>JBAMCH010000005.1:27121668-27578144 GCA_037075245.1 Drosophila mimetica | reverse complement strand
CATCACTATGCCAAAAATACTGATTATTTGGGAGCAAAATTAAGATCTGGATCTGCGGCAAAAAATATGATTTTTTCAATCGATTTTTCAGTTTTAGCTTGACAAAAATGGCCCTAAATCAAAAGGACGAACTGTTTTCATAAATTAACAGCCTAATAATTAATATCACTGCACTTTCCGCCTGATTACCAAAATCTCACTTTTCAGTCAATTTTCACTTATTTCATCAGGGTGGCACATCACAATTTTTGCGCAAAATTTCAAAAATTAAAAATTTGAAATTGTAAAATTAAATTTGCTTTTGACATTTGATAACGAGCTCAGGTTTGCATGACATGCGATATTTGGACGCTCATTTCTATCACTATGCCAAAAATACTGATTATTTGGGAGCAAAATTAAGATCTGGATTTGCGGCAAAAAATATGATTTTTTCAATCGATTTTTCGTTTCAGCTTGACAAAAATGGCCCAAATCAAAAGGACGAATCGTTTTCATAAATTAACAGCCTAATAATTAATATCACTGCACTTTCCGCCTGATTACCAAAATCTCAATTTTCAGCCAATTTTCACACTTTGCCTTTTTAATTTGGGACAATTTTTTCATTATTTATAGCAAAACAGAATTTTACGAAAAAATACTTTTTTGCCACAATTCAAAATCCTTATTTTCTTGAAATTAAAAACCGTATTTTTGCTATAAGAATTAACATAATCGTTCAAATATGGAATGGCATACTCAGTTGAACTCGTAGTTAAATTCTCTACAACTTGTCATTTCAAGCGAGAAATTTTATTTTTTTGAAAATTTTTGCTAATTTTAGTGATGTAACCCCTTACAGAAAATGCGAAATTTTGGAAAAAATTTAAAATTTCCAAATCAGTCTGAAAGTTTACTGATATTTATTATCGGGTTGTTATCTACTCAGAACAGTTTGCCTTTTTAGTTTGGGACAATTTTTTCAATATTTATAGCAAAACAGAATTTTACGAAAAATCACATTTTTGCAACAATTCAAATTCCTCATTTTATGTCAATAAAAATCAACATTTTTGCCATAAAATGAAAATAATTGTTCAAATATGGAATGGCATACCTTCCTGAACTCGTAGTTAAATTGTCTACAACTTGGCAATTCAACCGATAAATTTTATTTTTTTGAAAATTTTTGCTAATTTTAGTGATGTAACCCCTTACAGAAAATGCGAAATTTTGAAAAAAAAAATAAAATTCCCAAATCAGCCGGAAAGTTAGCTGATATTTATTATTTGGTTGTTATCTACTCAGAACAGTTTGCATTTTTAATTTGTGACAATTTTGCTTTATTTATTTATAAGGAGTCTTCTATTGGAGGTAGTATATAAGTCAGAACCCGCCGGATTGGACAACGATATTCTTATAGCTCTAAAAAGAATTGGAAAAATAATTGAAAACAAATTAAAGCTTCGGTGATTTTAGACATATGGGCCGTTCTTTTACAAACCGAATAGATTTGGCCAAAAAAATAAGTAAACACGTGTATCAGGATTTGACCAGAAAAAAATTATTTTTTAGTTAGAATTTTTTTAAGTTTGCCAAAAATTGTCAAATTTGAAAAGTGCCCCTCTTTGAAAATCTGTATCTCCTGTTGTATGAATCCGATTGACTTCATGTCTTTTTCATTAATTCCTCTAAAACTCTTCTTTCAAAAAAAATTTCTAAAAACAAATTAGTTTTTAATTTTGTTAAAAATAAAAACAAATTAAATTTTTAAAAAAATTTTTTAACCATTGCCCACAAAAAAAAAAATTTTTTTTTATTTTTAATATATGCGCCATAGTGTTAGTTACATTCGGTTTTCGTAAAAAGTTGGAGCCATTTTTAGTTTTTTAAATATCAAAAATTTTTTAACAAACCCTCGTTTTTTTTCTATGAACGCCCGCCAAAGCATGTAGTGCATCTCGCTCGCTCTTATTACATGCTAATGGTTTTAAAAAAATTCTAGCTAAAAATTAATTTTTTTCCGGTCAAATCCTGATACACGTGTTTACTTATTTTCCGAATAGTAATTGTAAAAAAAGTTTCAGGCAAATCAAAAATGTGACCCAATAAAAAGTGTTCGGTTTGTAAAAGAACCGCCCATATAACCTATTTCTCTAGGGAATATAATTTTTTAAAGTGTTTTAAATTTCGAATTAAATTTTAGGAAAAATTGGATTTGTATTAAAAATTAATTGGAAATTAATAGGAAAAAATTATAGCTTCGTAAATTTGTATTGTAGGTTCCTTAACTTTTGAATATAATTTTTTTAATTATTTCAGAATTTCGGATTAATTTTAACATTAATCGGACGACAATATTATAAAGCTGCCATAGGAAGGAAAAGGAGTCGATCTAGCCATGTCATAACCAAGTCTCTCAGTTTTAGAGCTATCGGGCTAAAACTTTTCAAAAGAAAATTGGCTGAAAATTGAAATTCTTGTAATCAGGCGGAAAGTGCAGTGATATTAATTATTAGGCTGTAAGCTTTACAAAAGAGTTCGTCCCTTTGATTTGGGGCCATTTTTGTTAAGCTAGAGCGAAAAATAGATTGAAATTAATTATTGAATTAATTTTGATTGAATTAATTTTGCACCCAAATAATCAGTATTTTGGACATAATAATGGAAGTAAGCGTTCAAATATAGAATGTCATACCTTTCTGAACTCGTAATCAAATTTCCAACAAATTGGCATATCAACCTTAAAGCTTATAAAATATTTCAGAAGAGAATAACCTTTCAAAATAAGGAGGTCTGGCTTCAACTAGTATGTAGATATCTCTTAGCAAGTGAAGATGTAACCTATCTACTTATTATTTTGACCAGTAGTGTAATTGAGACAATTAAATCAAAAGTAGATTAAGTAGAGATTTTGTCCAGCAAGAATTAAATTAGAGGGATCCCAAGATGAAAGCAAAATTTTTTATGCAATGCTAACACAAATACCAAGGGTAATTAAAAAAAAGAACGATATAGTCGAGTGCCACGACTAGCAAATTCCCGAGCAACAGGGCAATTTTTTTTTTAGCATAAGCTGCTTTACATTGCTTAAAACTATTATTACTATTATTATGTGTAGTTTAAATAAATTTAAAAGTTGTAAATTCTCATTTACCTCTTTTGTCTGCTTTTTAAGTTTAATTATAGTTTTTTTTAATTTATTTTTTGTTTGGCTTATTTTGAAAATACCTGTGATTTCAATAGATCTATTCTTACACTTCCACTCACACACACACACTAAAATGAATTGTAGTAGCTTAAATAAAATTATCGTGTACCTGTTTTTTCCGCTTTTTAAGATTAATTCTAGATTTTTTTGCAACAGTATATATTTTGTTGTGTTATTTATTTTGAAAATAACTGTGGAAAGTTAATTTTCACATGTAGGGTGGCCAAACTGTGAGTTTTGCACTAAAAATCTCCCTTTTAATGTCTAACTAAGTAGGCTCTAAGCCTTTTACATAGCTTGTGGAAAAATATAGCAAATTTCGAAAGACTCCCCTCACTTAAAATTGATCGGTTTATTTACAACTAACATTATCTAATCTGGGCGCGCAGGGCAATGCCGCTTGGAATCTCGACACGGTTTACTTGGAGGAGCTGGACCAAGTTGCGCAGGAACTCCTGCGATACCTTCAGCTCGTCGTCGGCCTCAAGGCGGTCGAAAAGATCCAGCGCCGCCTCGAAGTTGTTGTTGCGGGAGAACTGTGCCAGCAGAAGGTCGTAGATCTTTTGTTCGTCGATATTCCGTTGCACTCCTCTTACTCCCCGCGCCAGCCGGAGAAGCGTCCGAACGGCGCCCTCCTGTCCCAAATGCTCGCAGCTCCTCAACAGAAGCTCGTGGTTGATGCGAAACTCCGGGTTGATGATTAGCTGGCGCAGCTGCGTCTCCTTTCCGGACTCAGCCAAGGCGAGCAGCAGGGCGCTGTTCATGTTTGCCGTCCCGTGGACGCGGCTTACCGTCGCGGTAACGGCAGCCAGTTGTTGCTGCGCAGACTCCGCCGTTGTGCCCGGAAAGCGAGCCAGCTCCTGCTCATCCCCGTTGCCTAAACGCACCAGCAGCGACAGCAGTTCGAACTGCAAGGGCGTGTGCTTGTGGTTGTTCGCCAGCCGCTGGAACTCGGCCACTGCAGCATCCAAGTCGCCCCTTAATAACCACTCGCGCACAACTGGTCCCAACAGGGCATTGTGTGACTGGCAATAACCCAGACTTCTGAGGAATTCGAGCGTCTCGCGGGTCAGATTATTATTTTGCTTCGGGGTCTGTGCGGCGGCCAGATGGGCCACGTTGGTTAGCAGCTGCCACACGTTCTTGATCACATAGTCGCCACCGACAATTTTGTGTTGGTCCGCGCGCCGCTGAAGCAGCTCCTTGGCGGTCTCCAGTTGCTGACCGTGCACCAACAGAGCGGCGAAATCAATCACTTTGTGCTCGTCAATAAGAAAAGCTGCGAGGAGTGGAAATGGATTAATAGACGAGCTAAAAGGACCCTGTAAGCTTTTCTACCTGGATAGGTGCTGCTCAGTCGCTCCAAGCTTTCTTGGGCTCGCGGCAAGTCACGCAGCTTGATGTACATATCCAGAATGGAGGCCATCATCCCAGCGCTTGTCTGCACCTTCAGAGCGTGGCACTTGACCAACAGCTGCTGGGCCCGCTCCAAGCGACCACTGCGCACTGAGATCTGCAGCAGGCGACGTAATACGCCCCGTGGATTCAGCTGCTTGGACTCCAGTTCCACCAAATGGCACTCCAGTTCTTCTAGGCTCATATTGCGCGGATGTTTGATGAAGCCGCCGTGCAGCGAGGCTGCATCCGGTGGCAGGGAAAGTTGCGAGTTGCGCATCTTCTGCAGCGTTTTAGCCAGATCATGGATCAGCTCCGTGTCCTCGGTGGCCTGGCGGATTAGGGAGAGCAGGGCTTCGGAGGCCTCTGGGGAGACTTGCAGGTCTAGGCGCCGCAATTCGTGCAGGAAACGGCGCAAGGAGGGAGCGTCTTGGCGCAGACGCGTCTGCGGTCCAGTCATTTGCAGCAGCAGAAAGCCCACAAAGTCCTCACTCCGCTGGAGCGCCTTCTGTTGAAGGGCCTGAATCACTTGAGCGAAGAGCTCGAAGCGCTTGGTGGCACGCGCATTCACCGCCAGATATGAAAGCGGTTGAAGCAGCGTGGCAAGGTCCAGACGCGTTGGATACCGCTTGAGCAAGTCCAACACTTCAGCCATCTGCTGTTGCTGCAGCAGGTAGCTCACTGTCGGTCCTAGGGTCAGCGAGGGCTTAACGCCCACCGACTCCAGTGCCTTTACGGCCTCCAGGGGCTGCGTCAGAGTTTGCTTAAGGTGGGGCAACAGATACTGGCGCAAGGTCTCCTCATCGCACTCCACTCTCAGCCTCTGCATTTCGGACATTAGGCGCAGCATTCCGCTCTCTCCCTCCCGTCGGTGGTGGTACAATATTAGGGGCCAAAAGTAGTGCGGACGCAGCTCCTCGCCGCCTGTTGCGGCCAGCACTTCTAGGCACTGCAACGCGGATGAGGGCAGTCGACGCAGGGCCAACTCCGTCACCAAATGCAAGGCGCGGTCATTTTGTTTGCGCTGGACCAGTTCGCTGGCGAACTGAAGAGTTTGCTCCAGTGGGACTTGAGCCCGGAAGAACTCCTGCAGTAACAGCGCGCCGTACTCATCGACATTCTGGTTTTGGACCCCGAATTTCGGGGTTGGCAACGCAGCCACCAGCTGGATAACCACTTGGGAGCGTCCCTTGTGCACCAGCTGGATGCACAGACTTCTGATGGAGGGCGGCAGGTCGAGTCCGGTAAGGAACTCTCGCGGCAGCTCTTTAACCAGCAGCTGGACCAGCTCCGTGTCCACATCCCTGTTGGCAAGAACTCCGCGCAGCATTTGAAGTAGCTGCGGAGCGGTGAATCCCGCCTCCCTTTGCAGCAGCTCCTTGGCCTGCGTCAACTGGTCGTTCTCCACCAGGGCCTCAAACCAAAGCGCCTGGGTGCTCTTTCCGGGCTGTATTCCAGCAGCCCGCATGCTGGCCAAAACGGACTGCGCCCCGGGGAGATCCCCGTTGCGCGCGTGTCCGAGGAGGAGGGCATGAAAGTTGCGCTCTGTTAGGGCAAAGCTGCGCTCACGCATCTCGGCGAGTAGCTCTGTGGCCATGCGCATGTTGCCCGCTGAGCCGGCCACGTCCAGAAGGGCACTGTACAGGGCTTCGGAGTCGGCGGCTCCGTGATAAACGGCAATCTCGGATAGCAGCGAGCGATGATCTGGCAAAGGCAGGCGGTTCTGAGCCAGCACATGCAGCCTGGTGTGGTAGTGAATCAGCGATGGCTGGCCCATTTTAAGGAGTTGAGCCCAGAGGCCCTGGAAAAGCTGCAGTCGCTCCTGGGCGCTCTGGGCGGGTAGCAGTTCGGGTACGCACGAGCCCAGGAGAAAGTGAAGCTGCTCGACGGTCACCACTCCAGATTCTGGTTCTTGGGAAGACGCCAGCGACCTTTGGCAGTGCTCCAGCACGCGCTGGCAGTGCTCATAGTTAAGCAGGCCGTGCTGCTGGTAATAAGTCTCCAGCTGCGCCCACACATCCTCAACGTTGACTTCATGTTTGTCGGAGGAGAAGGCGGGACGGCGTATTCTTTTGTCCGCTGCCCTGAGGAACCCGCATGTGGTTAGGAATCGCCGCCGCTGCAGTGAATGAACCGCCGGAGGTGGTGGCGGCGTTGCATAACGCAATCGCAGGCTGACGGTGGACGCCCTGCGTCCAGGCAGATGCACCACTGACCGCCACGCACTCTGCAACAGTCTAGTTATTTGCATTTCAGCCTACTTCATTCAGTTTTACGCGAGACTACGAGACCAAACTTATAATAAATGAATTTTAATAAAAAAAAAACACGCACTGCCAATCAGCTGTTTGCTTCAGTTGGATGTTATCGGGAACAGTGCTGCCCAGCACGACAGATTTTTTAAAATGGTTTTCCGTTACATTACATTGGATTTAATTTCCTATTATTTAAATAGCATAGATTGCATACACAATACATTCGTCAAGCGCTTATTTTCAGAACAACCACTCGGCTTGTTGGGTGTTAAAAAAACTTGTAACTTGAACAATAATTTAAAGAAAGCAGGAAATTCAGATATGGTGGTAAAACCCTAAAGTTATGTGTAAAATATATATCACATATAATATGTGTCTTTCGCCAGCCACTTTAATTGCCTACTCAGCAGCGGATCCTTCTCCAGATCGAGGACCAGGGACTTTCCGTGATCAACCGGACCCTCGCCAAGCCAGTCCTCCTGAATGCTGGCGATATAGTCACCAAAGTCGGTAGCAGTAAAGCGGTGTTGGTAGGGGAAGGACAGGAGATGAATGTGGTAGGGGCAGCTAGGGTGGTAGACCCACTGGCGCGGAAAAACCACTTCGATGTGGTGAACCGCGCAGGCGGCGAGAAACTCGTCGATGTCGTCGTACTGACAACGCATGCCTATGAACGCCATGGCATGCTCCAGCAGGGTCATCATCTCCGGATCCTTATTAAAAGCCAGCAGCACGGGATCTGGCCGAAAGAGTTCATCCTTGTCCGGCCGATTGATGGACTCGCGCAGGCTAAACAGGAAGGTCATGGGAAGGTGGTGAAAGCGAACGCAGTTCATCAGGCGACGCATATGTAGTAGGCGCTTCGCCACATCCGAGTGCCCCAGCCAGCGAAGCACGGCAAAGAAGACCTCCATTTCCGAGTTGACGCCGAGCGAGTCTTGACGTAGTATTATCTCCAGCGCCCTGCTTTGCAGATCCAGGAACTCGGGGCTGCCGACTAACGCCAGAAAGCAGTTTCGCAGCCGGACTAGCATCGTCTCGCAGACTTCGGCTAGCGCCGGCAGCCGCTTGGCTTCCTGGAAGACCAAGAAGGCTTTCTTCTCGCGCACCTTATCGGTAGACAGCACCTCCCAGCAGTCCTTCTCAAGCAGGTGGACCTGCAGGTGGCGCGCTGCCTGGAGTGCGGCCACTGCTACCTTCAATTCCGGCAACTGCCCGGTGCGCATCCACTCGTAGAGAGCTGCAAAGCCGCGGGCGGGCACCTCCTGATCCTCGAACTGAAAGCGGGTCATCCGCCAGTCGCGGTTAGCGAACCACAAGGAGTAGCACTTAAGCAGGTTGGAGATACACTTGAACTTCTGCTCCCCTATCTGGATGCGGGTGCAGGCGCCATGGTTGCATTTAACCAAATTGGCCAGCACTTGCGGCACCGGCGTCTTGGGTGGCACATTGCTAATGGTCACGGGGCAGGGCCTAACCTTCAGGTAGGAGAACACCGAGCGCAGCGGCACCTTGTGTATGTTATTTTTGAAATTTTTCCAGCCGGCGAACTCCTTGTCCGTGAACGTCTTCCACCTGAGCTCGCCCTGCCGTTGCTTCCAGAACTCCTTGGCCTTCTCGCTCTCCTCCCCGGGGTTGGTGTCTTTTCTGGGTGATGATGCGTTGCCTTTAAGTTTTTTGTCACTGGTATTGCTCCTTTCCTTTTTAATCTTCTCGGTCTCGGTGTTGTCAACTGTCCTCCTGGATGTACTATTATCTTCAAGCTCCATGGTGTTACTGGCTGATCTGGAAAACTTTCTGAGCAACTTGGGTGTCAGGCGGTCAAAGGATTGACAGCTAAGGGAACAGCCAGCTAGATATTTTACGTTTGCTTACATATAATCTACAAGCACTACTAGTAAGGGAAAACATAATTATGGACATGAAACTACTTAAAAACTGCACTTGAAACGCTTAAAAACCTTAGAGCTGCACATCCAATAAACTTGTCGTTATGTAAATGCAGGTCTTTATTTTTTACAATTCACACATTCTGAACTGGATCCTAGAGCTTGTTATTGGCCAGGCGCCGTCGTTGCGCCGCCAGCGGGGTGCTCTCCGCGCGTAGCTCGGCCAGCAGGGAGTCCCGCCAGGGGCGAAGCAGTATTCGCTGCGTGGCCAGTGAAGAGGCGTTAGACAAGCGCGAGTACTGGTCCATTCGATGCCAGAACTCCTGTGAATCGCCCACCACGCTGGCCACGAGGCCGCAGTGCAGGGCAGTGCTGGCATCCGCCCGATCGCCCAGGCGCAGCAGCCAGTGGATGTGGGGCACAATCCAGCCGGGACCCACCTTGGTGCAGGGATCCAATTGCGAAAAAGCGGGCACAAAGTACGCTGACTCCGTGGCGAAGACCATATCGCACAGGCTGCACACGCTGAGGCCTAGACCCACACACTCGGTCTGGACAAAAGCTACCAGGAGCCTACGTTGCGAAAGGAGCTTTTTGGCCAGAGAGCGCATTACAAAGTTTGCCGCCTTCTCGTGAATGTACTTCTCCTCGGCATCGTTGTCGTCCACAGCTTCCTGCTGGGCAGTCATCTGTCGAATCCTCTTCTCTTGACCCTGCCTGAGAGCCAGTGGTTCCGTATCGCCCCCGCATCCCGCAGAAAACTCGCCTGACAGAACGACCAGCTGGACCCTGGAATCCGTCGTAGCCAGGTCCAGAGCCCGTATCAGTTCGTAAATGGTGCGGCGATTCCATCGCCGCTTGAAGTGTATGCGGAACAGCCCAGAACTCTCGCCAATATCCAGCTCCCTGAAATGCTTGCAGCTCCCGTCGTCCGCGGCCATTGCATCAACTTCTTGACTGAGACTGACAAGCGGTCGTGTGACAAAAGACAAGACCGGCATAAACATCTGTGCTTATCAGGCGGTCAAAGTGCAGAATCCGCTCCGCAAAATGGCCTTTCTCTCACGCATCTCACGTCGTGCTCAATTGAGCGCGCCATTTTACGCATTTGGTGTTGGGAATTTCCACTGTTGTATATGTTAAATATATGATAGGTTGTCGGGGGTTAGATCTCCGACTTTCTTAGGTTCAGGGAACTTTAATAGCTACGTAAGCCTAATGCTAGTAATATACAAGTGCCTCTTAGACAACACGACCTCTGGGAATAATTTACCAATGGATTGCAATCAGTGCTCGTCCAGGTGTGAGAACTTCTTGCGCAGCTTCTCGCGCCTCTCCTTCTTTATGTGACGCCAGGGCTTGGCCGCCGGATCATTGCTGGCCACCAGGGACCCGCCGTTGGCCAGGCGCACGTTCGGAAAGTTTGTACGTCCCTTGACGTGAGCATGGGTGGGTTTGTCAGAAAAGAACTGATTGTCCAGCTCCTTAGTTGTGATTTTGTCAATCTGCGAAAAGGAGAAGTAATCAATTATGGGGATAAAGATGCGTTCTGAAGTGCAAAAGCTCACCCGCATAGCTCTTTGCTGCTGGCTGGGCAGCTGCGATTCTTCGACGACCTTGCGCTGACGTTCGGGGAAAGTGTGGTACTCCGGTTGGGGCACCGATGGCGGGCCCATGGCGTAAAGCAGCCTACCATTAACGTAGTCTTTAAGCACATATCTGGCCGATCGAGCCTGATCCGGTTGTCCGTTGGAGGTCATAAAGCCCCGATTGTCTGAGACATACCGAAAAGAAAAAGAAAGGGCGAGTTGTAAAATACTGAGATAAGGCATAGCTACTATGTACTCACACCCATAAGCCAGCAGCAGTTCCTCGGAGTGGGGTGGTCGTTCCATGTCCTCGCCTTCCAGTGGCTTGGCTATTACGATGCCGTATTTATCTTCAAGGACATGGCGTGGAATGCGCTCGCACAGCAGGTTGACGGCTGGCACGTGGTCGCGCATCTGGTCGATAGGAAGGATGCCATTAAGCAGCATGTCCGCCTTGGTCAGAACAAAGCTTGGCATCACCAGGCCGGGGCAGTCACAAAGCAGGATGTCTTTGTCCAGAAAAAGCGTCTGAAATCGTTTAGTTTTGCCGGGCGTGGCCGAAACGGAAACCTTCTTCACCGTCATCAGCGAGTTAATTGTGCTGCTTTTACCCACATTGGGATAGCCGACCATTCCGATGGTCACGTGTTGCTCCGTGTGCCTTAAGCCGGTGTAAATGTGCCGCAGGAACTCAATGAGCTCCAGGCGCGAAAGCAAACGAGGACTGTTTTTATCCCCAAGCAGTTGCGGCAGCTGATCCGGATCGTCCCCTTTATCCGACTTGAGCTTCTGCTCGATGGCGCTCAGTGTGTCCTCCACCTTGTCCAAAGTCTGGTGAATTTCCTCGGCTGCTTGCCGTAGCTGCTGCACCTCGGGAAAGGATTCCTGGCGCGCCGCCTCTGCCTCTCGCTTCAGCTCCTCCTCCACCAGGGTGGCCGAGTAGAAAGCTGTTCTAATGCCTTCGCTGTCGAAGTACTCCGCCCAGTGACGGCGCTGCTCTTCGGTAAGCAGATCAGACTTGTTTACTAGGATCATGTTCATCTTGTCGGGTTCCACCTCCTTCACATAGCGCTCCAGGTCGATGCTGCGAAACAGCAGTGGATTGCGGGCGTCCACAATCTGGACAACCACGTCAGAGCGCTCCACCACGCGCCACAATTGACGCCAGAATTCGAGGTTCTTCTCGTAGGGCGTCATCAGAATCTCCTCGTCCTCCTGCAGCAGCGCAAGGTCGCGGCGCCAGTCGAGAAATGCTTCGTTTTCGGCCCGCTCAAGTTCCTCGGCGCTCGTCTCCTTGTTCCACTTGGGACGTCGCGGGATCTTCAGCTGGTCGCGGTGCTCGTCGTGCTTTTGGTGCATGCGCTGCTCCTGCGTCTTGCTGAGCAGACCCACCCGCTGCTTGGGATTGACGAACGTTATGTTCAGCTTCTCTGCCTGGAACTCCGTGCCGGCCAGTTCGGCGGTGCGCAGGAAGGCCTGGAACGACGACTCCTCTGTGACCGAGGACAGGTTAAGTCGGCCCCAGTCGTAGCCATCCTGCAGCTCAGTGGTGTGCAACTGGAGAAGATTTAGGGTAAACATTCAACATATGTATGTATTTTGATTCTGGGACTCAAATGATCTTACCATCGTGTCGTTGTCCACCTTGCGGCGCGGAGTGTGGCCAAAGCGATCCTTGATCAACTGGCGGCCCAGGTTGGGCGTGGCGCCCTTGTTCTTCTTGCCCATGACGGTGCTACCTGATTTAGAAGTTCACTGGACGCAACAATTATTTATATTTCAGTCTCAACAAAAGCACGTGCAGTCCAAGTTAGAGGTGGAAAAACATTGATTTCTATATTTCGTGAAATGCATTCGATTAATATCGCAGCAGTCATCGATATTTGAAGCATGAATTGTAATGTGACCGTTTTCGATAATTTGTAGTATCATCGATAATTTCAACAGAGCCAGCGCTAGCGGTTCGAGGAAAGGAAAAAAACACAGAAAAAAACACAGAATCCGCTCTTATTCGTTGCAGTTAGTAAAGCCGTTTGCTGAAAAGTGAGTATTGAGGACCGACGTGTGTTTTTCCTGGTTGCCGGTGGTTTTCCCGTGCGAACTCGGCGGTTTCCACGCTTTTCTGTGTTGCTTTTTCTTTTGGCTGCACGGTGCCCCAAGCCATCTAACACAGACGCATCGCGCCGTGTACGCGTGTGTTTGTGCGAGTGCGCGAGTATGAGTGCACTTCGTGTTGGTATAGTTTTTTTTCCAGCACAGTTTTTTTAGTTTAGTTTATTGGGTTTTCCCGGACACCGATATCTGAGGCCAGCAGGGGTGCATCCAAGTGCATCCACTTTCCAGCTAATCTCGCGCCGTCTCCTTTGCTCTGTAGGTGTCCACTCGGAAGCGCTGCCCGAGATGTACACACACATATTCGGCTTTTTGCCGAGGGGAGCAGCATTGCAGTTCCGGATTCCCGAGCTCCTGGGTCTGGAGCTACGCTCAATCCGCATTCTGCAGCCGCGCAACACGGACTTCCGCTCGCAAATCACTCCAAAAATCCACTTCTCCAGCCTGTCAGCTAATTGATTTGCTCTCTCTTTCTATCGTTGCAGCTTGTGGCGCGAACTGCGACGCAAAACGCTTTTAGACCATATAAGCGGAAGTTATTAAAGCCTGAAATCGCAGAAGATGTCCAATTCGGAAAAGATGCAGGGCCAAGAGCACGACGACGAGCAGTCCTCCGACATAGAGGTGGGTTCTCGTGCAACACAAAACGCCTGTTTTCTCTAATTTCCAAGATTTATCCTTGCAGGAGTCCGCCGACAATGTAGGCCGTGATGACGGCACCGACGAGGACGAGGACAGCAATGGCAATATGCAGCAGGAAGATGGAAATGGAGATGGTGACGGGGATGGCGACAACGATGGCGATGGCCTGGAGCAGTCGGGAGACGAGGAGCAAAACAACGGACAGGGTAACGGCGATGGCAACAACGGCTCCTCAGGGCAGCAGCAACAGCAGCAAATGGACCGCACCAGCGCCACGAATCTGATCATCAACTACTTACCGCAGGACATGACCGACCGCGAGCTGTACAATCTCTTTAGCGGTTGCGGGCCCATAAACACCTGCAAGATAATGCGCGACTTTAAGGTAAGTTGCTGGTTGCCCTCGAAATCCCAGGATCTGGGTGAACTGCACGTCACAGGTGCCATCCCTGTCGCACGCTGCATGCACTGCATACACACACGAATATCCAGCTCAGCTTACCCTCACATTTTTCTTTCAGACCGGATATAGCTTCGGCTACGGCTTCGTGGACTACAAAACGGAATCGGACTCGGAGGATGCAATTCAAAAGCTAAACGGCTTCTACGTGCGCAACAAGCGTTTAAAGGTTGGTGTTCGTTTTATAATATATAATATATAAATATATAAATTTTTATATATTTGTATTGTTCATATACACCCACAGGTTTCTTATGCCCGACCTGGTGGGCAGTCCATCAAAGATACCAATCTGTACGTCATCAACCTTTCGAGGAACATCAACGACGACATGCTCGACCGCATCTTCTCGCCCTTCGGTCTGATTGTCCAGCGCAACATCCTGAGGGACAAGCTCACTGGACGCCCACGCGGCGTCGCTTTTGTGCGGTGAGTATCGGAAATGGGAAGTGAAGTGATGATTCAAATATAGGTACAAATTGGCGAACTAAACTTTATATTTTTGGCTCAAGAAGATCACCTGAATCACAGAATACTTTAAGTTTGACTATCTCGAAATTTGGTTTTTACTGTGCACTTTTTGTACTAGAAAATATTATACAAAATTCTTTTTTTAACAAAAAATGCATAAGCCAACGTAAAACATTAGTGAATTCTATCCTAACAATTTCGAATTTTTAATTTGCCATTACTCAGCCTACAGCGTCTTGTAAATAAAAATGTTACCCTTTTTAATTTCAACATGTGCTTATGTCCTAAATAACCTAAAATGGTTAGACTTTTAATTTATTAATTACCTACTTTTTAGTACCTCATTTTAAAACCAGATCTCTCTTGCAGCTACAACAAGCGCGAGGAAGCTCAAGAAGCGATCAAGGCCCTGAACAACACGGTGCCGGAGGGCGGATCCCAGCCAATCTGGGTGCGTCTCGCCGAGGAGCACGGCAAGGCCAAAGCCGCGCAGTTTATGAACCAGATCGGGGGTGGCAACGGTGGTGGTGGTGGAGGCGGTGGCCCTCCGCACATGGGTCCTGGTGGACCGATGCAGCCGCCGCATCACCACAATAACCACCATCACAACAACCACCATAATCCGCATATGCCGCCACACCATCATCAGCAACAGCATCCACACCAGCATCCGCACCACCATCCGCCGCTGCACCACATGCAGCACCATCATCCCAATAACCACAACAACAATCACCACAATAACCATCATCATAACAACAACAATAATAATAACCATCACCACAACATGGGTGGTCCGCATCACATGCAGCAAATGCACCCGATGGGCATGAACATGGGCATGGGCGTAAACATGGGAATGGGCATGGGCATGGGCATGCCCATCCACGGAGGCGGCGGTGGTGGCGGCGGAGGAGGCAACGGCGGTGGCGGTGGAGGCGGTGGTGGTGGCTTCCACCACATGGCGCACAGAGGTAGATCAAATAGAACAAACCGATCTCAAAAACCGCATCCATATAACCATGCACAGAAATTTATTTAAACGCCATTAATTTCTTTACACGATACTAGCTGCATCTCACAGGTGAAGTGTTCATGCTGTCATTGCCGATTTGCAGCCGATTCCCCAGCCAGCCGCATGCCGTATGCAATGGCATTTGCCACAGCCGCAACAACAACCAGAGCAACTGCGCCAGCAGATTCAGTACGAACCACCACCGCTCGTAAGCCACCAGAATAGCTATAACCAGATATTATTCCCTACATTCGGCGATACCGATAGTTCCCGATCCTCGCACTCTGACTACCTAGTGCCGGTCTACTGCCCAGTCGCCACCTTACCATCAGCTGCCTCGTCCTTTTCTCCGCTGACCGCAATTACGGCCTACCTCCCGGCCGTTTTGGCTCTGTCCGTTCTAGTTTCTGATTCAACAATAATTTACCCAGTCTACCCAGCGGAGGCCTCGCTCTCCTCAACCATTTATCATCCTACTGTCATCCCTATGGATGAAGCTCATTCTGAAGCAGAAGGCGTTAGTGACGGTCACTTGGATCCGGTTAACTCGATCACCTACTATGACACGGCCAATGGCGACTTGTGTGCCCTGGGACTTATTTACGTGGGCTACCAAAAGCCGACAATGCCAGAATACGCCATGGATCCCATGGATGCTAAGACTTTGATTGCTCCAATGAGCAGCGCATCGCTGGCAGATAAAGACTTCGAGAAAGGCGAAGAGGCAGATAGGCTGCGGACGTGGTGAAGGGAGCGCAGGCGCAGGCGGTGGCAGCTCCATATAGAAATAGAACAAGTAAAATCGAAAGAGAAAGGAATATATATGCCAAAACTCGAACCGATATCAATATCAAATAGTAGCCAACTCTCTCGCTCTCTCTGTTACATATGTTATATAAGTATTACATACATACATATATAATGTTGTAATTTAATCCATACATGCATATTTATGTCAGAGAGCCAGGATCGGTTGAGATTATTCCAAAAATATACTGGCCAGGAATGGCAAATCCAAGCATTGGCAGCAACGGAGGCAAAGAGACGCACGGCAGGCATGAACAGAACCGAATGAATACTATCACAGATTTTAGCCAAGCGTAGTTAATGATGCATTGCGTGTAACAAGATGTAAGAAATAATGTTCCAAAGTACACAAGCCCTACAAACCTTAAACCACACACACACATATAAAGACGGTCAGAGTCGAATCCTTGAAAAGAACGAATTGATGATAAGGATAAATAATAAATATGCACTACGATGCGAATTTCTAAGCAAAGTAAGGAACAATTCCAATGAATTTGTATGAGGAGTATACAAAACCCAACCCCAAACAAGCAGCAATTCAAACCACGATCAGAACGGAAACACTTAACCCTAGAGTACACTGCGACTCGGACGGATATATTGACACCCCTTGGACAATGGACAACGGACGGCTTGCTCTAAATAGATGGTTAATTTGTAGACTTTTAAGAAAACTACAACAAGAACAAGGGTTCGTTCGCGGCACTTGCTTTTTACTAAATAATAAATAAATTAGTGATGTATAACCAACAAGAACCCAAATACACAACAACACTCTACACTAAACAAATACCTATATATTAGATAATATATATGAATGTATAAACACCCGATTTGCCGTAAACCTCCAACAAAAACTCGATGATGATGATGATCGCTGAATATAAAATAAACTTGAAATTTTCCAACCAGCATATACCGGTGGGACCCCAAAAATCCCAACGTTTTTTTTTTATATTCATAATCTCTAAACGTAAAACCTAGTCTCTTAGCATTATCATATAGTTAAGGTAACCATTTTTTTCAGACTAAACTTAACGCGGGCAAGAAAGAACCCAAAATACATGTATTTAAACTTTAAATTCAAAAGTTAATTGATAATAAACAAAACCAAAAATCGAATTCTGGCAGCTTCAGCGAAAGAGAGCGAGAGAGAAGATACAGTACAGATTTGAGGTACAGTCCGCGCAGTGCAAATATTCAGTACAGTGCGGAAGGAAGCAAAACGAACGGAGCTTACAGTTGATATATATTGATGTACGTTAACATGTTAGGCTAAGGAAATAAATAGAAATAATGTTTGTTTTTCGCCTAGCTGAATGTCCACAAACGTTTATGTATTTACACAAATATATTACTTTGAAGACCTTAAGCGGGCCTATCGAAAGGTGAAACCAAGGCGCTGTGGCAAACTTTTACTATAAAAAAACCGAAAACTTACAAATTTAGACATATACACACATATTTGTGAACAAACTGAATTTTACGATAAATCTATGCGAATTTTTAGGGCCGTATTCTTGATAAAATTGATATTTGAATAATGATTTTACACTTCACAGACACCTTAAAGTTTAAAACAAAGAACAGAGGCATCTTACTAGTGGAGTGGATCAAGTCAAGCATATTATCAATTGATGTATTTTCAGTGTCCAAGCCAAAGGGCGAAATCAAGTTGGTGTAATAAATGTGTGTTTTAACCACAATGGCGCAATGTTTCCCTTTTAATTGGTATTAGGCACACTAACTAGGCATTTCGCTCCCTTCTAGTCCAAAAACCATAATATTTTTTATTAATTTTATTATTCTAGACACTCAGAAATTTGAACTGCGCGCTTGCATAGCTGGCTACCTGGCAGCCCTACCGATAGTCGATATCCGAACTATCGATAGGCACTGGAAGGCAGGTCAGCTGCTGGAACGACTGTTGTTGGAAGGGGCACTGGCACTCATTGTTGTTGGAAGCGCCAGCGCCTTCCAATGTCAATTAAATAAGCAAAAAAAAAACGCGAAGAAAAGCCTAGCCAAATCAGACGAAACGGTAAGCGGACAAACTTAAAAACCAGGAAGTCAACCACCGGATCATCAGCACATTCCGCATCTGGTAGAGGTGGCAGGAAGAGCGTAACGTGAGTTTTGTTCTGTTCTACGCAATAAACGATAACGACCTTCCCCTCCCAAACCCCTTCTTCCTCCTTCCCCGCTGTACTCTTCCAGTAGCGCAGCAGTGGATCACCCCCTGGCCAATCCGAACCAGGAGCTACCACCAGGACCAGCTTGAGATGCCCCAGTTGAGGGCAGCGGCCGCTGAGGCGGTGGCCGCCGGCAGCGCCAACGGCCAGCCGCTGGTAAAGATTGGGCACTACCTGCTGGGCGCCACTTTGGGCACTGGGACCTTTGGCAAGGTGAAGATCGGCGAGCACCAGATCACCCGCGTCAAGGTGGCCGTCAAGATACTCAATCGGCAGAAGATTAAGAGCCTGGACGTCGTGGGCAAGATCCGAAGAGAGATCCAGAACCTAAAGCTCTTTCGTCATCCGCACATCATCAAGTTGTACCAGGTGAGCATTCCGACTTAGGAAATCCGTCCTACAATGTATACGACCATAAACACTGAAGCTTTATTTATCGGACCGAACCGTACAACAAATATGAAAACAAGATCCGACACCAAGTATAAACAATCCATTTCGTCATCATCCTGGGTAAATGGAAACCAAAAATCCATGCAAAGAAGAGAGAGAAGAGAGTTCCCCTCCTGAAGTTAACGCAGAAACTGGGGCACTAGTTCTCTTATGACAAGGCCTTTGTACAGAAAGCCAAAAAAAATAAACAAATAACTAAGAAGATGGACCTTCCTTTGGAGACCGAAGTGGAGGATACCCTTCCATATAGATGACTTTAGATGAGCTATGGGCTGAAATTTAACAAAGCTTTAGAACCCTTTATAAAACTATGTTATAGATCCATTATAGTTAGGTCAGGTATGGGATAAAAGGTCCTCTAAAGATCTCTTGGGACCAAATTACTTTGGTCTACTTGACTTCAAGAGTACATTGTATTCGTGAAAAAGGATTTCTACAGAAAGACCCTCTGAAGGGTCTGGAACTGTGAACTGAGAATGTATCTTTGAAAACAGAGATCTTGGGAACAATAAATGCCATTGATTTATAGGTAGATAGTTCAGATCCAACAACCATGACATATAAATGAAAAAAACAAGAAAGGAAGCTAACTTCGGCCAGCCGAAGTTTATATACCCTTGCAGATCATTCCTATGGCAGCTATATAATATAGTCGTCCGATTTATGTTAAATTTAAATCGAAATTCTAAAATAATAAAATAAAGTTATATTCCAGAGTAGAAGAGAATACAAAAAAAAATAACAAAGCTATATTTTGTTTCTATTAATTTCCCTTTAGTTTTCCGATCGTTCCTATGGGAGCTATATGATATAGTCGTCCGATTTTTCTAAAATTTAATTCGAAATTGCGGACAGCTAAAAAAATTATATTCCCAGGAGCATAATGTAATATGTCAAAAAACACCGAAGATATAATTTTTTGTCCATTATTTTTTCGATTATTCCTATGGGAGCTATAGGATATAGTTGTCCGATCCGGCTGGTTCCGACTTATATACTACCTGCAATAGGAAGCCCACTTTTAGTAAAGTTTCATTTCGATAGCTTTAAAACTGAGGGACTAGACGGACATGGCTAGATCGACTTGTCTAATCAAGCTGATCAAGAATATATATACTTTATGGGGTCGGAAACGTCTCCTTCACTGCGTTGCAAACGTCTGACTAAAATCATTATACCCTCTGCAAGGGTATAATAAATGTTACTACAATAATACCAATCCCCTTGAACGACAACCCATTTTGTAACTCCTCGCAGGTCATATCCACGCCCTCGGACATCTTCATGATCATGGAGTACGTAAGTGGTGGCGAGCTATTCGACTACATCGTAAAGCACGGCAAGCTGCAGGAGCACCAGGCGCGCCGCTTCTTTCAGCAGATAATCTCGGGCGTGGACTACTGTCACCGGCACATGATCGTTCACCGTGACTTAAAGCCGGAGAACTTGCTTCTCGACCACAACATGCACGTAAAGATCGCCGACTTTGGGCTATCGAACATGATGCTAGACGGTGAATTCCTGCGCACCTCGTGCGGCTCACCCAACTACGCAGCACCCGAGGTGATCTCCGGCAAGCTGTACGCCGGACCCGAGGTGGATATCTGGTCGTGCGGCGTCATCCTGTACGCCCTGCTGTGCGGGACGCTTCCCTTTGACGACGAGCACGTGCCCACGCTGTTCCGCAAGATCAAGTCGGGCATTTTCCCGATACCCGAGTACCTGAACAAGCAGGTGGTCAACCTGGTGTGCCAGATGCTGCAGGTCGATCCCCTCAAGCGGGCTAATATCGAGGAGATCAAGAAACACGAGTGGTTTCAAAAGGACCTGCCCGCTTACCTTTTTCCGTCGTCCATCGAGCAGGACTCCAACGTGATCGACACGTACGCGGTGGCTGAGGTCTGCACCAAGTTCGGCGTCAAGGAGACGGAGGTGCACAACTCACTGCTTAGCGGCGATCCGCACGACCAGCTGGCCATCGCTTACCATTTGATCATTGACAACAAGCGCTTCGCCGATGATGCCGCCAACCAGATAAACGAGATCAACAACTTCTTTGTAGCCGGCTCACCACCTCCGCCGCCTCCTCCACCGTCCGTTCCCCAGTCGACAATGATGGACAACCACCAGGCTCCACTGGCCACCGTTACCGTGGGCGGAGGCACTGCAGCCAGCTCCGGAACGACCACGCCCGTGCCCCCGTCATCCGGCAGCACCCCAAGCAGTACCATCCGTCCGCATCCAGAACGGATTGCGCCAATGCGGGACCGCCAGCTCGCTATGTCCGTGCAGACGTCGGGCGGCGGTGCGTTCCCAGAGAAGACGGCTCGCGGCGGTACGCCCATTAAGCGTGCCAAGTGGCATTTGGGCATCCGGTCGCAGAGCAAGCCGAACGACATCATGCTGGAGGTTTATCGGGCAATGAAGGCCCTTAGCTACGAGTGGAAAATCATCAATCCGTACCACGTTCGGGTGCGGCGGCAGAACGTGAAGACGGGCAAGTTCTCGAAGATGTCGCTTCAGCTGTACCAGGTGGATGCCAAGAGCTATCTACTCGACTTTAAGTCGCTAACGAATGACGAGGTCGAGCAGGGCGACGACGTCATCATGGAGAGCCTCACTCCGCCGCCGCTAAGCGTTTCGGGCGTAATGTCGCTGCAGCCGACCGGCCACCACACCATGGAGTTCTTCGAGATGTGCGCTGCCCTTATCATTCAGCTGGCGCGCTGAGAAGTTAAGAAGATTAACGAGAAGGAAGGTGACCGCCGCCGGCCGCAGCGGATTCGATGGGATCTTCTCGGTTGGCGATCTGCCCTCGGACCGCCCTGAGGATTGACCATGACCCATGGAAGAGACACAGTCCCATAAAGGAAAGCTATCTGCAGAGGCATGGAGTTCGGAGTTTCACAGATATGTATATTCACAGACACTTGACTAAGTTCTTACATTCGACGAATGCAACTACTGCTGATTTCAATCGAAATCGAAATTAAAACCAATTTATCAATTTCGATTCCGATTCGAAAAATGCTTTTTGAAAAAAATTAAAATCCACTAGTGATGCACAAATAGTCCTGCTTCGGTTTAAAAAAAAATATTCGAAAAAAATGTGAGATTTGGTCATTATAGGTAGCAGGACTGAATAGCTTTTAAACTTAAAACGATATTAGAGCTCCGACTCCGACTCCTTTGTGCGACTGTGTTATCTAAATAAAGTGTTTTTAAAATCGGAAGTCCGCCAGCTGTTACTGCTACCGTTACCCGCTTTGCCGTATCCATTTTCGCTTCCGGTTGGTGCAAGCTGCAGGTTCCGCACCGTGCGGTCGGCGGGCTTCTATCCCTTTCTGTTTCTGTTTCTATTTCGATTTCTGTTTATATAAACAATGTTGAGTTATTATTTTACCCGAATCCAAACCGTATGTGCACGTTTACTTGTATTAGGCCCAACTAATTGTAATCTGAACGTTGTCTGGGAGATTTTTTAGATTGTAACTAGATAACCAGATTTGGGCAAGCAGAGATTTATGTATCTGTATAAACCAAACCACAATAAAGCGATCCATTATTATTCTAAGCTGCTTCTGACCCAATTCAAATTCAAAACGGCAACTCAAAAATAATAGTTAAATAGCCATAATTAATATTAGTTTTATTGCATATTAAAGTATTTTGTGCGCATTCTTTTAGCATCAATGATTGCAATTCCTGCCGCGACATTGGGCTGTATCGCAGTTACAGTCTCCTGTTCCGTATGTAAAATCATGACCTCCCAGATCCAATCCATTCTACGAATTTTGCTACTACTATTTTTGCTGCTGCTTCCGCTTCAGTTTGTCGATCAACGTCTCGATGCTGTTGGCGTCCACTAGGCCGATGAACTTGTCCACCACGACGCCGTTCCTGAAAGCCAGCACAGCGGGAACGGCCTTCACCTCGAAGGTCTCTACGAGATCCAGGTTCGTTTCCACATCGATGACCGCCAGATCGATCTCGTTAGAGTTTTCCAACAGCTCGAGCATCTTCGGCGTGAGTATCTTGCAGGGATCGCACCATTCGGCGTGAAAGTTCACAATCACCGGGTTGTCGCTGTTAATTACCTACCGAAAATAAAAAAAAATGGCTTATAGTGCAGGAATTTTATATAGGTTTATGGATTGCAGTCGAGTATTTTCATAAAACCCATAATTGTAAGTACGTATAGCAGTTGACTACACTTTTAGATATAACGTCATGGCATAAGCATGGAATGGATTTGTAGCTTCAAAAGGGCAAACTCCTCTTATCTACTCTAATCCACCCGCAATTGATAGTCAGGTAAGTCCAAATATGCTGGTGGATCTTCTGCAGTTGGATCCAATCCAGCTGGTTAAAAGGGGTTCAAACCGGTATCCAATGTTTTGGCTCTCATTTGCATACACGAGCTGAACGAGCAAACGCAAACAGGGGCGTATCCAGAGGGGTTTTGGGGGCAAATATTGTGTATTGGGGGGGGGGGGGCAAAATATTGTGTTCAAAATGTACATATACTAACCCCCTGAACCAAATCCTGGATACGTCATTGTGCTCACACATGTATAGATACAGGTTGGGTCCATGGCCAGTGTGTCATGGGGTGTGGAAGCTTCGTTCTCCACCTGTGCCCCCACGGGAACACAATCACGTACGCCAGCGTTGCAAGGTCATTTCCCATCCCCTTCTCCTTTCTCATTGTGTATTGCATAATCCTGACTCACCTTCTGATCAAACTCGTAGTGGTCCTTGATGACCAGCTTCTTATGGAGGTGCTGCGATTGCGACAGGTACTTCTGAGTGGCCTTGGCCGCCTGGGGCGCAATTTTTTGGTAACTACTGTGGGCACTGGTGACCCCAATGGAGCAACAGGCCACCAGACGTGGCGTTATCCCCTCGGCGGCGATCTTCAGCATTGCAAAGTGGGTGCGGGTGCGGGGTCGATGTAGGTGCGGAGCACGGCGATTCAAAACGATTAGATTGTGCTGCTAGGGTGTTAAACTAGTTTTTACGTGTGTTCTGCGTGTGCGTTTAATATTTGTTTATAAACTGCGGATGGGAATGTCTAGCGTTGTGCAACACTGGTACGTCGTTGCCACCTGGCGGTAATCAGCTGTTCAGAACAATAAAATGGGGAAATATTTAAAAATCTGTTAAATTAATTTATAAGCTTGCTCAAAATACGAAGTATGTAAAAATGCATGACTAAAAAAAAACCTGTTTTAACTTTATATACAAACCAGCCAAAAACAAATAAATAAAATTTAAATGTACATTTAAACAACAAAAGAAAACATGTTTTGTATTTATTCATTAACTGTTAGTTTCCCATGTGTAAATTACACGAAAAATTAATTTTAAGTGTTCTGTTGAAAATTTATTAATTTAGAAGTTAATAATGTTGTTATTTTCAACAAGTATCCTAAAAACTACTGTTTTTTTTGGTTCTTGCGTAATTTATTAAATATTTTAAGAGTTCTAACAAAGTCGACCCTTAGCGATGGCTATTCTCTTAGACAAGCTATAATACATATATCCTAATTTTTAGTTATTAAGATTTTGAAAATTCACTGCTTCACCGTTTTGAATTTCGCGCGCTGTTCTCTCCTTTCACGCTTCCCTCTCTGTTCTGTTCTTTTTGCCCGTGCCGCAAGGAATTTCTACGCAACAACAAAATCTGGCATTTGACGTCGCGCGTTCGCTCGCTTCGCCCGTTCCTCAGCCGCGCTGCCGCCAGACTCTGTTGTTGTTGTTTGTTGCTTTCTTTTTTTTCAATTTTTTTTTGGTTTTCGGTTTTTGAGAGCGGAAAGCGGCTAAGCGTCCTGTCGCAACGGTAACTGGAAGTGTAAGTGCCGCCTACACAGGGCCCACAGGTTGAAAGTCGAGCTCAGCGCAGAGCATATGTGTGCGTGCGGAAAAAGAGCTGCAGAAGGTGGGAAAGAATATTACGAAAAATCGGCGACTTTTGCAATCGAGGACGAAGCAGAAGCATTGTATTGTATTCTGCAAGAGCAACCGTGAGTAATAAGTTATAATTAAAAGCGGAGAACGTAACAAAATCTACGTAGTTCGCCATGAATTCCAATTGAAGATTCAAGCTCTGTTTGTGTGTGCGTGTGAGAGAGAGTGAGAGCGTCGTGTGTGCCTTTTCCACCCCAGGAGCGCGCTTGAATATCCAGATTGTACAAAATCCAAATCGCGGTTTTGTGTTCGGATTTGTTTAATACCCTCCCCTGGTTTTTCAGTTGAAACGTGTTTCAGTTCAGGGATTTCTGCGGCACAGCTGTTTGCTCTTCCTCTTCTCGTCCTTTTTTTGTGCAATTTATGGCATCAACAAAGCTTTATCCTTAGACCAAAGCTCTCGCTTGATTCGTGCTTACGGCTTCCTTTTTGCCTCTTCCTTTTGGAGCGCGCTTTATTGTTGTTTGTGCTTTGTCCTCGACTTTTCTCGAATTAATTCTTATCGATTAATGGAAAAATGACACTTGATGGAAATTCCAAATAATGGAGTACAGGAAAACGAACTCAAATGAGGTTATGATTGTAAGCCAGAGTTTTTATTAACCAAATATGAAAATTCAGAGTCAAATATTATTATGTACACCAGCAATGATGATTTTAGGAGTAGGAAAAAATAGTCTCAGCGGGAAACTTAATATTAATATTTAAAGAAATATTTTTTGTTTAAATTACATATTAAAGTCAAACCCCTAGTTGCCCAAGTTTTTGCGTTGATAAATTGCCTCCAAAAAAATGTACCCAAAAATAATGGAAAACTGAAAACGAAATTTGAAAACGCTGGCACACAGAGGAGCGAGGCGGTAGGAAATAGTAAACTTTTATGATGATGCTTTCGCCTAAAAATAACGCGCCCAGCAAACATTTCTTTTTCAGAGTGTGCTTTTATATTAAATACTCCAAGTTCCAATCTCGATGGCATGTCCGCTGATCCCAAGCGATCTGATGTGATGTGATCGGAGTCTGAACGCAGATCGCTTTTGGAATCATCGGATAGGGATTTCCGTATCTAATTTTGGGCTTGTCTTGAGCAGGTTCTTTCTTGCTGTCTAGTGCCCAGTTTCCCGATTTCCATTTCCATTTGCAGCCCCATGCCGCGTCATAGACACTCAAAGCCTGCTCTTTTCTATTTCTGATCCGGCTATATATAGAGCCCCGACTTCGACTTCGGCTTAGATTGTCGGGTTGGAGTGGGATGGGATGGCAGGCGGATGGTGGGATGGGAAGTTCAATTACCTTTAAATGGATTAAACAAACAGGAGAGGGGCGGAAGCCTATATTAAACACAGCACTCACACCCTAGAACTCACAGAACTCAGAACTAGATAAAGCAACACAAACAGAGACACAAGGCAGAGCAAAGCGATCGGGCCTCTGATCCCCATTCCGATCCCGAATCCCCTCCCCTTCTCGCGGCCCCCTGAGCCCCGGAAAAGCGGGAAAAGGGGCAGGAGCACTTCTCTGGCGATGGTGCCAAAAATAAATTTGAACTCAAATCGCAGCGTCAGGCGCGAGAGGCAAGGGTAGCGAGGAGGAGGAAAGACTGCCAAGAAAATGAAAAACCAACGCAACGAATTCGCTTCCGAAGAGCGGCCCATGTCGCTCTCTTTGGTCCTCGTTGTATGTAGTAGTACTTCTGCCTACTGCTACACACCCAAAAGCAGCCCTCTTTTCAACCGACACTTGCAGAAAATATGTGTCCAATTCTAAATATAATAAAATTAGTTTCCACTTTGTATTTATCTGCAAGATAAATATTTGTTTAACCTGTTGAATGCATACCTGTGTTGCATATGGGAATTTCGATGAAAAGGTCTATCAAGCCAATAAGCTGTAAACTGTAATTAGACATATTTCTACATGATTTTGCCCCGATAAACTAGTTTGATTATTTAATGAAAAAAATGTGTATTTGCCTATTTTTTCGTTATTTTTATACCCTTGCAGAGGGTATAATGATTTCAGTCAGAAGTTTGCAACGCAGTGAAAGAGACGTATCCGACCCTATAATGTATATTCTTCTTCTAGACAAGTCGATCTAGCCATGTCCGTCTGTTTGTCCGTCTGTCCGTCAGTTTCTACGCAAACTACTCCCTCAGCTTTAAAGCTATCAGGATGAAACTTTACCAAAAGTTATCTTTCTATTGCAGGTAGTATATATCATATAGCTCCCATAGGAAGGATCCGAAAAATAATGGAAAAAAAATTATAGCTTCGGTGTTTTTTAGCATATGACCTCATGCTTTTGGAAATAGTAGTTTTTAAACTGATCTAAATTTCGAATTGCAATTTAGAAAAATCGGACGACTGTATCATATAGGATCATATAGGTCCCATAGGAACTTTGCTAGTGTGAAAACTCCCGACCGACAATATAAAATTGTCCATATGAAAAGCGTTTTTAAAAACATGTATATTGATTAACTTTGTTAAACATGGTAAAATTAGGAATTTCCGAAGATATGGACGGACGCAAAATAAAAAATTTTTCCATTTTGACAAAGGACTGTGGGTCCAATAACGTCGCAGTGAAATAGTTTTTATTCAATTAGGTTGGAATTTAAGTTGTCTGTTGTGGTCAAAAATTCTCTTGGCGGATTGCGAAGCCAGCTTAATAATTTTATGTGTCTGTAAGTGAAATCTGTTCGTGGCAGGAAAGGTAGGGCATCTAGAAGTCAGAGGAGTAGGCCAGAAGGAGGAGAAAGTGGATGGGGGAGCCTACATGGTCGACCTCATTAGTTTCGAGTTTCAAAAAGCGCACGCACACCAGTGGAAGCCGAGACACACGGGTAAAAATTGTAAAATCCCGAAACAAATCGGAAAATCGAAAATGGAATATGGTTTTCTATACGCTCGGACCCATCAATTTTCATCGTCGACGAGAGAGCTTAAACAGGGGCTATTTGTAAACGCAGGCAATTGCCTGCCAGCCCGAATATCTGCTCCCGCCGCCCATTCCGCCCGATCCGCCCACCCCACCGCTTCTAGCCGAAAGCCAAAAACCAAACCAAAGCGATCCAAACCGATCCCTCTCTCGCCTCATTTTCCTCCTCCTCCTCTTTGGGGCAGCTATTTTTAAAGTCGAAAATACTTTTTAGCTGCCAAGTTGCGAGATGCCAAGTACAGTTGCGTACTCGAGCGATTGGACCAGATCAGGTCGGGTTAAATGAGATTGAGTTAACCTTCAAAGAGTCAATCGGGTTATGTCCTATTTAGGTAAATTTATAGATATCTCCAACTTACAAAACTTCATATATAGTTGGGAACATCTTAGCAATATAAGTTATATTTAGAATTTTGAGTTTTTCAATTAATTTACCAGATCACTATGGATTGCAGTCCATGTAGTGACGAAGTGCACAAGGAGAGTGTGCGAAGCGACTACTATACTACGAAGAAATGAAAATGTGCTGTAATAGTCCAATCGTAAAGAGTAATACACCAATTTAAAGGTATTGCTAAAACTTAAAGGATTGCATACCAAGACCTCAAGAAAATCAATTGGTTTGGGAGAAAGAGCCGTAAAAGTTTAGAAATTCGGATCTGTTGGGGCCGGTGGGGATAATTGGCTAGTTGTATTCCTACTGAAAATGCGCTTGATTTGAGGGGTCCCTTCAAAAGTTATACCGAAAACAAGTTTGTGGGGGGCTAGTCAAAATTAAAATTTAACTCTGTTTGTCAGTTTGTCTATCTGTCCCAAAACATGGTTTTAAAGTCCTGAAAATTTGACATGATGTTCAACAGCTCGATACAAGAAACTTTAATTTTTCCACTTTGGAACAATCCGCTAGTTTAGCGAGAAAACAGCTATAAATAGCTTAAATAAATGGCTTAACTTCAGAACAAGTACTAAAGCTGCCGAAAAAATAAATTTTAAAAAGTGTGTTTAATCATGTGTGTAATAATTTTTCGTCACAAAAGTTGCTATCAGAACTTTTGTATGTTAAAGGTGCGATCGTTACTAGTTTTTTACCCCGTTGATAGGTGTTTTTATTTGATTTATAAGATTAGGTAGGATAAGTGGGATAGATAGTTTATTATTTTTAACGATATAGGCCATGAAAATAATATATAATAATAGATTTTAAGATACGTGGTGTTGTAAAATATTTGTTAAATCCAAGACAAAGTTTATAAGTATACATTGCGACTATTGTCGCTATTTGCGGCCTGTAGGCTATTGCAATCGTTGATAGTTTATAAGATGCAGGGGGAAATTTCAAGAAGAGATTGTTTCTATGAAATTCATACATATTTAGAGATCTCCAGATGAGTTATATTTCAAATTTTATTAGATAAGTGTTAGACAGTTTTATTAAATATTTAAGTAAGGTCTAATTGGATGGATCTTCTGTCGAGATGAAGATGTAGTAGCCCTTAGGGTGACATCAATATTTTGGGTATACAAAGCCAACCCAGGCTGGATTTTCCTTGCGTTTTCTTCTCATCTGGCACTGCTTTTTATTTGCCTGTGGCTGTGCGCAATGTTAAATCGTTTTTCCCGAAGCTCCGCTCTTTTTCTTTCTCTTGGACGAATAAAGATACGGATACAGACGCGCGGCGGCAGAGCAGAACTTTCGGTTGGAAATTTGCCAACCCCTCATGGCGCTTTTCGATGCGATCAGCTCGACCCCAATAGATGGCCAGCAGGGGGGAGGGGCCGGCGTGCACCGTCGGAGACGCGGCCAACAGGCTCCGACGGCTGCTCCGGCTGCTTTGGCTGCTCGGACCGCTCGAGTCTCGGTATTCAGTATTCTGCGGCTGAATTCAGAATTCGTTTTCAGTATCAAATTAGACTGCGACGGCTGCTCTTTGAGTGCGGCCGAAGAACGGAGCAACATTTGAGTAGAACAGAGCTCCTGAATCGGGTCAGTTCGGAACGGTAAGCGGTTGGCAGCGGTTATAGCGGTGCGGGTATCGGGTAAGGCACGCTCCCGTCTCTGCGCTTTGCTTTCCACAATTGTTTTTTTGTTTCGATTGCAAAGGAGGGTATTTAATGGGTCCTAGGAGATCTCACGAGGCTGGCGGAAGCAAACCAGAAGAGAACCAGATGAGCAGGGTCATCTCCGATTGGCTGTGCCTCTGCTTTTCTTCGACTTTCACTGTTGTTTGTTTGCAATTGTACCGAACACTGATCTGCGTCTTCTTCATTCCTCGAATTCTTAATTCGTCATAAGCATAAACATATGTATATCCCCAAAGCTGCATACTTATATAAGTATACAAACCGTATGGCTGCGTCTCCCGTGCACCGAGGTTTTCTTTTATATCGCTAAGACTTGGGTTAGGAACATCCTTAGGTCACGCTTGCAAACCTTTTACATTTATTTATTCATAATTTGATTACTATAATATACATTTTTTGAGCTAGACTTGCGACTTTTATGAGAAATCAACTTGGTTATTTTGAAACGATATGTTTAGACGATATCATTAGATTGCTTTATTTTCTTTTTTCTTTTTGTTTGTTATTTTACATTTGCTTAAATTTTATGTGAGAAAATTAATTAAAATTAGGAACAAAATACTAATTTAATATCTATTTTAACTTTTTCCAAAAGAGCCTATATATTTATAGTATAGCAAAGAAATGCAATAATTGCAGGCAGCATAAGGCTTAAAACTTAAAAATATATCCTTGTTCGGATTTGGAAACTCTACTTTATAAAGTGAGGTTATTTGGCCTGTAACACAAGACCACCATTAGCCCTAGGTTATCAGGTCCGCCGGATCAGGTGGGTAGTGGGTGAATCACCCATCCAACTTCCAAGTTCTCGTGGAGCCACAAGCCCACCTTAAGGCGATAAGATAATTTCGGGCAGCCATCCACTCAGATTAGATATTAGTTTCAGTGCGGTTTCAATGAGGCCCTACTTTCCAAATAGAGAGGGTGCGAGGTTCTGCTTGGGTTTCGGTTTCTGTTTCGGATCTGATCTGGCCAGATAAGAGGGCTATACGTGGAATCGCGACCGTAGGACAAAACTTAAGTCTTCTGATTCTGTTTTTGGTGTGTATCCATATACCTATACTTATGCCTGCGCTTTTCTCCGCTGCTGATGTTTACGTTTTGGCGTGATTTCGTATTAACAAATTCACTTCTCTATGTATTTTTAATTTTAGTCCAAGGTTTGAAACAACAACTGTGCGCAGTGGAAACATAGAACGAGCGTTCAGCTATAAACGATATCAAAACCAATAGGAAGAAACGCACACAAAGAGCCGATAAACTGAAAAACCAAAGACAAAGTCTTTGAGTCTTCTAGTCTTCGGAAGAGAGAGCGCTGAGAAGAGAAGAGGGAGAGAGACGGGGTGAGAGTGAGTCGGACAGAGTCGACTGGCGGTCAGCGACGTTGGACAAGTAGTCGAAAATATTGCGCATACGCCGCGTGAACCAAAGGCACTGAACAACAATTCGCACAGATTCAGCTTTGGGAAAAATTAGGAAAAAGGATCAAAGTGACCGACAAACATAGCGGAGAAGGAAGGGAAGGAGGCACAGGGCGTGTCAAAAAGAAGAGCCGAGGATCAGCGGCTACGAAGGAAGTCCATTTGAAACTGTAGCCGGCTATAAATCCAGGTGAGTTCAGGAAAAACTTTCATATAGGCCGAGGTTTAGATAGTTGTATAAAGGGTTCCCTGCATTTAAATAATGCATCTTAAAAAAATGCCATAAAAAAAAAATGTGATATAGTGTAGTTTGCACTATGTTCCCAGTTTTGTTAGTACCAACTCAAAGTTATCTCCACAGGGCTTCTTGAAGTTCAATTAAATATAAAGTTTAATAGTGGGATCATATCGTAGCTAGACTTTACGGGAATGGAGATGTCCAATCCGATCGCGGTTCTCAGTTTCTACTGTTCGAGATTGGAGATTGCACAACGCTGGCCAGCATTTTCAAGCGCTTTTGCTACGCTCCCACACATACATGGTGGAAATATATAAATATATGAAGAGGGAACATTACACACATTGAGTCGGTGAGCGCTGCCTGATTCACGGTTTCACGATTCCGCTGCTCTATAGAGTGAAGCGGTAGTAGTAAAAATTGTCAACTCAAGCGCTGCGGTTGACGACGCTGCGGGGAAAATGCGTACCCCCCAACCCGCCGGAAACGGAAAGCAAAAGAAAAAGGGAAAGAGAAAGGGAAAGCACGCGCGGATCTCCAGGAGACTTCGTGGACAGAGTCGTCATTTGGTAATCCCGAGGAAGAGCAAAAGAATTGGACCCACTGTGGGATGCACTGGAACCACGCTCGTGGGACGCAGGTGGGTTGGAGCGCGTTTTCCAGGAGTCGCTTTTGAAGGGAAGGTGGACAAAAAGGTGGGGCGGACAGGTTGAACTGCGTTATCAGCGTACAAACAAAGCCAATTAGAACTTGAAATCCACCCCTCTTTTACCCTCAAGTGAAGCTCCTCTCCACACCACTCCAACCTCAATTCTATTTCCCTCACCTCCCCTTTCGTTTTTCTCCTATCTGGGCTCGCTTTTATCAGCGGCTTATCAGTAAATAATTCCACCTGTTGCGCGGCTTGTGTATGTGTAGATAACTCAAGGTGAGGTATCGCATTAAGCAACGCTTGTGCTGTGCTGTCCCCAAAAAGCAAACTTTGCTTGTTTGCACTGCTCAGCGCTACGCTGGAATGGAAGTGGAAGCCCCATTGCCAGCGGATTTCGTAGATAACCAAACTGAAACCAAACTAAAACGAACTGAAACCCAGAACACACACTTGTACACATATAGGGAGCGATACAGATACAGAGACAGTCTGCCTCAAATCTTATCTTAAAACTTGACTCGACAGTGACGAAGACGCTTAGCTTTCATTGCTCAGACGCAGTCAGTTTATCGGGCAATCGATCAATCGTAGACTGGGTAGACTGGGTACCATATGAAAATAAACCATTTAATAAAACTCAACTAGCCATCATCCTTTGTATATTTAAACATAAATCAATCCTACCAGCAGGTTTATAAATGGATTGGACTTGCTTACACTTAAATCCTGGACTTCAGACCTCCCCTAATTTGAGCTTCTGTCACCAATCTTTAATTAAAACCGCGTGGGCCTACATACTTACACACTATTGTTCTTCAGCTCACCCTCTCTCTCTTCCGCATTCACACGTCAGCTCAACCCTTACTTTGTTGCAGCTTGAAAGCGCCAAAAAGAACGTTTATTTATAACCTGCGCGCATTGTTGCGGGTTTCTCACTGCTCCAAGTTTCACTCTCTTCCCCACACTTACATATCTGCTGTTCCTAAGCCTCTTCTTCTTACTTTAACTTCGTCTCTTTGCTGGGGTCGAGGGGAAGGTTGGTTTGTTGTTGTAAACTCGGTTTCAAGCTTTAATTACGTCTCAGGCATAAGCACATGTGTGTGTAAACAGTCTGAGCTCATCGTCTGTGTGTTGGAGGCAGGAGGTCTTATGTGGAGAATGGGTGGGGAAGAGGAGGGGGAGGAGCAGAGCTACGTTCTTCTTCTTCAGCTATTCCTATTTTTGTTTGTCCAGTGCCGACGTCGCTGCTGCACTCCAATTCCAACGGTACTTCTGAGCGTGCCCGAATTCAAATATAAATTCAGTCGAGCTTTGCGCCTCGTCGCCGCCGTTCGCGAAGTTTTGTTGCTCGTTCGGTTTCCCCACTCTCTCCTGCGAACGAGAGACGCGACGCTCTCTCCATCCCTCCTGTTCGCCACCCACTTTTCATTGCCCGTTCGCCGGCTTGGCGCGGACTCAAAACGTGAGTACCCCATTCTCTCTCCCTCCTTCCCTGCTTTGTAGTGTTGGTGTTTTTGTGTGGAAGGAAATAATATTACATTAATCCTTAATTTTACAGTCTGCTTTCCTTTCGTCCTAATCTCTTTTTTCTATCTTCACTTTCGACCCCCCTCCCCTACTGAAGAGTGTCTTTGGTTCCGTAATCCTCTCTTAATAGAAAGCAAATCTTTCAAGATCATTTATCGGTAAATCACTACCCTTGCCCTTTAATTTTGATCGAGAATTTAGTAGATGTTACTACTTGGAAAGAGGTTAATTTAAAATTTGATAATACATGACATATTTTGCTATCAAAGAATTCCATTTCCACTATAAATTTTAAATTATTCACTTGTAGTGCCAGAATGTATCTTTTTGTTTTTATCTTTGCAGTACTTTTCAAATATCCATCATGTTGTAAAAATCTATTTTTATTTTTTTCAGTGCACTGCTCTCTTTTCCCCTCTCTTTTCGCCTGCGTCGGCAGCTTATCACTCTCACAGAATGCGCCCATGTGTGGGCGTTTGTGTTTGGGTGGGTGGGTGTTAAAGAGTGGAGCAATTGCGTTTGCTGTTGTTTTTCTTTTCATTATTTTATTAATTAACGAATGCCGGTGGGATCGGATCGATTGCATTGGGGTGACAGTATACTAAAAAAACCGCGAGTGGAATTGGAGGGGGGAGGTGATTGATGAACTGATGGAGTTTCGAGTTCCAAACTGAAGCGCGGTAATCGGTTAAGTTACGGGCTTATAAGGGCAGGTATAGTCTAGCTAACTTTTCTGCAAAACCAATCTGGAACGCCGTATGTAATTATGGGGATACAAAACTCAGGTTATTTACCAATGTATTCTTCAAAAATACATGTACAATTTTTAAAATCATAAAAAATATAATAAAAAAAGTTACGTATTTGACAATATTTGTAGAAATTTAATTAAATGTAGAAAAAATAACATGTTAAAAGCTAAATTGGAATTTAGATTTATTAAGAATCGTACGCGATCTGGCATACTTTGAGATATGAAGTAAACAGATGTACAGTTTAAATTTTTACAAATTTATATGAAATTAAGTCCCTTAAGTCCCAACAAATTACATTTAAATTATTGAACGACATACGAATTCAACAGCGAATTGCCTCGTTACAGCTTCACAACGTCTTGCAAACGGCTGAAAATGGAGAAGACTCCCCGGTACACGCAGCGGGAGCGGAATATGGTATTAAGCTACGCGGCGCAATACAAGGACGTGATCGAGAACAAGCGGACAGACGCGGAGTCCAATCGCAAGAAGGACGAGGTCTGGCTGCAGATCGCCAAAGAATTCAACTCGAGGGTGTATCACCAGCGGAGCGCCAAGCAATTGCGCCAGCTGTATAAGAACATGAAGCTGCTGCTGAAGAAGGACCTCTGCGGCGAGGACAAGAGCAATCACTCGTTCATGGACCTGCTCAACACGCTCTCGCAGCAAGAGTCCGTGGCGCAGTACATCGCAGAGCAACTATCGCCGGAGGGTGCGGGCGGCGGTAAGAGCGGCATAGCGGGAAACGGTGGAGGACAGGGGAATGGACACAATGCTGACGACTACGAGGACTCCAAGGTGACCCCCTCATATTTAGATCTATTCATATATGTTCGGCCAAAAATTACTGGGATCAACTTTCAAATCCTTCAACAAACATTTTAATTCGTACTCGTGATCTCATTCTCTAATCATAATTACATTGATTAATGCTTAAAACCGTATTGGTTTTGTCCCACAATTTTCAAAAAAGTTAACAAAAAGGATTCTGAGAAAAAGAATAGAAAATTTTACATAATTTTCTTTTTGGTTGATTTTGAAAAAATGGCCTAGGGATACTACTCAGCTTACAAATCGTTTCAGCACATAGTTGTATTTGTAATAATTATTAATTAAGATTAATAGAAATTAAAAACCGTACGATAATTACTCAGACTAGTAACATACTAACTCAAGTTAATAATGTATATTATAATGCCTATAATGATTTCAGTATCATTTATTTTCCTCCCACTTTCAGATGCCCCTCTACCCCGAGGGAATGGACACGGACGTTATCCTTATCAAGTCGGAGACGATCAGCGACAACGAACAGACGGACAACGGGATGGATTGCCTGGAAGATGACGATGACGACGACTGTTTGAGTCCAAAGGCGCCGGAAGTGTGCTTGGAGGAGGAGGACGATGTGCTCTTTCCCACAGACTTGCGCCAGCTGCAGCAGGTGGTGGGGGGATCCTCTAGCGCCGCCGCCGGTGGTGTCTCCTCCGCCTCCTCGCTGCCCGGAAATGTGCCCAGCAATGGTCTCACAGATTCCGGTTGTCGTGCCGCCAGTTCGCCCGTGTGCTCCACAAAGACATCGGTGAGTTCCAGCGGCAGCTATGCTTCGGCACCCAAGCCGGATATCATCCAGACGGTGGGCCACATACGCGTAGGCAGCTTTGCCAATATCAACAAAACGCTGCAGAACGGCGGCTCCAGCGCAGCTGCTATCCTACCCAACGGCAGTTCCAATGGTGGCTCCAATGCCAGTGAGGTGCTGCCCCTCACAGCGGAGCAAGTGCAACAACACACGCTACTTAATGGCCTGGGTTTGTCCGCCGTCAATCCGCCTCAGTCGCTGCAGGCGGCAATCAATGCTGCCTACGTGTCTGCCGCTCCCGCCGTTTCGTCCTTGGCCGTCAGCAGTCGCCGCACCCCGCCCACTCTGCATCTACCACGCCTTCAACGGGGGAACAACAATACTAGCAGCAGTACCGCTGGCAATACAAACAACACCACGGTGACAGCCAATGGAGTTCAGCTCCTGCTCAACGGGAGTCACCATCACCAGGCACAGCATACGCAACACTTGGCGAGGGACAAGACGGGCAGCGTGGCTATTGGAGCGGCGGGCAGCTTTAATGGCTACAACGGACTGGCAGTGGCAGGTACATTAAACAGCAGTGGATCGGGAACAGGAAGCATCGCCAACAGTAGCGGCGTGGCAGGAGTAGGGACAAGTCCCACTGGGAGTGGATCGAGGAGCCAGCACCAGGAGTTGATGAACTCGCTAAGAATCGAGGAGAGCAAACGGAAAATCGAACTGATCAATGCTCAAATTGAATATTGGCAGACGCTGACCCGCAAGCTAAACAATCAGACCGGACACATGCCCAATCCCTCGTGTCCATGCCACTTTCCCGGAGCCAGTGTCCTCTCACCTAGCGCAGTGGTAGGTGGCAGTGTCTCATCCTCCGCCGCCTCCGCATCCGCAAACTTGCTGCAAACGCAGGCCAGTAGCAGCTAGTCCGCAGAGAAGGGGCGGTGTGAAAGGTCTTCCTTTTCTGACAGCGACATCATCTCGATAGTGGACATAGACGATGACCGATCGGAGGAGGAGTCTTTGGAGGGCGAAGAGGACGTGGAGCACCAGGCCGTAACGGATTTGACGCTGCCCGACGACGTGGACGACGAAGATGAAGACTCACAGGATGCCTTGGTCAAAGATGTGGGCGTGGTGGGCGGCCTATCGTCACCGCCTCACTCTTCTCCGCCGCCAGCAAAGCGCTCGAAGCGCCAGGAAGTCACCTCCGACCTCCTTAGGCAGCTGGCCCTGCAGCAATATCACAATTTAGAATCAGATTTTCAGAAGAAGGAGTGCTAGTATTTCGTATTTTGCTAGTTTTTATGCCACTTTTTACTATTTAGTTGTAATACCAAATTTACCATATTTATTTACTTCTAATTTGAGTGCCAAAAACAGAAGCCTTGCCATTGAGAATGCTTGCCAAAGGACTTGGCCATCAGGTCACACCCACTCGTAGAACCCGCTAACCTTGCTAACCTAACTTAACGATAGTGCCTAGTTTTAATTATTTTTTTCGCCCACTTTTTTTTTTTGTAATTTGAGCGTTTTATTGTTAAGTTTATTCTGATGTGAGAGCTGCAAACCAAAAAAAAGGAGAATATATTGACCCTGTACATTTACCTTAAAATTAGATATAACTTACTTAATTAGAGCCGAGCAGCTAAAAGAACACAAATAACGAAATCTGTACAAATGTGGTTCCTAATCTAGTCCCTAAAACAAAAGGAGTGAAGAAACGAAAACGAAACAGAAAGCTTAAATGCCTAGCCGTGAACTTATGTATTATTTTTATAGTTCTCAACCCAGAAAGTTCCCAAAAACCAAAAAAAACACCATCCAAAGAACTTTAGCTAATTTATGTACTTAAAGAACCCGCGAAACCAAAAAGAAAGGACGGAAAATAAAGTCTGTACAGAGATAGAAAGAGACAGGCGAACCAGAAAGATGTGGAGAAACTTGCTAGTCGTTGCTGCATAACTGTATTTTAGTGTATTTTAGTTATTGCTAATTGTACGTGTAAAATACATATAATTGCTTACCCAGTAACCACAATTTATACAAAGAAGCACATGAAAAAAAGTGAAAAATCCAACAAAACTCTTTATACAATTTTGTAAACAAAATTATAAAAATATAAAAATTATAAATAACACAATGAATTTACTTTGTGGCCTAAGCGGTCTATTTTTAGTAATACTTTTTTTTTTAACTTAACTTTAAAAAATTTTTTTTTTTTGGCTTAATTTGTTTTTAATTAAACTAAACTTATTAAATAGATGACTTTCGGTCAGGTGTTAACTAGCTGTTTTATACAAAGTTGGTTTTTAGAATTTTAGTATCGCATTAGTTTCTTTTAAATTAATTATTCCGTTGCCGCCAAGGGTTTCGGCATTGCCTAACACTGTTTTTTTGTGGCAAGGTTGCCAGACCAGTATCTTGGAACTAGTTCTCTCATGTGCCTATCGGTTATCGTTACTCATCAGTAACCAGTTCCAGCTCAGCAAATTTGGCTTGCAAATAAATTGTGAAAAAGCATATTGTTTATAAGTTGCACAAATATTATAATAATATAAAGTTCTCGCGAATACGAGTGTGAACCTCGCGCATTCTTGCGTAAGCCAATCGTGTGTGTGTGTGTGTGTGCAAATTGCGAACTGCAAATTGCGGATGTCCCCGCCCCTTGGAGCACCAGGATCCTCGTAGGTAAACCTAGAGACAGTGGCCAACTGAAGCGGGTCTTCAGTGCCAAAGGAATCCCAAAAAGCACCATTACCCCGCCTAGCTGCAGAAGTAGAAGTAGTCCCAATTGATTACCACCTGGATGCCCGGCTTCCACCTCAATGAGATGGGTGAAATGGTTCTGGACGCCATCGACGACATCGGCGTGGTGGATGTGTACGATCTGGCCTCGGATATTGGAAAGGAATACGAGCGGATCATGGATCGTTTTGGCACGGATGCAGTCAGTGGGCTAATGCCCAAGATAATTAACACTTTGGAGCTTCTGGAGGCGCTGGCCACCAAAAATGAGCGTGAGAATGCAACCATCCAGGAGCTGCGCGACAAGGTGGCCCAGTTGGAGAGCGAGAAGCTGGAGAAGGCCGAGTTCCGGCGGCGATTCGACAAAGAGCTGGAGCTGATCGAGGAGCAGTGGCGCAGCGAGACCAATGAACTGGTCGATTTGGTATCCTCGCTGCAGGACGAGAACAAGCGGCTGGTGAAGCAGACCCAGGATCTGCAGTCATCCTCCGCCCAGAGTTCTGGCTTGGGGGCCAGCCTTACCGAGAGCATCATCAGCATGACCAACCATGATCTGCACGGCGCCCTCTCTGACACCCAGGTGCTGCAACGGCTCAAGGAGCAGATTTACAAGCAGCGCGACGAGCTAAAGCATCGCGAAAGGGAGTTGCAGGACAAGTACAGCGAACTGGAGCACGTAGGTTTACTTTCCTTAGTGATATGTAATCGCCTAACGATTCCTCTTTAATCTTTCGTCCCCTTCACCAGCTCACAATCCAGGCGGAGCGGCTGAAGGCCTCGGAGAGGGACACACGACGGCGGCACAAACTGATGCAGGCCCAAGTGAAGACACTTTGCGAGGAGCGCGCCGATTTTCTTGCCCAACTGCAGGACCAGAGCCGCGAAATCAACCAGCTACGCAAGCGTTTGGGGTTAGCCGAAAAGGAGAACGAGGATCTGGTGGCCTCCTACGACGATGGCCAAAACGATCCCAATCGGCCGCGTTACACCACGCGCGAGCTCAAGGAGCTGATCAGCGAGCGCGACGAGCTGCTCACCACCATCGACAGCCTCAACGAGCAGCTAGCGGAGCTAAAGCCGCCAACCAGTCAATCAAACCCCAAACGGCAGCGCAACTTCTCCAGCTCCGACGACAGCGACGAAGAGGATGATGGTCATGTAGCGGACAACGATGACGATGACGACGAGAAGGAAGCTGCCGCCGAGGTGGACGAACTGGAGCCACCAGCAGCCGGAGAAACGTGAGTGGATCATGATAAATACTTTCAAGCCCCTGTTGAAAAGTATCAATTTATTGACGAAAAAGCATTTACGTGAGTCACCCTATTTTTTTTTACCAAGTGCCAACAATAGTCAATAGACCTTATGATGCAAACATTTAATTTACTGATTCATAACTTTTGTGTGCGTTTTTTGTTTTTTTGCAAGGTCAACCGTTATTTAAATATCATTATGAGAAAATACAAATAATTGTAGACAAAGAAAGGTTTGGATATGGATTTATTTATTTTATTTAGACACATATGGATACATTTAAAAGTGTCAGGGTCAACGTGATTTTTTAAGGCCAATTATAAGTAAAAGAGTATATTGTCTTCGTCGGAAATTTCCGTCTGTCTGTCTGTTTGCATGAACACTAAGATCTCGGAAACTACTAAAGCTAGACAGTTGAGATTCACCACACAGATTCTTGTGGTTCCAACATAATTATGTGTCACCCGAGGGCCACGCCCACTCTAATGCTCACAGGAGCCTTAAAGGACCTTAAAACCATCCTGGCGCCCAAGTCTTTACATATTTTGCAAAAGTGTAAATGCAGTTGTTAAAAAGTTATGAGCCAATAATGAATTGTCTGGTAGTTTTTATGAATGAGTTTGCCAAGTTTAAAACAAAATGGTTTTTTATCAAAGCAAGTATTATTTCTAATCAACGTTTGGTAATCCTTTAGGAAAAAACTGGGATTTTATCTCTAATGACCACAAATGCATACCTTTTCAGGACTAGCTCACTGCTGTCTGTTTAAGTTAGCCTATACTATTTTTCTGTAAGTAACAAAGTAAATATAAAAACATTAACTTTAATTTTTCAGACCGCCAGGTCACGATGCTCCCGTGCAGGGACCGCTGCCCTACGAACCGGACGATGCGCCCTGGAAGAAGAGTTCAGAGTCGGGTATTCGCAAGTTGTAAGAATAACACCGCCATCTATATATATTTCACTCAGAAGGTATTTTTAAAAACATTGTCAAATCTTTGTACCATACAGCTTCCGAAAACTATTCTCGGACCCCTCGGACGGAAACAACACATTCCCCAAACGTTCCTTGGCCACGCTCTCCAAGATGGCACTGTCAGCCACGCCCGGTTCTGTTTCTGCCTCCGCAACGGCGAAGTAAGCGCCCCTTAAAGCATCCGTGTTGGCGTGCATTTCACTTTTGTTTGTTTTTCTGTTTTCTGTTTTTCCGTTTCCGTTCCGTTTGCACTGCCCCCCGCACTCCTGCATCTTGCATCTTTATTTCGATATTTATTTATTTATTATTTGGTTTACGTTTAGTCTAGGCAACAGCCTGTATTTTACCCTGTCCCTCGCCATTCACCTGCTCCGATTGAGCTGTACATACATAGTTTACACACTCGATTGCTGTGCCCTTGTATTTCTAAGTTGTTATGCGATCTTTTTTACGTAATACGCGTTTTTTCGTAACTGGTAACTGGTAATTCTTAACCCGAATCTTTACTGGATATATTTTATATACGAATACATGTTGCATCCTTAGTACTTTCGATTTATTCTAACTTGATTAACGACTACCATATAATACCACACAGCTTATACATATGTATGCAAGTGTTACAAGGAACAAGAACAAGAATTGTGCATTAAGATTGCCGAATGAGTTTTTAATGAAATTAGACGAAAAATTACAAGGAAAACAAAAAAAACACAAAATCCTATAAATATAGGAAGACATAAAAACGTATCGAGGAGGACTGGTTCTTGGACCACAGATTTTAGATTTTTAAAAAAGAGAAGGTTTTGCTTCAAATATCCGTAGTTTAATTATCCCCCGATCCCCCCTCCATCTAACTTTTGATCCCCTGCTACCGCTTTTCCATACATATGTTGGAAGGTATTTTAGCATTCTCATAGCAGTTGCCCCAAGCGGCCTTATACATGTATTAAAAATTTATCAAAATACGCTAACTTTAGAAAAAAAATCCTAAAAAAAAGATATATAATTAGCAAACGTTACAACCTTAGCGCATTGTTTGTTGAATTGAATTAAAATAACTAAACGAAACCAAACTAAGCATATTAGATTCCATTGATTGCATTAGAGTGCACAAAGATGCCAAAAAATAAAGGGGACATCTCCGAATCTAAATCAGCGAATGTTTAAGCCAAGAGTTTTACCATTGACTTTGCCATTCGTCAGCTCGAATTGTTGTTACCAAAAATTAATGAATACGACCCGCTCACAAAAAGCTTTACTTTACTCTACTTACAATCCCAGTACTCTCAAGGAGATCTCATTCTAATGGAGCTCTTGACCCCGGAGCGGATTCAATTATTTTGCCAAACAGAGAGCATGTCACAGAGCGGCAAAGAAATTTGGTATTTTAGCTTCTGCTGGCAAACACTGTTGTAATCCATTACTAACCCCTAAAAAGCTTTTGTAATTATGTTTATTGGTTTCCATACATAGACTCGAATAATTTGGAAAAAATCAAAAAACTTGTATTCAGTTCGAGAGTCAATCTCCGCCTCCCTCTACTTAACACACTCTCTCTCCCTTTCTATTCACATTTGCACAAAGATAGGAAGCTCCGTTTACATATCAGCTTTATCGACATCATCGATTTAAACGTGCCAAAGACTAATTGCCAGATCCCCTGAGCCGCCTGTCCCCATCCCGATCCCCTGATCATCTAATCTCCTGCACACCCCAAGCAAACTATCTCGTTTTAATCACAACAAATTGTGGCAACTGAACTTTTATATGTATTTGAACATGAGCGAAACTGTATCGATATAAAGATGAACTAAGGAAAAGTGTGTCAAGATCATTTAAATGATCGTTGGTAGCTAAACCAAGCTAAACTGTATTGATATAAAGATAGACTAACGAAAAGTGTGTCAAGATCATTTAAACGATCGTTGGGAGACCACCAAGCTAAAGAGAATGTTGGTGATCAGATGGAGAGACATTGAGTAATTGGTAAATTAATGTTAACTAAATTTATATACACATATACACATGCATTATACATAATATACTTTACTATATACTATGTAATATCGTATTATATGAAACTATGACTAACCAAAAAGAAGGCGACAATTATACAAAATTAAGAGCGTACTAGGGTACCAGCCACTTGGACCACCGGAGCGATCGAAGGGCACTGGAGAATAGAATCAGATCGGAAGCGACGACTCCACATCCGGGTTTTTCCCTGTACGTAAATACAAATTATGAGTTGCTCGCCGAGAGCGACCATTAAAAATAAAACTTATGAAGCATTGAAGTTGATTTCAATTGCATGATTTGGGATGGAGGAAAATGGACATTTGCGCTCTTAAGGAATTCCAGGTGTTTATATTTTATATTTAAGCATTTTTCTTTTAATTTTCCTAGTCTAATTCGGTTTTCTTATCTTTTGTTTATTTTACTGGTGTTGAAATTATTTACAACGAATGTTAAGAAAAGTCAAGAATTAAATCAAGAATGAAGAGGCCGTTTATTTACAAAAAAGGTTAAGAAAAGTCAAGAATTATTCCAGAAAAAAGAAGGCCCCAACTAGCCTGGAGTTTCAAAGGATTCAAGATTATGTTAGCGATGGAAGTTAATTGACGATCTACATATTTAAAATATATGGTCATGGCTTGTACAGCAAGATGTGCTATGTGATAATTAAAAGGTAAGTGCCCCCCTATGTACATATGTAGGAGCTAGAGTTGTGTACTCTTTGATTTCAGCCAACTTTAGTTTATAAGACCTTCTTAACCAAATTAGACGATTTTTACTTATTTTTCGCTAAACGAAATGTAGAAAGCCTTAATTAGGTACATATAATACTTGGGTTATACGTACCCTCTGGTAGGGCAGATCATTCTGTAGGATTCCAACAGGATCGCCATTCTTGGCGGGTCGGGCACTATAATTAAAGTTATTGGTAGGCGTTACTATTGGCTCAAAGGGGACGGGCAAGGAACTCTATAAACAGCAGATGAAAACCTCTTTTAATAAAAACAAAAATTTAAAAAAATAATACCTCTATAAATTTAAAGTTGGCCCAACCTATTGTTTCGAATATTTTTGACGCGTCAATACTCAATTTGTATAAATTACAACACCATCATCATTCTTTGTTTTTGCAATTTAATAATAATAATAATAATAATTTAGTTTAGAGGTAACTAAATTGGATGTTATTTTCATTGAAGGGCCGTATATAAATATATACCAAATATTATAATATTTTATTATAATGAAATTTGCACCTTATATTACTAATTAATGAAATATAATATATATTGCAATGCAATTTTTTCATGTTTAAATTATTAGTAAAATTAGTTAATTAATTCATTAATTTTAATCGAATTTAATTTCATATAGCCCGTCAGTTCCGTCAGTTTTGTTGCATGTTTGAAATTTGGCTGAAGTTCTAAAAGTTTCAACAGATGGCGCTAGAAATTTTTTTGTTGATTTAAATAATTTTTCAGAGGTTTATCTTTTTTGTAATAAAAGTCGAAAAAGTCCGATTAATTAATCTCACAACAACATTTTTTAAACATTTTTCCCATAGGGTTTTTGGCGAAATTTAAAAGTCTCGTTTTGTATTTTATTATTATTATTATGAAACATCTTGCATCATCAGCATCCTGCGCATCTGCGTCCGCATCCTGCATCTCATGTCCTGCGTCATCAGCATCTCGTGACCCCATCTCGGTGGTATCCTGTCGCTTACTGAGCGCCTGTTCCTCATGCCGGGTTTGAGGCGTATCTAGGGCGTGGTGGTTGCTTCGGCCGGACAACCTTGAGCCACCCCTTTCCACCTCGTTTTCGGCTGCGTTTTAATTGCCCAGCAACAGGTGGGGAAATTTGGTTGTTTTTTTCGGGTTGTTTTGGGCATTCTCAACTGGATTTTCACGTAGTTTCAATTAAGCAATTAAAAATCTGCCACCAACATTGGGGGTGGGGACGTGGAAACCTGAGACAGCGTTGTCAGCTTTTTAATTAAGAATATTTTAGCGTAATAGGATAGAAGGATATTCAGTGCGAAAAACGTAGGTCGAAATGTTCGGAGCTAATGAAGATGGCGTCTCTTTTGTGTTTTGCCGTCAGTGGGAGCGGGGCATTTTCCGCTAATTGGCATGGCCAGAAAAAGAAAGAAAATGGTGCGAAAAAAAGAAGATGGGCCTCCTTCGTTGTGAATTAATTACAAGAAGGCGCATTTTATGGGTTTCTACAGAGGCCCCGTGCGAAGATTTCAGGGACCTTCAGTCAGTCGATTTTTGAATAGGCTCGCAGCAGCCACAGCACAGGCTTCGTTGGCGAAGGCGAAGGGGTAACCACTCGAAACTCCTGGCACAGAGCAAGTACAGTGCTAACTGAAGAAGGGCACGGACCGAGCTTTGCTGCTTTAAGTAAAATAAAAGAAAAACACCTCTTAACGAGGTAAAAACTAGTGACGATCGTACCTTCAACATACAAAAGTACTGATATCAACATCTGTGACGAAAAATGATTACACACGTGATTACGTAAAACTTTCTAAAATTTTCTTATTTACTTACTAGCTTTTTTCCTTTCACGTGCACTTTCTATTGCAGCTTGCGGAATGCGACTTTTTAGAGTAATGTGTTAAAATCTTTGGAATCTTAAGGGCTATACAGATTAAAGTTTTAAAGAAAATCATTAGAGCCGTTTTTGGGGGAAAAAAATGTTTAATAAAATTGACTATATTTTTTAATCCATTGTATTAACAAAAATTACGTTTATGAAAATAGCTAAAAATGACCATTTTAGCCGCATTTTCCCCCTTTTCATACAAAATCTTACTAAGATCTTTCCATTCAAAAAATCCTAAAAAATACAAGGAAAAATATTTTGAAATTTTTTTTTTTGCAGTTATTATTAATTTTGATTGGGGAACAACTTTGCATCAAAACATTTTTGTTTTAAGCCCCAGGAAAAAAGTTTAAAATTTGACTTTCACTCAATTTTCAAATTTTTCAAAGGGTGCTTAATGGGTTAAGAACATTTTTCTGTTATTTATACGGAATTGTGGTGTTCTTTTCATATAGGTGCCAAAAGTTTATATTATAAGTTCAAATATGAGTTTTTTTTGCTCTCAAACATGTCAAAATAATTATGCCGACTAGTGTATATAGCTGCCCTAGGAAGGAACGATCGAAAAATGTCAAAATAATACGAAAACTTCTGTAATTTTGTTTGTTGCAACAAATACGCAAGTAAATCTAAATTTAATATTTTGGTATTTGTAATTGAAAAGAAATGATCTGCAAGGGTATAAACTTCGGCTAGCCGAAGTTAGCTTCCTTCTTGTTTTAAATTAAAGCTTCACTCGCTAGGATCAGAGCATCACATCAGATTTTTAATTCTGCGGCTTGAAAGTGGCTCAATCTACCAGAAAACAAGAGGGAACGCTATAGTCGAGTGCCTCGACTATCAAATACCCGTTACTCAGCTAAAGTCAGCAGTCTCAAGCAGGGCAAACCAAGCAGCCGCTTCAAAAAATTAAAAACATTTCTTCTACATTTCGGTAGGCGTTAATAACCCAAACAAAATTGCGTTTACACTTTTGCTCTAGCTTTAAAACTATGGGCGCCACAGCTTTTCGCGGTTTGTGGGCGTTAGGGGGGAGGGGGGTTTCCAACTTTGGTCTATCAATATGTATTGATGAAACGAATACACATTGCTTTTCCCATTAATATAGCTTCAAAAATGTGGGTGCCACAGTTTTTCGCGGTTTGTGGGCGTTAGAGGGGGCGCGGCACATCGGCGTGAAAAACTTGCCTGCGTATTAACCCCTAGAATCTGCATGCCAAATCTCAATCTTCTAGCTTTTATAGTTTCCGAGATCTCAGCGTTCATACAGACGGGTGCCAAGGTTTTTAGCGGTTTGTGGGCGTTAGGGGGGAGGGGGGGTTTCCCACTTTGGTCTATCAATATGTATTGAAGAAACGAATACACATTCCTTTTCCCGTTAATCTAGCTTCAAAACTGTGGGTGCCACAGTTTTTCGCGGTTTGTGGGCGTTAGAGGAGGCGTGGCACATCGGCGTGAAAAACTTGCCTGCGTATTAACCCCTAGAATCTGCATGCCAAATCTTAATCTTCTAGCTTTTATAGTTTCCGAGATCTCAGCGTTCATACAGACGGGTGCCAAGGTTTTTAGCGGTTTGTGGGCGTTAGGGGGGAGGGGGGTTTCCCACTTTGGTCTATCAATATGTATTGAAGAAACGAATACACATTCCTTTTCCCGTTAATCTAGCTTCAAAACTGTGGGTGCCACAGTTTTTCGCGGTTTGTGGGCGTTAGAGGAGGCGTGGCACATCGGCGTGAAAAACTTGCCTGCGTATTAACCCCTAGAATCTGCATGCCAAATCTTAATCTTCTAGCTTTTATAGTTTCCGAGATCTCAGCGTTCATACAGACGGGTGCCAAGGTTTTTAGCGGTTTGTGGGCGTTAGGGGGAGGGGGGGTTTCCCACTTTGGTCTATCAATATGTATTGAAGAAACGAATACACATTCCTTTTCCCGTTAATCTAGCTTCAAAACTGTGGGTGCCACAGTTTTTCGCGGTTTGTGGGCGTTAGAGGAGGCGTGGCACATCGGCGTGAAAAACTTGCCTGCGTATTAACCCCTAGAATCTGCATGCCAAATCTTAATCTTCTAGCTTTTATAGTTTCCGAGATCTCAGCGTTCATACAGACGGGTGCCACAGTTTTTCGCGGTTTGTGGGCGTTAGAGGGGGCGTGGCACATCGGCGTGAAAAACTTGCGCTGCGTATTAACCCCTAGAATCTGCATGCCAAATCTCAATCTTCTAGCTTTTATAGTTTCCGAGATCTCAGCGTTCATACAGACGGACGGACGGACAGACGGACGGACAGACGGACAGACGGACAGACGGACAGACGGACATGGCTAGATCGACTCGGCTAGTGATCCTGATCAAGAATATATATACTTTATATGGTCGGAAACGCTTCCTTCTACCTGTTACATACTTTTGCACGAATCTAATATACCCTTTTACTCTACGAGTAACGGGTATAATTAATTATTTGCTTATAGCTTTTTAATTAGTGGTCAAAATCGAAAAGATTCTTCTACATTTCGGTAGGTATTTCTTGCTTAAGATGTGGCGCCTGGATTTTTTTAAGGTCCTTTGCGACAATTGTGGAGTAGTGGCTCTCGGCCGAAACAAACTTGCGCTGCAATGCTTCTCTCTCCCTGTTACATTCTTCCGGTCGAGTACAATATACTCCGTCTAACCGGTAGATCAAATACAGGTTATTATTTAACCAAGATTATGGTACTAGGATATCAAAGACTCCAACAAAAAATTGGGAGTGGGCACAGTCCCCTTTTGTACCTAACAAATATACATAAATTATATTAAATTAAGTTTTCCACTTCGAAAGTCGAGGCTTCACTGTGTTTGAGCTCAACAAAGAGAGGGGCGCCAGAAAATGTTGCCGGGCAATATGTTGCGAATGTGGGGACAGAGCGAGTAAGAAAATAGCTGCTGCTGCTCCAACGCACACTTTTGTACCTTTGCACTGCTCACCGAGACTGCTGCATTTCGATGAGCGCCTGTGCCCGAAAACTGTTTTTTATACAAGGACATTGCCATCTCATGGCCACCCTAAAGTTAATAGAGAGATGAAGAGTCAGAGAAAGCGCACGCCCACGAATGCTATTTTCAGAGAGAGAGAGAAAGTAGTGAGCGGTGAATGTAAATCAGAGCGGGATAAAGATAGCGGTTTTAGTAAGCGCACTATAGTTGTTCCACTTGCGCTGTAGCGGCTGCTGCTGCTTTCTGGGCGCCTAGTCAACGGCCAGCGTTAGGTTGGAACAAGAAAGCGAAAGTGTTAACGCTCGCGCACATCCGCTGCACCGTTCCGCTCCACTGTGGACCGCTCCCGGCGGTCCTGTCGCCCGCGTGTGTGTTAGCCGTCCGCCGTTTTCGAGTTGGCCATATTTGACTGGTGACTGGCGTCCAGGATTTCGCCTGTGCCCTCTATAAACAAGAAGGTAAGCTAACTTCGGCTAGTCGAAGCTTATATCCCCTTGCAAATCACTCATATTCAAATACAAAATGTTAATTTTAGATGTAATGCGTATTTGTTGCAACTAACGAAATTACAGCACTTTTCGTATTATGTTGACATTATTTTTTTTTCCTATTAACTTCCCATTAATTTTCCGATCGTTCCTATCGGAGCTATATGATATAGTCGTCCGAATTTTCTAATATTTTATTTGAAATTCAAAACAGTTTAAATAATAATATTTCCAAAAGTATTAGGTCATATGTCAAAAAACACCGAAGCTTTAATTTTGTTTCCACTATTTTTCCGATCCTTCCTATGGGAGCTTTAAGATATAGTTGTCCGATTCGGCTGGTTCCGACCTGCAATAGAAAGACGATTGAGGGACTACATAGTTTGCGTAGAAACGGACGGACAGACGGACATGGCTTAACTGCGTTGCAAACTTCTGATTGAAACCATAATACCCTTTGGAAGGGTATAAAACCATCCAATCCATCGCTACCCTATTGCCGTCCCTGTTTTCCTGCTGAATTCGCGACGCGCATGACGCGATGTCGGCGCAACATGTTGGGCGCCACGCTTGCCGCTGCTGGGCGCCTCTGGTGGCCTGCTTCGCTCGGCTGAATTCTACGAGTTTTGGAGCCGTGTTGACTTGGAGCGCTTTTCGCGCGATGTTGCAGCGGGCTTATTGAAATAAACATTCTAGGAACTTGCCCTAGACGGTTCAACAGGGGCACAGGTTTGTCCAGCTGGCGAGCGACCCAAATTGGCAAGAAATAGTAGATAAGCTCTACAGTTGTCCCTTTTTCGCTGCAGTGGGTTAAAGTGGGATGGCGGTTAGAGCCGAAGTTAGAGTGGGATAGCGGGGTATTGGCGCCCGGTTCGTGTCTCGGCTAAACTTTGCAACTAAGAATTAAGCTTTAACATTCAGAAGTGCGAAAATATAGCGCATAATTGAAGCTGTACTAAATGTTTTAACGGAAATGTGTTTCTTTCTTCAATACCTATTGATTGACCAAAAAAAATGTGCCACTCCCCACCAAACGCCCACAAGCCCCGAAAAGCTGTGGCGCCCACAGTTTTAAAGCTAGAGCTAAAGTGTAAACGCCATTTTGTTTGGCTTTTTAATTCCTTCCGAAACGTAGAAGAAATTTTTAAATCACTCAGTAAAAATGTATAAGCAAATAATGAATTGTCAGCCACAAAGATGGCGCCACTTTTAAGCGACTGCTTGGCTTGCCCTGCTTGCTTTAGCTGAGTAACGGGTATTTCATAGTCAAAGCCCTCGGCCATAGCGTTCTCCCTTATTTGGTTTGAATTGTACATTTAAAACAAAAAACGAGAACGGAAGCTAATTTTGGAAAGCCGAAGTTTTAATACCCTTGCAGTTCTTGTCGAAATTGCTAAAATTCCCAAAGTAAGAAGAAGAATCGTAAATGGGTAAAAATCCCGAAGTCTTCTTAATACAAATGCCAAATTTGGGCCGATTACACGCTATTGTTTCTATAAAAGCTATAGCATATAGATGTCTGATCGGCATGCGCTTTTACTCTGATCAAGGTACGTGTAAAAAAGTAACATTTGGAAAGTTTCATGTCAACAGGTTAAACACTGCGCGAAATATCAAAAAAATATCAAATTTTTACGGAGTTTACCATATTGTTCCAATGGGAGCTATAGGATATAGTCGTTCGATTGGACCGTACTTTTACCTTGTCTGTTTTTAATCCGAATCCCTTTTGTTGGATTATTTAGAAACTTCAGAAAGAAATTTTTAAAAATTTAAAAAAAGCATTAAAGTGGATAAATATTTTAAATGTCTAGAAGTATTCAAAACTACTTCAGTGTACATAAATTTATTGAATAAAATTTAATCAAGAGTAATCCTTTCTTACAGATATATTTATATATGTACATAAGGAATACCCCAGGAGCGACTAGTTTGGACTGCTTTTGTTTCCTGTTCCAACTTTTGAGCATCTTGTCCACCCAATTAACATGTCAGGATGGAGCGATTAGGAAATGGGGGAGTTGAAAAAAATGGTCACAAGAAGCAACCAAATTCTTGCTGGTGGCCAAACAAAGAAAACCCGGTGGCCAAGTGCCGGACAATGGTGAGTGTCAAGTGTTGATATTTAAGCTTCAGCGCAACCAGCCCCTGGGGTTGTCCCTTCCCTTCCTAAGAATTACAACTTGGTCAACGAATGCAGGAGATACTAAGGAGAAAAGGCAGTGGCAGGTACAGGCAGGGGATGGTGCAATGAATATATGGCAACTGCAATGCAGCTTGCCACTAAGGCGGGGGCGTTCTTTGGGGATGGCGTGACAGGCCCTAACAAAAGCAACTGTGGTAGCTGAACTTGTCCCACAGTAAATTCAACTCAATTTAGCTCAGTTCTCAGTACTCAGTTGTCGCCATTCGAGGAAATCCAATTCCCCTAATGCCCTGCGGCTGTTTTTCGTCAGTTCTAGTCCAATGTCCTTTTGTCCTTTGAAATGGCGACAAAATGTATGCAACACTTGCCGTGCTCTACCGGAAATGACATTTAAGAGGATTCCGCGAAGTGCAAGGCTTAAAGGAAGGTTAAAAGGTATGCCTCGATCCGAATAGCTGAAAGTTTTCTGTCTAGCGCATTTTCATAACATCTTATTTCAAAAATGATTTTTGAAAAATCTCTATACTAATATACTAGTATCCATATCATACCAATTCTTTATTCACTCCTGCGGATTATGTTTGCCCTAGCAAAGCAATTGGTTGCCGACTGATAAGGACAACGACATTGACAAGGACACTTGACGGGCATTCAACATTTTCGTAATCATCACATGAGCCTTATTTTAGCTTAATAATCAGCCAATCCGTTTTGGCTATGACGTAATGTCACATTTTGCTGCAAGAATGGATTTGGGCAAGGGCAAAAAGGGAGTTTTTAAGTCGAAGTTTCTGCGTTTAACTACCGGCATATTCGAAAGCTTTTTTGCTGCACCGCCGTAAAATTTTCTCTGATAGATGGGGATGGAGAATATAGGTCCTTCCACTGGCTATGTGCCAGGAGTGTTGTTTCCAACGGCTGAACGAGCTTTGTGCTATTCCAAAAACAAATCATATGGCTAGAAAAGCTTTACCAAATAACAGCTGTTGGTAGGCGGCGCCCCGATGACGCCATCGAATTGTTAGGGGTTAAGGGGGGAACATGTCTTATCCACATACCACATGCCTCTTCCGACATCCAAGAAGCTGAGGTATTAAAAAGGAATGTCCTGACAGATGTCTAGACAAAGAGTTGAGAGCCACCTGCTGGGGAAAAAAAGTTAAGCGAGAAAGAGTTTAGGAGTTTGACTCCTTGATTAATCGGTTGTCCAATGGAGTTACCTTGTGCGCCTTGACCGCTGCTGAAGAGATGAAATATAATATATATGCACCTATATATAACATATTTCACATTTAGCACCTTTCCGTAACTCATTTGTCGCGCTGCGCGTTTACGTTTTCGCCCCGGTTTCTCTAGAGCACTTGCCAACTTGCTGGCGCGTTACGAGCCCCTGCAAATAAACACACATAAATACAAATAACGATGGATGTTTGCGCACCTAAACTACAACTATGTACATACTTTATAGCATATAATATACGGCATATAGCACAGGTACGGCCAGGAGTGCTTGTACTTTCAATGGGCTCCCAGCTGCATGGCATTTAAAACATTTCGCATTTGCAGTCGCATTCGCAATTCACCTGCCACCGATGCCGCCTTTTATTTTCCCCTGCCATGTCCCATATCCACACGAAAATTTAAAAATATATTTAAAATCCCAAAGACGTATGAAAATTTAAAACCTTTCTAAACATTTAAGCTTCAAGAGCGTTTGATTAAGTATTTTGTGAAGATGCTCCATAGGGTCTTTTTAGGTTTTTAAAAGTTAAACCCTTATTAATAATTCCATTTTTGCGAGCTGTAATGCACTGCACTTGATCTAAAGGACTTTGTGTGCATTCTGGAACGCTTTTAATTAATACACACTCTCGGCCGTAGTTATGTATTTTATTTTAAAGTTCGTCCGTTCTTATTTTGCTGGTCTGTTTCTGTTCCCTATGTTCTATGCTTTTTTCGCGGGTTGTGTACATCGTACAACGGGGCGTAAAGTGGGCAACAAGCCGTTAAACATGCTAAGCTAAGTCCCCCTTCCCTTTGTACCTCTCCTCCTAAGCTCGAAAACTGTAAAACTCAAACTTAAGTTGGCTCCTAGGGTGGAGTTCTGTACATTGGTCAGGCTGCAAGTTCAAAAAAGAGATAATAATACCAAAGCCTTGCACACACAATTATGCAATAAGAACAGCACAATAGCAACTTAAGAAAGATGTTGCAGATACAAAATTGCCATCCAGTAGGAGGAGAATGTGGGTAGAAGAAGATGATACAGTCTGGCAGCATTATACACAGTGTGCAAAAAACATATGAAATATGTATTTACAATGTACATATATTGTTTAAGGGTGATTGAATTTATTAAGCTGTTACGTTTTACAGCTAAAAAGGTTTTCATATTATTTTAATTTTATACCCTCGCAGTGGGTATAATGATTTCAGTCAGAAGTTTGCAACGCAGTGAAGGAGACGTTTCCGACCCCATAAAGTATATATATTATTGATCAGCATCACTAGACGAGTCGATCTAGCCATGTCCGTCTGTCTGTCCGTTTCTACGCAAACTAGTCTCTTAATTGTTAAGCTATCAGGCTGAATCTTTCCCAAAAGTCTTTTTTCTATTGCAATCGGAACCAGCCGGATCGGACAACTATATCATATAGCTCCCATAGGAAGTATCGGAAAACTAAAAGAAAATTAATAGAAACAAAACGGACGGACAGACGGAAACGCCTCCTTCACTGCGTTGCAAACTTCTGACTAAAATCATTATACACTCTGCAAGGGTATTAAAATACGAAAACTGCTATAATTTTGTTTGTTGCAACATATACATAATGTCAATATAACATTTTTGTAATTTGTAATTAAATAAGAATGTTTTGAAGCTGTCTAAAAGTATGCAACAATATATTTGCTATCCGATGGCCCGACTTTTTTTTCCACAGCATATTTTATAATGCCTTTTCACTTCAATGCTATTTTCAGAGTGTTTCAAATTAAGCCTTCACCACTTTCGAGGTTTTCGTGGTTTCTTGTCAATAGGCTTAGTGGGTCAAGAAATTTCGTCATACTAGTTCGTTAAGCAATTATCTTGTAAATGACTGTCTAAAACCAGGGTAGTCCTATAATTTGGACTGTAACTAACCTTAATTGTCCTTTTTTGTGTTCCGCCTCTGCTGCATTTCAATTGAAATGAAAATGTTCAATTTCCATTTTAACTTGAATGTGATTCCGGGCTGCGTCTTGCGGTCGGGTTAATCGATTATGCTGCATCGATCGATCGGTGACATAATCTGGAAGCTCCTCCATCACTACAGTCTATCAATCAAGCGCCTCCATTTCACATGGCCTTCTCTTTCTGTTTCTTTGCTATCCCCTCGAAATGCTAACCTTTGCCTCTTTAGGGCCTTTTTTATGCAATTGACGTGGGCGGCTTCCTCAGCTGCATGTTTCCCTAGGGATTCCAGGGGTTGGGTTTTGGCGCGGGTGGCTTAATTAATGCATTTTTGCCCGTTTACATTTTATAAGTAACGCCCATCCCAGCAGAAGACTTGCAAAAGTTGCTTAAGAGGGTTGAGAGGTCCCAATATTATGTATTGCTGGGAAAATGTATTTAAAATCAGATATTCGTCAAAAGTGATTTTAAAGACCGACAGGCCAGTTTTATGTATGTACTAAACATACTGCATCAACGTCCAAGATTACAGAGCCTAGATCTTTACAAGTTTGTGTTGTTCTTGAGCAGTTTTGTATAGATTGTTTTTTTTTTTATAACTTGGACAAAAATGGTACTAATCTAAAAATGCGCACTTTACTAAGCAGCTAACAACCTAATAATTATTATCAGTGCACTTTTCGGCTGATTTAAAAATGTTTAATTTTTAACAAATTTTTGCATTTGTTGAGTGTTGGACATTTGTTGGGTTGTTCCATTGTTTTGAACAAAATACATTTGTAATCGTATGTCCAATTGTTCAGATTGGATTGGGTTAGGTCCGATCGAGATGTCCTGCACTTGGCTAGTATCGTTTTTGGCTTCATTCGTTAGGAATTTATGGCTTATTTATTTATGGTTCATCCAATAAATATTGAGGACACTCGCAGACACGCACTCACTCATACTCACATTCGCACTCGCACGCCCTCTCCTTCTGGTTGTTGGCCAACTGATGACCCACTCTCGATGTGTGCAAGTGTGTGTGTGCCGCACTGCATAAATCCTTTTGGGCCATCCCCTGCTCCTACTGCTGACCGGGCTCTAATGTGCGTCCTCGTTTGGACTTCCAGCCTGCCATCCTGCCATCTTGCCAACCAGTCAGCTGCCCCCCATGGGGTGCCTCGTTTAATTGGCCAACCGACTGCTGAGGGGCAGGAAAAGGCAATGGAAAGGACATGAAGGACGTGTTAGCCATTTGGCAACTGACAAATGCCGCCGCCACTGGTGGACTTTATTGAATTTAGTCTTTTGGCCCGACTTTTTCCAACTGCAGTTGTAACAATTGTAGCTGCAACAGCGATTGCGACACAATGGCGGATGCGGCGCGGCTCCTGCGGTTATCATCCTGACTAGAGCCAAGACGCCCCCGCACCCCCACCAATCGTCCACAATCCTCCACCCATCATTCAAAACATTTTAAATCAAGAGGTCAGCTAATGCACGAGAATACAGGTTGGTGGGTGGGTTCGTAATGGAGGGATGTGTGACCCCCAAAATCTTGAAATCCTTTTCAAGCAACGCCAACAGAAATGATTTGCATTTTAAAGTAGACTTTTAAACCACCTGAATATACATTAATTTAATTTATTAATTAATAATTTCTTCAATTTATTCAATACATTTTTTTAGGTGCATTGAGACAGTTGCTGACATTTCGCTTCGCTTGAACAATAGCCATTGCTAAGTACTTCGTCGGGCTGACCCCCCTCCATGTTTAGCCGTACTTTCTCCTTTCTCGTCTAATAGAAAAGTACAGCGATGTCGGCGGCATTTCAATTTAACTTGCCACGTGTCAAAGCCGCTCGCAATTCAAAGTGACACTCAAAAAACGGGGATCGGGTTGGCGGTTGGGTTTATAGGTAGCGGGCTTGGGAGGAAAGAAAAAGGTTAAAGATGTTATCCACAAGTGCGCGAATGTTTGATGGTGTGGTGCCTTCCACTTTATGGTTGCTGTGGCTGCCGCATCGATTTACGCCAAAAACTTGCGCCACAATGAACCCCTGCAGTGCTCCCAAAGCTAAGCACAACAACAAAGCAGCGAAGGCGCTTAAAAAAGCTACGTCCAGCAGGTAGCGCCTTAATAGCCAGAAAATACCTTTTGGCTCTACTGCCAGCTGCGCTAGAAACTTAATGAAAGGGTATGGCTTTTGCGTTTTTTTTTTGTCTCTGCTGATTTAAATTATATTATTCTAATATAACATTTCCCCACACTTTTAAGATATAATGATTTCTTTTATTTTTGATTAAAAAATAAAGCGGAATGTAGAAAACATTCTGAACAGTGACGAAATATTTGTGTTCCGTTCTTCCAAGAACTTTTGCTCCAGAAACTTTAGTAATTTATGTACCCCCAAGGGCTTAGCACATGGAAGTACCGGGAACGTAGCCCTTTATATTCACTTCCTGAGAGAATTTTAATCTCCGATGCGTTTTTTACTTAGTAGTTTCTTTTTCATTTTTGGTACATTGACAAACAAGAGTGTTAATGAGCTTAATCGTTAAGTTTTAATAATGTAGGTCTAAATCGCCACACTCCTCTACTCCACTCCACTCCACTTTTTAACCGGGGTGCGTGCGCTGGCCCAAAAAAGTGAAAAAGCTGAAAAGCAGCCAACAGCTGGCACTTTGACCTTGAAATTCGTAACTTGATATAACCCAAATAACACACAAAGCCCCAAAATGTAGGCGATGTTTTTTGTTGTTCCTTGCTTAGGTTACGACGCCATTTCGGGCCAAAGTGGGGAAATTGGTTGGCTAAAGGCGGGGGAATTGGGTATAATAAAACGCGATTGCTCTGAGTGCGTGAGAGGTGGTGGTTTGTGTGGAAGCCGCCCGAAAGGAAATGAAATATTAATAACAATGAAAGCAATAAGAGGAGAGGAAATCAAGATATGCCCCCTAAGACTTGTCATAATAATAACTGAATGGGAATATCGGTGGTGGAGGATCTGAAAAGGCGGACTGCGGGGAAAGCCGCAAGCCCACTTCGCTTCGATCTTGAGCACTTTGACTGCTGTCGTAAGTGGCTACGTAAATAGTCGCCGGCATCGAGTGTTTCGAGGATAATTAGAAACTGTACTTATTAAAAGGAATTTTCCGAGAGCACCACACATACGGTAAAAACTGTTACGTTCCTTCCTATGGAAGCTATGATATAGTGGTCCGATCCGGCTGGTTCCGACTTATATTCTACCTGCAATAGAAAGACTACTTTTGGTAAAGTTTCATCTCGATAGCTTCAAAACTGAGGGACTAGTTTGCGTAGGATCGGACAGACGGACACGACTCTTCTAGTTGTGCTGGTTAAGAATATTAAAAATTAAAGTCCCAGCTTTAGTTAACTAAATGTAATAACCTGGCAATAATTTACTTTCTAGGGTTAATGAACATGAACGAGTATTGGATTAATATCCACCCCTCTCTGGTGGTCACCAGACTTTTTTTAAGGGTTTTCTTGTACGGTACATTTCGCTTTATATGTATCAAGTCTTTTCTTGGCAGCTAGTTACTGTTTGCCGTGTGTCCTTGCTCATTTTCGGGCCGGTTTGCGGCGTAATCCTAATAAATTTTAACAGCCTACAGGCCCGAAAATGTCAGGACCCCAAGGGACAAACAACCGTTGCGACGTAACCAAAGTCTACTGCACTTTCGGATCGTTTTCCCATCGATTTTCTTGTCGCTGCCGGCCGGAAACGGAAGTTGCAAGTGGCATGCGTCGTTGTCCGCTGTCATCTGATGTCCGTTCGTGGTGTTTCAAGAACAGAAAGCACGAGATGTTCAAGATGGTTTTGCCCCCTTCCTCCTCTTCCTATTCCTTTCTAGGGACTCGGAAGATAAAGTCACAAGAGTCCCTTGAAGAAATGCGTGGTCACTTATTTCCCAGTTTAAGGAGTCAAAGTTTTTGCCGTCTAATTTCTGGCACCGAACTTGCGTTTTCTTGTAATTGTGGTTCAAAAGCAGTCCACAAAGTGTTTTTTTTTTAAGATTACTTGTGTGGTCGGAAAGCATTCATGACGGTAAAGTCAATGAAGTTACAATTTAGTAACAAAATGTTTTAAAATGTTTTTTTTTTTTAAGTTCAAATTGTTGCTTTGTTTAAAGACAATTGATACAATTGACTGTAAAAGAACTAGAAATATATAAGAGATTTATATACCCTTGCAAAGGGTAATATATATAAGTATGATTAATACTATCATAAGTTTTTAAATGAAATTTCCGATATAGAATATATAATTGAATATAATTATTGTTTTTGTGTTTTTTTATACCCTTGCAGAGGGTATAATGATTTCAGTCAGAAGTTTGCAACGCAGTGAAGGAGACGTTTCCGACCCTCTAAAGTATATATATTCTTGGTCAGCATGACTAGGCGAGTCGATCTAGCCATGTCCGTCTGTCCGTCTGTCCGTCCGTCTGTCCGTCCGTCCGTCCGTTTCTACGCAAACTAGTCCCTCAGTTTTTAAGCTATCGAGCTTAAACTTTACCAAAAGTCGTCTCTCTATTGCAGGTAGTATATAGGCCGGAGCCGGCCGGATCGGACAACTATATCATATAGCTCCCATAGGAATAATCGGAAAAATAATGGAAAAAAAATTATAACTTATGTGTTTTTTGACATATTACCTTATGCTTTTGGAAATATCATTTTTTTAACTGTTCTGAATTTGAAAAATCGGACGACTATATCATATAGCTCCCACAGGAACGATCGGAAAACTAAAGGGAAATTAATAGGAACAAAATTATAGCTTTGTTAATTTTTATTGTATTCTCTTCTACTTTGGAATATAAGTTTATTTTATTATTTTAGAATTTCGAATTAAATTTTACATAAATTGGATGACTATATTATATAGCTGCCATAGGAAGGATCGATTAATTAATGTCAAAATACTCCGTAAACTGCTATAATTTTGTATGTTGCAAATCTAAATTTAACATTTTTGTAATTTCAAATAGAATAGGAACGATCTGCAAGGGTATATAAACGTCGGCTTGCCGAAGTTAGCTTTCTTTCTTGTTTTTATGTGAGTCTGGAAAGTCACAACTTTTTTTGGGTGAAATGCTAACGCTGCATTTTCAATTCCTTAGACTACTTACCTTGCCTTTTTTATTCGTTTTTTCCTGGACTTATCCTTAGAGTAATTTCTTTTAATTAATAAAACGCAATTTACTGCGCTGCCGAATGCTCAAGAAAAATCAGCAATGTGCTGAGGTGAGGGACGTTTCTTAAGTGCCGTTATAATTAAAAAGCCCCAAAAATGTAATTAATTTATAATGAGCTTAATTGGCGGAGGAGCAGTTGTAGAAAAAAGCATTCTGAGCGGCGGAAAAATAATTGTGGAAATAAAATCAATGGCGTCCTACCGCCTCACACGGATATCCAATCCAAATGTTGTTTCCTTTTTTTTCATCGGTTGGTGGTTGTAAGTGAGCTGCGCACGCGAAGCAGCTACAGCTGTCCCTTTCCCACGCGCTGCAACCACCCTCTGCCCCCATTCCCATACTAAGTATTCCTAAGTTTGTTATGCCCTCGTATTTATTACATTTTAATATTTTTGGCATGCTTTCTTTTCGTCGAAGTCGAAGCTTCCACGCCACGCGTTCTTGGCTTCTTGTGTCGTATCGCTAACTTTTTAAAAGCTACGTCAGACTAAAAGCAGTGAGACAATGTATGCGCTTACACTTAGAAAAATACAGGAAAATAACGATTAAATATGACCTAATCCGTTTATGGACTTTAAGATTCATTTATTTTCAAAGATAGAAATAAATAGAAATGATCATCAATAGAATGGTACAAAGAAACAATTTATTTCCGTTACCAAGGCTCATAAACTAATTATTACTAAATAAATTATAGTCCATTTTGTGACTTTTCAAATTTATAATTAATAAAAAAAAACAAATTCTAAAATTTTGATTAACGAAATAGAAGTACAGTGCGTATGCTTTATTTTAATTACGTATACGTACGTATACGTCATTTGTGTGCAATGCAGGTTCTGCAGGGGGCGAATGTGTGTGTAGGGTGTGTGTTGGGAGGCAGTTTCCAAGACCAGCCACCCGGCACCGTCGAGTATGTAACACCGTTTCGTGTTAAGTTATAATTAAATAAAATCCAGCGCGGAATTCAAATTTCGAATTTCGGCTGGTTTTTGTTGTTCTTTTCTTTCGTCACTCGTAGAGTAAAAGGGTATATTATATATAGTCGATGTGATCGTTGTCCGTCTGTCTGGCCATGCGAACGCTGTGATCCCGGAAACTATTAATATCCATCACCAAAAATTTCTTCCTTTCTTGTTTTCATGAAAATGGGTGTGGTTCCTCTAGTGCTATGACCCAACTCCCGATTCTTCCCCCTGCTTTTTTTTGTCGCGCTTGTTCCGTGGCTGCCTTGCTTTTTTGGCTTTCAAGGAGTCGAGCGCCAGGGCTTTTGTCTCGAGCTTTAGACGGGGCGAAATTTAAAGAAATTCGCTTGAAAAGTTTTCGCCACTTTGCCAACTTTGTATCAAAGCGACCGCAGCTAAAACAGAATTGCCACGTTGATTGAGGATTGGGGGATTGAGTTGCACATGCCGAACATGTGTAGCAAAATGCCACGGAAAGTAATCGATATAAAGTGTTTTATGTTGGTTACTTATGCACATATGTATGTATGTTCAATGCACAATGTGCATATTTTATCTTAAAGGAACGTATTTACGATCTAGTCAATTTTGAAGCTATCGGGATGAAACTTTTCCAAAAGTCGCTTGTTTCTTGTCTATATATTATACCTTCTATAGGAAATATCGGAAAAATAATGGAAAAAAATTATAGCTTTGTTTTTTTTTTAATTTTACTTATGTCATTATAATGATATAAGTATATACCTAATTGAATTGTCATGGGTAATGGTACCCTATAGGTTCTTACGTTAAAGCCGAATCTATCACGTTAACTCGTGTTTATCTAGAAGGAGAATCTGGGTGTAGTAATTTGTATTTTTATTTCCTCAAACTTATACGTAGCCAATCTATATCCGATCGCATTTGCATTCCCCGTATTTCCCGACGGAATCAGACGCTTTATGCCTGGTTTTAGCCACCGGCGGCGTCTGAGTTTTGATACCCCCATTTCCGTTGCGAGCCTTCAACCCCTCCTCCTCCATTTTCTCCCTCCCTTGGCTGTCGTCGCTCTGGCTAGCAGCAATCAGCTGTTCGGCTCCGCTTCGCCAGCTGTCGGCTGCGGTGGCGCCACTGCGCCTGCGCTCCTGGAAGTCCGGCAGTTCTGTCACATGTTATTGCGAACATGCTCGAACATAAACGGACACGAACGGTCACGAACGGACACGAGCGGCTTTTCCAGTGTGCCAAAAAAGAGCAAAAGCAAGAGGAAGACGCAGCCGAGGACGAGCCGATTCCTCAGTGTGTTAGTGTGTTTTTCGTGGAATACGATGTTTAAGGTGGGGTGTGGGTGTGAGTAACGGTAACGGGCGCTTAGCGGTAACGGTAACGGGAATGACAAGCGCAAGAGCAAAGAAGCAAGTGTCGTCGAAGACTTCGAATCAGAAATAGAAACACAGTAAAGGAAGGAACCAGAGTAAACAGTAGTCCAAGCAGGAGAGTTGCGAAAAACTTAAGTTCAGATTAAATCGAAACGGAAAAGCCAAGATAAATTACAGCACTGCAAATGCGAAATGCTAAATCGTAAAGCAATTAATCAATTAGGCCCAAAAAGGGGTGGTACGCCCCAAGTAGCAACAATTCAGGTGGAGAGAGCAGCCGGATACTAATCGACAGTAAGGACAGTGACAGAGAAAGAGGCATAGGCGAAGAGAGAACCAGAGACAGAGAAAGAGAGAGCGCCAGCAGTATCAGCAGAAGCAGCTAAAAATCAATATCCGTCTAAAGTTTATTTCTTTTTCGGTATGGACATCTCAGAAAGTTAAAGTTAAAGTTTCTATAACCGAAATTACACTACAAATTAATAGGCAAGGTTTATATTATAAGCCTTAACTACATTTTTTTTGTCAATCACGTCCGCTTTGTGCTACAAATTTAGCTTTTAAACGTTATTTGTGCGAGTGTAATCGTGTGTCCATTTTATGCTAAACTTGAACAAAGAATAAGCCAAAAGTTTAAGAACAACTTGCTCCATCCAATGCCGTGTGTGTTTAAAACTGAGAAGTGACAAATACCCAGTGTAAGCCAGCCAAGTTCAATTAAGTTTAACCAAAAGGTGAGTAGTGCTATTCCTGGCCTCTCGATAAAAGTGATGAATGAGTGTGACGTAGGTCAGGGAATTTTAGTATTTCAATGATTCATGATCAAATGGGCGGCAGTCTGGGGGCGCTTTAGACCCTGCATGTTGCATCTGCATCGGCATCTCTGCATCTCCATCTGCATCCCAGATTTGCAACGCAGCGGGAGCCAACGCCACCAAGCTGTTCGAAATTCAACGCTTGGATGCCTCCGCGCTCAGCTGAGCGTTACACAAGCACACACAAGCGCAGTTCTCATCAAGAGTCAGCTGTTCCTATATTCCATTCCCCATCCCTTAAATCCCCAAGCTCTCGGGTTCCCTATATAACAGCCGGCAAGCCGACATTCGCGACGAAGGCTAAATCGATATCCCCACTCTGCCGCTGGCAGCTGTTCGCAGCTAGTTGTGCTGGAAATCAGATGGTCGGTGGAGGAAGACCCTCCGGTCGCTTCCAGTCCTCTTTACCAGCCCAAATCGGATCATTAAAAGACCGAGAAATCGTATAATATGTGGTTATCTTATGTGCATCACAATACATTTACATTGGGGCAACAAAATTCATGACCACTTAAAAAAAATAGGTTTTTAAAAAATCTTAGATTTCTAAAACCCCTTTTTCAGATTCAAAAGCCTTCAAAATGATTGGGACATAAATTTAATTTTAAAGATACTTCTAAAAAAGCAAATCTTTTCTATACCTATCATTTTGTATCTCTAGGAAAAACAAAGATTTGAAATCCGCCTTTAGCGGGAATCACCATTAGGCGGATCCCCGCTTGTATTAATGCGGACCGGACTGGAAACTGCGTAATTTTATTAGCGTTAAGGGGAACGTGGTTCGATTTTACGCTTTTCCGCCGCTCTTTACTTACGAACCGTTCAGTCTGGATTTCAATTCCTATTCCGGATTCCAATTTTTTGTCACTTGCAGTCGCTGTTCTGAAAAATCGGCCTGTTAAAGTTGCGAAAAATCGACAATGACTGACAATATACGGATAGTAGGAGTAGATGGGAGCTGTGAGATGGGGAGAGGGAGGCTAGGACCATAGCGCAATGCCGGTGCTCTAAAGTGCCGGTACGGAGAAACGAAGCGAGGGCCATAACCGCTAACTGGAAGTGGTGAACCTCCGAATCCGAGTCCCGCTTCCAAGTCCGGCGAATTGCCGACTCTTCCGAAAGGGCAGCCAAGTTTCGTATACCCTTGCAAGGCAAGGCATTTTTGCAACGCATTAAAGGTGGTAACATGGTAAAAGTGGAGTTCCGTATTTGGTTCGAGAGTATTTCTTGTTGATCCTTAAGCAGAATTGTATACTGTGTGTGTCGGCATAGGGCTGACAACAAAACCTATTTGGTAACCATTGGTGACCTATGTATATGGTGACTAATTCAGATAGAATTTCCGTCAAACACCCCTACTTGAAAAGGGTATTTGAGCAGGTATATGGCAACAGGACTTTTGACATACCCACAGCTGATTGGAAGAAGGGAGACTGAGACGGCGATACGGGGAGCGATAGAGAGCGAGCGAGCGAGGGAGCCTGCGCCCAGCTGGAAGTTCCAACCGTGGCGGCAAGCGCAACTGGAGTTGCCGACAATGCACACAACCGACCGCAAAAAACCGACAACTAGAAACCGACAACCGAGTGGATATGACGATGGCTTCTTTGCTTTCGCTTCGTGGTGCGCGATGGCTCGATTCAAAAATCAGTCGTCGTCGAGCTTTCAAACCGTTTGCAGTGAGCGCCAGAGCAGCACAGCCAGGGATTCCTGTCCAGTCCACAGTCGAGTCAGAAACTCCACTCCACTCCAGCCACAGCAAGGGAAAAAGCAAAAGCAGCAATCAGCGAGCAAAAATCCGAGAGAGGCACAGAGAGACGGAGGGGAAAGAGAGTCAAAGTAAATTGGCCAGAAAGAAGTTCTTTCTTTCGCCTAATTCTTTTTTTTTGATGTGTGAATGGTGGCGTTCTTTTGTGGTTTGCCCCATTGATTGTGAACCTTTTTTTGCAAGTGCCTCGTTTTTTTGTGGCTTCTTAATGAATGGTGATATCATATAACCAACAGCACGTGCTCAGTGGCTAACCTTTTAATTCCTCCGGAAGTGGCACCTTTTCGTAAACTGCAGCCGGAGTTGCATCGATTATTGGAGTATCGCTGATCAATGGAACTGTTCCCGAAACAGACGCCTCATCCAGCGTTCATTTCGGAACTCAGCCGGCGGCCAGGTACTCGAGGACCAAATGCCGGCAACTCCAAGAATAAGAGGTCCAAAGAAATTATAGAAAAATAGCCGAAGAGAAGCCTATGAATCATCAGCAGGCCGCGGATACGACACTTCGTGCAACTCCGGCGCAGTATAGCGCATCGCTTTTGCCCATGGCCACGCGACCAAACTGCAGTTTTTGGGGAAGTTTGCAGGGGGATTTAGGGGAGGGACCTGGAGGGTTACGGCTGCCGGGAAACATACGTACCAGAAAGGATTTCGCGTGCTTTTTATAGTTCGCCCATGCAGCCTGAAACCAAATAGCCAAAATAGAAATGTGGTGAATGTGAATCCATCGGGGTGGTCTGATGACGTCGCCCTCAACGTCGTGGTTTCCATCGCCATCGTTGCCATGGAGCGATGACGACATCTTTGCCAAAGGGGCGTGTGAATGTTCCTTGCCTTGGCTGTCACTGCTGTTTTTCCCTTTTTCCACCCATGTTCACTTTGAGGGTGCACAGGTCCACTCATCAGTTATAGAGGCAGGGTTTTTGGCTATATTTGAAAAAAAAAATTGGTATATTCTACCTTTTGGGAGTCCATTAAAAAGCAGTCTACTATTGGTAGCTGAATAACTCAACATTTATAGAATATAGTTGTTATAAAGATACAAACAATTATTTGGTTATATTAATTTTTTTGATGATACCATTTGTAGGAGTGACCTAACACATAGTACTCGATCTATATGAAAGCAACAATGGTTTTGCGGCCTGTAAGCCGTTGGTCTATATGTGCAAGGCGGCCAAAGTTCAATGGATTTTATGTGCTCTTCTGCTTTCCTGCCCACTACCCTTCTCATTTTCCTCCTTCTTTTCCTCCTATCTGTGGGCCGTCTTTTTATAGCAGCTCCTCCGGCTGTTTTCCTCGCCCGGATGACGGCTGACTGCCAGCTCCACTGGGAAAAGGAGAGGTTGGGAGAAATCAGCTCCCGCTCCCAGTCATATTCCGATTGAAGGGAGTTTGAGGCGAGGGTATTCCTTCTTATAAATAGTATAGAACGAATGGACGAATGAAAGGCATACATATACATATATTTCCTTAGCTAACTTCCCGAATTTGTTATCTTCCTTGCAGATCCGACGATTGACGAAAAGGGGCGACCAGCAAGCGTGGGGTAAATAAAAAACGAAGTAAAATCGAGATACTAATTAGAGAACACTTAAGAATAAAACAAAAATCGAATTTCCATGTTTAAATCGCAAAACCAAAATTAAATCGATTAACAACCAATTAAAAAGGAAAACCAAAGAGACAAAAACCAAAAGTAAAGTAAAGTGCTATCAGTAAACGCCAGTAAACGCCTAGTCCAAATCTTCAATATATATTTATATATATATACATATATATATATACTATATATATTTAACTAATAATAATTAAAGAGATCACGCCAATTGCCGAAAACTTACTTGAAGTCGAAAAAGAAAAGCCAAAACCAAAACTTTTCATTAAACAAACGTAAAAATACAAAACCACAGCTTCAAAGTGTGCACAATAAGAAAAAACTTGATAACAAAAACCAAAGTAAAAACAATTTCAATAGTGTAATTTAAGTAAAAGTCAAGGCAAGGAAAACTGCGCCAAAGTCACGGCCAGCAAACAAAAAGTACAATAATCAAACACAACACAAAACCAACAATAAGCAAGTGAAGTGAAGCGTCACTACTCTGGCCACGCCCACTCCCCCCGGCCGAGGCAACCGCCCTCCGTTTTAACAATATTTCGATTTGGCAGCGCATCGTTTCCAAGAAATCTTGCGTGTGGCGTGAAAAACTAAACAACTATAACTGAAAATTCAGCGACGGAGAAAGACTCCCATTCCGAAAAGTAGCCCCTCTTTTTTTTGAGTGAACAATCAGTTGTTTTTTTCTCTGTGTTACCAAAAAAAAAGCAACAAGAACTCTGATGGGAGATCAGCCAAAGGCAACGACAACCGCAACAGGAGAAGTGGCAGGAACCTCAGTTCCTGAAGGCCTAATGGCTGCCAAACGCCAAGAATCGATGCCTAATGGAGCAGGATCAGCGGCAGGACCAGGAGCAGGGGATGGTGGGCAACACCCACCTCCGGTGAATCAGGAGGATCCGGAGCCAGCAGGACAGGCGGAACTGGATAAGGGGAATGCCGCCACCGATGCTGGGGCTAGCTCGCTGCCCCCCTCGGAAATTAGTGGCCGGGCGCCACTAGACACGGCCTGCTCTGCGGACGACGGCGGTGCCGCCTCCAGCCTGGCCGGCGGGATCGTGGGTCCGCCTAGTCCGCTCACCGGCTGCTACCTACTAATCGTCCTGGGCGAGCCGCATTCCGAGGAGCACAAGGACAACATCTTGCAGCATCTTCTCAAGGGTGAGTTTAAGTTTTATAACTGTAATATAGGTGGTTCCGTCTAAATATTATTCGGATAACTTTAAAACTGATTAGTTTAGACAGACAATCGTCTGAAAGGGTTTACAAATATAGCTGCTTTCGAATTATTTTGACTTTTATGTTGATCCTTTTTATGGCAGCTATATAATATATTCGTCCGAGTTTTATAAAAATTAACTTTAAATTTTGAAATAATAAGAAAAAATTATATCCCAGATTAAAAGAAAATACAATACAAATCAACGAAGCTATAATTTTTTTCCCATTAATTTTCCGATCGCTCCTAAGCCAGCTATATGATATAGTTGTCCGATGTTTTTAAACTAAATTCGAAATTCAGAAATATTAAAAATTTATTTTTTATTTTGTCAAAATAAAACTAGTATACAATACTAAATTTAATGGAAAGAAAACGGCACTGGAAATTGAAGTCCTTCGGCCTAAATATTAAAAAATTATATTCCAAAGAGTAGAAGGTAATATGACAAACAAGAAAGGAAGACGAAGTTTATAACCCTTGCAGTTCATAGTCGCATTTTCAATAGGCGTATCATAACCCTATAAAACCTGACATTGAATCGGCTAGCCTTAAATATAAAAAAAATTAATATTGTAATATCTCAAAGGTGAATTTTCCAAAATTTAAAAAGACATTTTTATGAGTGTAGTTTGCATAAAAACGGACAGACGGACATAACTAATAATAAACCAAATATAAATTTATATATTTATATTTGGTTTATTAATATAGCGTTCTCTCTTGTTTCCAATTTGTATATCCTTGCAGAGGGTATAATGATTTTAGTCAGAAGTTTGCAACGCAGTGGAGGAGACGTTTCCGACCCCATAAAGTATTTATATTCTTCATCAGCATAACTAGACGAGTCGATCTAGCCATGTCCGTCTGTCCGTCCATCTGTCCATCTGTCCGTCCGTCTGTCCGTCCGTTTCTACGCAAACTAGTCCCTCAGTTTTAAAGCTATCGAGATGAAACTTTACCAAAAGTCGTCTTTTCGAATTAGACAACTATATCATATAGCTCCCATAGGAAATCGGAAACTGAAATTATAGCTTTGTTAAATTTTATTGTATTCTCTTCTACTCTGGAATATAACTTTATTTTATCATTTCAGAATTTCGAATTAAATTTAACATAAATCGGACGACTATATTATATAGCTGCTATATATAGTAAGGATCGATCAATTAATGTCAATAATACGTAAACTGCTATAAATTTGCAAATTGAATTGGAATGATCTGAAAGGGTATATAAACTTCGGCTGGCCGAAGTTAGCTTCCTTTCTTGTTTTCTTTGAAATTCAAAAGGTTTTAATTTATAACGAATTTCATGTCTTTTGTTTTTAGTGCATTTTTTGTTTTTGGCAAAAATGTTAGCCCAAGACAGTATGATCTTATTAAATGCATATGTATTTAAATGAGAGAGTAGAAAGCCATGGAATGCAAATGTGGATTGAGTGTGAGAGATTGTGATTGAATAGTGGTCAGGCCTCAGCGATTCCCGTCGCGTGTCCCGTTTGGACCAAGTCTACTTTAAGATTCAGGCATCCATTCCATGCTGATCTATTCCAATCAAAAGCAATCCAAATGCACCCACTCCGTCCAGCTTCTGCAGGTTTTTCACACTTAGCTGGCTCGTCTGCTGGTGCTTCTAATTAGGTGGATTGATAAGTTGGTGGATGCAGTGGCGAGGGTTGAGGTATCGCCTGCGGTTTTCATATTCATATTTCACTTTTCAGCCTGTCTGCCAGAGTTTCTCCAATTCTTAATAATTATAAAATCGACGACGAGGGATAGGGTAATAAGAGACAGATAGGTAAAAGAAGAGCAAACCTGCCATCGCCATAAGTTTCTAGACCCAGAACGACCCTTATGTGCCATTTATCGCTGTTTTCCGCCATTAGCATTGAAAAATATTAAATAAAATATGCTAATTAATAAATATGCTATGTTACATTAAAAATGCGATGAAGGCGATAAAATTGAATTCTCTTCGAACCACCAATTTGAAATGCATTCAGCGAAAATTTCCCGAACTTTTAGTAAACTCTTGGAACGAAATAACAAGTCTGCATTTAAATTAAATACATTTGGGTGCATTTATAAAGAGAACAAAGGACTGTTTTGCTGTCCGCATATTAGTCTTAGTCCTGAAATGTGTTTTCATATTGGTGAGTTCACTATAAACGTCTTCTCCCGTGCACATAACAAATAGGAGTGCTAAAGACTTTAATTACCTGCTGACTGTTAATCGATTCCCTTTTCCGTGCTAATGGAACTCCGAGGAGGCATGTCCTGGTATTCTGATGTCCTGCTGCCTGGTTGCTGTCCGCACACTCGATCGGGAACTTTGCTTTTAATTCGATTTAAGCAAATTGCGCATGAAAGTATGCAGATTCCCGAGGGTCGCGATTTCGATGCGAGGATGCAACTCGCCCACTTCTTCATGGCAGTTTAATTAAAATCGAAATCATCGAAAGCACATCCACGCATCCTGACACTGAAAGGCACACGGGCAGAGAAAACAGGGGCGGATTGTTTATTTTTAATTGAATTAATTATTTTCATGTTGATTGCATTACAAACAGCAACATGAAAACAACAAGGGCGGTTGTAACGAAAAGGGCAATTGGGTCAGAGTTCAGAATGTTTGGGAAAGGTACAGACAAAGATTCAGATAGAGGCAGATATAGAGACGAAGTCGCACTCCGTTGTTGCAGATTATTAACAAATATTTGATTTATGCAGCGACGAACCGGAATGGGAATCGCGAGGTGTGCAATGGGTAAGCTTCAACTACCCAATTGGGAATACGTTATGCGGAATACGGTGTTCGTAGTGCGGCACTACGGGAGTGAGTTATAATTTCCAAGGTATAAACGGTTTCTACTCTTTTTTTCTACCCGGAAATTACAAAAACTCACCCGTGCGGACCGAAAATTAGTCGCAAGCCGGAGGCGGAGAGAAGGGTTAGAAGAAGCTGATTAGCTGGTGTGGATTACCTAAAAAAAACTCAACAGATATTTCGATGAACAACTAAAAACACCTCTTAACCGTTCCCTCTTTTACATATTTTTCGAAGAATTCTATAATATACCCTTTACTGTACTTGTAAGGGGTGTAAAAGAATTCAAGGTCGTCCCTTCCACAGGGTGGAGAATTACATAATATTATTATGACAACTGTTGTCGAAGTGGGCAAGGGAAAAATGGGGATGTAGGTGATGGGCGTAGCGCAAGATTGTGTGTTGGTCTGAAAATCGATTAAATAAAAAGGGTAGACAGAGGGGACCATAGCGAAGAAGACGCGTGACAAGCTTCGATTTTGTTGATATTTTTAGACAGCCCAATGGGACAAAGGCAAATGCGAAGACTCCCGGAAAGTGAACTTTTCAATTGCGTGATAATGGGGGCCGGAATGTGACAGCTGGACAGTGGGACACAGGAAGCCGCTGGCGACAGGAGTTTATTCTATCTCCTCCTGGAAACATGCTACGTGACCCTACCAAAACCGCCCAAAAAGCTAAACACGTTTGCTAGGACAATAAAGTCGAGCTGAAAATGCAATTACAGCAACAGGGTAGCCCCCTACTAAGTTGCTGACAGACATCTAAACTAGTTCCTCCAGTCCATCCTTCGAAAAAGATAATATTGCCCGACTTTTTGACCTCTTCTGTGATCTTTTGAGTACGTGTAATGCATGTAAAACAAGAAAAAACGCACATGTTAAACTTGCGGTGAATGGGAAGCTAAGGTACCTAAATCCAATGCCGCTTCCCTCTAGCTCTTATAGTTTCCGAGATCTCAGCGGGCACACGGATCCACACGCGTGATCCTGATCCAGAATATGGGATGGGAAACGCTCCTTCTACATGTAACATACTTTACGTTACTCTACGAGTAACGGGTATAAAAACGGCTTTTGAAGAGTTTTTTCTATTAAGCCATTTGATTTTATAATTTGTACTACATACATGAGAATTATTAATGGGGGTCAAAAGAAATAAAAACAATGTTATTTCTGAACAAAGCAAATCAGCTCTTCGACTAGTTTCATTTTTGGCGAGTCTTAAGGATTACCCGCATTTGCATCAGAGCGGCGTATGCGTGATAATCGATTTTAAATCTAAGAGCGCTTCGTTGGTGGCGGTCAGTGGATAGGGAACCGTCTGCCCCAACCATTCTTGCGTCACCAGTCAGCACACAGACAGACCTAAACACACAGACATTCAGGCAGGGGCATATTAAAAATGCTTTTATTGGAAATTAATTGCTTTGAAGTGCATTAGAGGCCACTCACACCTACAAACTTTCGCATAGGCAGAGATCATGCGACGCACCCGTGGTCAACCGCTGACCACGCCCAAACTAAAAACCATGCCTCGCCCCCTTGCCCTCTGTTTCTAACCCAGCTCGTATTACGTTCGTTTCACTTTAATTAGTTTTTGTCAGGTCGCTTCTGTTTCAGTTTCAGTTACGTGATGAGCGAGTCATTAAATTTGCAATTTAATTTGTAATTATTCTAATGAACAAAGACAGAAACTGTATACGACGACCGAGGACCGAAAAGATGTCCAAAAACATTGCCGTCCTGATTGCATTGATCTATGTCTCGGAAAGAATTCGTAAATGGATTTGGCCGGGACGTTTGCTAAGTAGCTACTAACTGCTAACCCAATCCTAATACCAATGCCGAGCAGCAAACCACTTGACCACAAATTGAAATGTATAAGTCATTATATAATAAATAATAATAATAGGGGAAAACTCCGCACCCAATGCGGCATCTAATCCCAAGACACTTTTTGGCTCAAAGTATTGGCCAACAAGAAGTAAGAAAATAAAAACCATTTCCGAGCTGCAATTTCATGAATTTTCTCAATTACCTTGGCAAAGCCATAAAGAAAATCGCGTTTCCGTAACCCCGTTAATTTTAGTCTATAGTATATAGTGTATGCGTGTATGTTTATAAACTTAAGTAAATTCAGCCTCGTGTGTGGGTATGAAGTTTCTTGCCATTTCTTGGCAAAAGATAAACTTCAGAGCAGGAAAATGGTTGTTCATCTTAAAGATACCCTCTAAAGTGGTTAGGTATTTATATAAATTACTTGCCTGAGTGTATGAAGTTTTTAGAACGTTTCAAATTTTAACTTTTAAATGGTTATTAGTACATAGAGAGAAATAACCAAGTGCTTTACACTGAAATTGATAATTATTTGCGCAATATATAACCAAGTATACAAATTCTTACTGAGAGCAATATAGTCACTTTCAGTACACATTAAAAAAAATACTGAAACTGTTAACATTTGTGCTTTATGGAAAATGTTTTCTTCTTTTACATATAAAAAATATAAATGAAGATGTATTCATTACAACTAAAAAAGTTATAAATGGTAGTTTAAACCAATAACCAATATTCGGGCCAAATCCATTCCGGCTGCTGCTGCCAGCTGGACACATGGATTAGGTTTGAATAGTGGCTGGGACTAAATGGACGGATGGGGACAGAAAAGTATTACTGGTTGGCAGGAAATTTGCTTACAACTGCAAATGCATAGCTAAAAGTTGGATTGCAAAATGGGCCGTTCCCTTCTGCCCATGTTCAGCCCTAAAAATTGCTTATCTCGTTACATTTAAAGTGAAATACAATTCGGCTAATGCGATTGGCACACGAACAAGCCGCAGTACTAGTAACTACATACTTGGGCGCTGGTCTGTTGGTTAGACTTGGTTATACTGGTAAAAAAAGGTCATAGCGGACAAAAATGGTTTTACGACCCTCACGAGTACAAGTTATGCCAAAGGAAAAGCACTGGGGAAACTGTTCTGGTGGATACTAAACTCCGAATCCCAATGGTTGGCCGCAAAACTGCCGACTTGTGCACATCTTCTCACCCACTAACACTCACTTACTCACTTACGCTTATTAAAGCTCGCCGGAGGAGTCGACAACGTGAAAATCGTGAAAATTAATTGGCAATCTGGGCTCCAACCACTCCGCTCTCCATTTTCAATTTTCCGCTCCTGCTGAGCTTGGCACAAATTAACGTGCCGCCATTTTGAATACTGCACTGGCCGGGTCTCCTTTTCCAAATCCACCTCCATTCTGCGGAGGGTTGTATGCAAATGTTTGCTCCGCAATTCCAGCAGAACTCCGGAAGTCCAACAAAAGTCGGTCAAACGGAAGCACTACGTGATTCACTCGGTTTCTGACTATATATACTCCACTCAGACTTTCTGCTAATCTCATTCGCGAATGCAATCCGTGCGATTTCTATTTGACTTTCTGATTGATTTGGACTCATTTGTTTGAGTTGAGCGAAGTTTGCCTCGATTTGCTTGCTATTCAACCGGCGGATTAGTGGTTGAAAACTGAAAGGGAGATACGAGTATTTCAAGTTCAGAAAAGAGAAGAATGATGCAATATAATTTATTTTTAACTATTTAAAAACCTTAAGAAGAACCAAACTTAGGAGACCGAGATTTTTTTCGACACAGTTTTCGCTGCTCGTTTACATAGGAAATTCCAGCAACCATTTGGAAAGAAACATGGAATCGTGAATAATTAAGTATTGGAATTCAATCAGGGCCCACAAATTCTTTGCGCATAATAAGGAGTATCTGAAAAATACATTTCTGACAGTTGCCTGCATAAAATTGCAATTTTCATTCCTCAACCTTTTTTATGAACACACATATTTCGTAATTTTATGGCAGCTGCTGCCCGTGTCCGTGGGTCAGCCTAAAAGTGGGTGGTTCTGGAGGGGATTGGGTTGGAGGTGGATCTGTTTCGGTAGACCATTTTCATACTGTGACTGCTGTAATTTTAGTTTGGCGCATTTGCAAAATTAAAAGCTTCTTGCATCATTCTTGCCTTCTCCTCCGCCTTCGCCTCATCATCATCGCCAGCCTTCGCCCGCAATCCTCCCCAGTATCTCCAATCTCTGTGCCACTCGTTGTCATCAAGTGATTTGTTGGTCGCTTGCCAAGTGCAGCTGGTGACAGTCACATCCCACAGTCATATGTTCAGATGCTCAAATGTTCGGGGACAAGAAACAGCGGACCATGACTTTGAATCGGTCCTCGAAATTCTTTAATGAGCTGGATGGGGGGTGGAGGCTTTAATATATTACAATTGGGCTGACCATTTTCCTGTAAGTCAGCGTGGAATGTTGTTGCATTTGCTAAAATAAATTGTTCCTCCCAAACACCTTTTGTTTAAGTCGTGGCGACTTAGATTGAGGCAATTCGGCTTAGCACACCGCCCCCACAATATTACTCATTCGTCCTTTATTTACGCCCACCCTACTTATTTATTTAGCCCACCATCACTTGGTTTTCCGCTGCTTTTCCCATGCAAATTTATATTTTATTTATTTATGGCTTTTGGGCGGAACCGAGGAACATAATCCACACCGAACCGGCGACATATTGATTGGCTTGCGCATTAATTGAGCGTGGCTAAGTTGAGATTGACTCGGAAAATGCAATTTCATTTTCAATTAAAAGTTGAGCATGTTTTTCAGTGCAGGGTGTTAAAAAGCAAAACATAGTGGTTCTGCAATAAACATATTTAGATAATATTAATGATATTCTTTAGTTTACATTTTTGTACGCCTTAAATACAAATGTTAAGATTACCATTATTTTATATGTATATTATTTATCCTTCTAAAAATCTTAAAAGTTAGGGTAAAGATATGGAAATAGGAGATGTCGACAGCTCTAGAAAATGTATGAAATTTTCAATTTCCTGTCTGCCATTGATTGATGAAATGTTGATCACGACAAGAGCTCGCTCCTCATTTCTCCTTGGCCACCCCCTACCTACCTCTTTTCCTTTCTAGGTTCCCCCTACCCCCTTCCTCAGCATGTGTGTGAGTGTGCTTGGATTCAATTTTTCGCCATGGCTGGGAAAATTGGGAAAAATCGTTGACAAATTGCATTTGAGGCGCCCTCTGCTCTGAACTACCTCGCTCTTCCCTTTTTCCCTTGGCTGACTTTTTACCTTTTTGTGCCCGCATAAGCGTGTTCCCCCATCCACACCTACGACTTTTTTCTATTGCTCTACGTTCCATTCAATACAAATTCATTTTAATCTGGCGTCGCCTCAGACTCAAAAAGACGTTTCAAATAAATTTTATTGCCCTCATGGCTAACGCTTCTGCTTTTGCCAACTTTATGTGCCCATCTGAGTGGGCGTGCAGATAATACTGGGACCTTACATGGCCGTCCATTGTACGGGGAATGATATGATGGTTTGGAGCCTTTTTTCCCTGTTAAAGCTCTTGACATTCACCGTGGTAGTAGTCAGCTATAAAATTGGACATCCATAATGGTCGAGCTGAACACCAACCAATTGTGCATATATCTTCGATGCACACACTGTGGTCTATTGTGCACCTCAACCGGGTGTGGAAACTCTTAGGGAATAGACCTGTAATATGGGGTTACTGTTACGAAATGGGAACCTGAAACTCAATGAGAATGATGCACTTCGTGCAACATTCGTGAAAAACACAGTTTCTTATTTGAGTACTTTTGCAAGTTGAAGATCCGAACTTCACATTTAAAAAAAAATGTAATTGTTCTTTAAAATTGTTGATATAGAAAAATATTAAAAAAAAACCCACTTTGGTGGAATTATTAATTGTACTTTTTATTTTGTCAACGATTAGAATAAACCTTTGATTTTTCCACTTCATAAAATAAAGCGGATAATTGAATGCGTTTGCTATCAATAAATAAATGCTTATGCTTAGGCGCTCAATCCGCAATCAATTTATAAAATGTATCCTTCGACGATGATGATTATTGATAAGCTCGACATCTGGCACTCAATCCAATTCAGATATGTTGCATGTTGGAAAATATTTGCAATTATGCAATTAGAGTTCAACAATTAAGTAGGGGAAGGGCCGTACTTTCTGGAAAGAGGCGTGGCAGCCAAGTGTACACGCACATACACACTGGTGTGCACAGCAATTAGCAATAGCTACAGTTACGTTTCCAAAGCGCAATTACATAAGTTGCAAGTGATAATTGACTTAATGTAGAGCAGGGTATACTATTTATATAAATCACCCACAACTATGTGCAAAGGGATTTATGGAGATAAATGCTGTAAATGGATCCCTTGAATGAGCATGCAGCATGTGTGTGGCAATCATATGAAATGTATTGAGGTGACAAAGCTAGTCTCTAGAATTTTCGAAATAATATTTTAAAATTGTAATACAAATTGTAATACATGCAAATCGAGTTTTGATTAACAAAGCACGGTATACGTACAAGAACTTCAACTATAAATCAAAGCGAAGATATGGAAGATGCATAAAATACCTCGAGAGTGTCTGCCAGATGAATTATGTTTTGTCATCTTTAGTAAACTTGAAATCCGAGGGATTCGCGGGCCGCGTTTTTTCCCGTCTGTCATACGCAAAAATCTTCCATTTGCGCGGTTTACGGACAAATGCAAATTTATTTTTAGTTAGTCGCGGGATATGCTGTTGTTGCAGTGGGAAATAATTTTTTGCTTTGTTTTATGGGAGTACCACACACACATCCACAGACTCGTGTGCAGTCATTGTGACAGGCGCAAGCCTGTGTCAGAAATGTTTCCTTTTTTGGCTCCTGTTTTCGCTTCTATTTGCTCACTCCTTCTGTTGGCAGTAAAATCGAAGAAATATAAACAAACTGAGGTGACCCAGGCAGCTATAAAGGGAGGGGTGACAGCCGTGACATGTGGCTGGAGATATAATACGATGTGGAGTTAAGGGATTGTCCATTCCATTTTAAATTCTGGCTAAATATTTTTTGGAAAACGTATTTTATTTAAAATCTTTCAATATGTGTTCCTTTGATTTGACTTTTTTTGTAATGCATTTATCGCAGATGGTAACTTAAAAAGACATGGGAGGCATATTTTTTAAGGCACCTTGTAGCCTTTTTTAGCCTTTTAACTCTTAAAGTTAAGTCATGGACTATAATCAAGGATAGCTTAAAGTGTATGTTACCCTCGCCTGGTTTAGCTTAGCTGCTCTTCTTGTTGTTGTTGTTTTTTCTGTCAGAACCAGTCGAAAATTTCCCACAGCGGGAAAGGCACCAGGATAGAGAGGAAAACAAATGACCCTGGGGCGCTGTGGGTGAAAGGTGGAATTCAAGGAATGAAAATTCTGTGGAAGAGGCAGTTCCCAGCTCCAATCTCCCGCATACAAAGATAATAGAATTTTCGGATTCATTTTTGGTTAGATGGCAGGTTACAGCTCACAAACGTGGCAGGAAAACATTTATGAGCACTTTATGCAAGGCTATAAAATGTTAAAAGAGTTCATTTGCCGTCGCTGCAAGAATCCCCTTCTAATTTGTTCTGTTCTATGGGTCTGTGTTCTTGCATTGGACGAATCGATAAAGTGCCATAAATTATGCGAAACCCGCTCGCACATCCTCATGCTACATTCCCATTTCCAATCATATGCTGGTACATTTTTGTCAGCTGATGCAATTTTTATATGCCACAGTCCCTCCTGCTCTTCGAAAGTTGGTTACTTCTTTCCACCTTACCAACCTCACCCAACGAATTCTCGCATCTGTATTTCATATTTGGGGCTTCTGGACTATTCCGTCTCTTGCCAAATACCAAAAACGCTCTTCTATCATTTGGCCTCGTTTAGTAGCCTAGCAGTAGCCTGTAAACATTGATTAGCCATTAGGGGGAACAACACTTCAAAATATAGTGCGCATTCGTCATGTATGCCACCCAGTATTGATGATGGGGTGTGAAGGACAGGGGACAGGACAGCAGAAACGACCAAAGTTAGATATGACTCAGCAACTATGGTGAAGCTAGTGCCTAAAGCATGAGAATGAAGAAAGGAGATTATGGGCAGTGGGAACAGGGGTCATTAGATAATGACGCACATCCCTCAACATGACGCAATTCTCCATGGCTCTTCTTCGAGCTCCTAATATCTTAAAACTAATAATCTAATAAATAGTAACTCGTCTTTGGTTTTCGTTCCCTTTTTAATTGATGTTAGCGTTAAATAAATCTGAATATTAAATAATATTGAAGTTAAAGGAAAAGGGACAGTACAGGAAGAGCGTTACTTAAACTTTTTTAATAAAAAAATTAGATTTCAATGTAAGCTGAGGATTTAGTAAATATATCATTCATTTTATGGTTAGAGATGATACTTAAAGTGTATAATCATCTTTTCAATAGATATTAACTTGCTACTAAATTACTCGGTAGACTGAACGTTAATTTAGAACATACAAGTGACTTAACGACATCAAGCGCGCGGGTTCAATCTATCATGCTATACTTAAAGATCCTTTTGATGGCGCTTTATCGACCTCCTTTCAGCGGATCCACCCCCTCGGCTTATTGGCTCGGTTCCAATTAATTTTAATTCTTATCGAGATGTACATATCGCTGTGTGCGCAATAACATAAACAGCGTGTCCGATGTTCGATGTTCGATGTCCTTGTCTGTGTGTCTTGGCTCATCAAGCCAAGCCTTATCGGCATGGGGCAATCAGGCACAGCATTGTTTTCGCTTTCTGTCCTTCTTTTGGTCCTTTGACTCTGCCTCCTCCTGGACGTGGAAGAGAAGGAGGCCCCTGTCACAACAAAGGACTCCCGATGCTATCCGAGAAGCCAGTTGTTCGCTGCGCCCCGCATACTTTACATTCGATCCCCTTTAATTGTTATTGCCTCTTTGCACAGAGAAAATTCTGATTATTTTATTGTACTCTTAGTACAGTAGATATTCAATATATGCGCATTACGCCCTAATGCACATTTGTATAGAAATTTTTAAGGTCCTACTCTCACCCTCTTATTCGGTGCGCATTATTGCATTTTAGGCATATCCAAAGATATTTTAAAAAAAAACGAGTTTTAGGGTCTGCGAAATGGCCTTAAAGTTTATTACTCATTCGCACTGTTGGCTCTGTTAAAAAAGTTTTTTTTAATCTAGGTGGCTTAGATTTCAGCCAAACATTTGTTTTATTGCTCTCCCTTTTTAAACCAAGTATTCTAACGTAATTCCAAATTTGATAATTCTAGAAAAAGAACAATTATATTTTTCGATAAAACACTAACTGTCATACGTGTCGTATGAGTAATTTTTAAGGAATCTTCAGAACCATTTCACAAGGTCTAAATTTCATAACAAAAATTTTTAGTTTTCAATTACATTTTTTTCACACTTTAATCTACCATATGAAGGGGTTAAAATACGATTTAATTTTTTGGACCGCCCTAATGCGCATACTGGCTGCACATGTTCTGAAAATGTTCTTAAAATCATAACGACATTTTTTGAGTTCAAAATGTTTTAAATGTGCTTGAATCAAGTTAAATTCGCAGAATTTACAATGTTTATCATAACAACTAATCAATTAGTCCAGTCAGTGGTGTACAGTGTACATTTATCAAAAACTTGTTGAATAACTGTATTTACCTTTGATCTTCTTACCATTTCGTTCTGATATTGAGAACATTCAAGTACATTTGTGCTTACACGGTTTTTAAGAACGAATGTGCTTGAATAATTCTGTGTAATTCTGCGTGGTTCCTATTTTTCACCCAATACGGAAATATCCGGCTGCCCTTTATAAGCCCCCTTGGTTGGCTGTCCTTCAGCTATAGTTCATCCAGATCTTTCTTTTTCACAGATTTCTCTTAGAGATTCATCTCCATCTCGAGCTTGCTCTTCTTTGCCATCCACTTGACTCAATACGCCATTAATGGCTGCAAGTGTTTAATTTCTTTTTAATGTGTTTATTTATGCATTTCCAAACATTTAGCCCCTTTTCTCCGCCATTTTGCCTCATCAAAAACAGTGGCACTTTTTGCCGCTATTTTTCAGAATCTGAATCTGGGGGGTTGTTTGTGTGTGTGTGTGGTGGGGAGGGGAGGGGAGGGGTGAGGAAATGTGGGAGCTCCGGAGAAGAAGCGCATTCATTTGGCTATGCAAACTTTTTCAACGCGCTTTTCTCGCTTTAAGTGCTTGGCAACAACGAACGAGCAACATGAAGTGGTTTTTTAGCTACATCAAAATCAAAACTGGCCTCCCTTCGCCGCCCATGTAGATGTAGTAAAAGTGGCTTTTAGAAAAGGAGCGCAAACAATTATGCAACTATTTTCTGCACACAAGAGGGGAAGGTGGGGAGAAAGCGCATATCAGTAATCATCCGCGGCAAGCGGAAGCGGCGTCACAACCGGGAACACATAGGTGTCGCCGTGGTATCGGTGGGGGGTGTCAGGAGCGGGGCTTCAGAAATGTATCCCCGGGGGCAGATGGAGGACCGAGTACCGAGAACCCCGGACACAGGAAACAGGTGTCTGTCTGTCTGACACGTCTCCATTCGATTACCTAGCTGTAGGGCGCTCAATCACAGCGAGTTCCCCGAATAATTGGTAAGGTAAGGGAATCGGAAAGGGAATCAATAAGATTTGCTAAGGATAGTTGATGGGTCCTGTTCTGTTACTTGCTATAGAGGGAGGGTAAAATCATAGTGTAAATTGTAAAATATTCATAAACATAAAACCGTTTAGAAAACGTCATTTATGTGGTATAGCTTTTAACAGAGCTTCAAAAATCTATAGAAATATCATTGTAATTTATCTAATTACATCTAATTCACAAATAGTGGATCCCTGATTAAAAGTTAGGATTAGTTATTACTCAATTAACGATTCGATTACATTAAAGTCTTAATTAATACACCTAATTAAATATACATTTGGTTAAATATATTGTTAAAGAATAGGACCTGGATATTAACGCAAAAATAATAAATAAGGGGGTTTCTGACTTGGACTTGACTCAGATTCTCGAATTCGGTTTCGCTTTCAGCAGCGTTTTTGTTTCCGCCGCAGTGGTTCTCCTCCGTCTGAGTGGCTTCATTTGCTTGATGATTGTTCAAAAGGGAGGGTCCTACCGCATATATCCTTATCGTTGCTTTATACATACATATATACTATATGCTGGCGCCGCATATCCTGGGCGCTTCCTCATTATTTTTGTGCAATCGCTAAAGGCGCTTTTGACTTTCGTCTTGTCGTCTACCCCCCTTTTCTCGGCAGCCTATTTTTATACCCGTTACCCGTAGAGTAAAAGGGTATATTGTATTCGCGAAAAAGTTTGTATCAGGTAGAAAGAAGCGTTTCCGACCCTAAAATATATATATATATTTTCGATCAGGTTCACTAGCTGAGTACCGACTAGCCATGCCCGTATGAACCCTGAGATCTCGCTAGAAGATTGGCATTTTGCATACAGATGCTAAGAGTTCCTAAACAGCGCAAGTTTGGTTCATCTAACGCCCACAAACCACGAAAAGATGTAGTGCCCATAGTTTTGAAGCTAGAGCTAAAGTGTTGTTTTAATCGGACCACTTATTATAAGTTATAAGCTACTAAGGATTGCCCGGTAGATGGCGCCACTTTTAAGCGACTGCTTGGTTTGCCGTGCTTGCGATTTAGTTGAGTAACGGGTATTTGGTAGTCGAGGAACTCGACTATAGTTTTCTCTCTTTTTTTTCGCTTTCCTTTTTGGGTGTCCACACCATGTCCTGATCCTACCTGGACCTGGCTTTATATGGTATAAAATATACAGTGTGTGTGTGCCAGTTGGTAAATATGTGTAAGGATTTTACATTTATATGCCTCGAATTCTTTTTTTTAGCCGCTTTTGTTTCTGTTGCCAGCAATTTTTTCATATAGCCGCAGTGATTGGAGGCAAGAGGGTCATATTATTATATTGTTCTTGCTTAGGCTAAGGCTTTCTTCTCTTCTGATCTAAAACCTTTTGCCATCTGCTATTCAATGATATTGCATACCAGCATTTATCCTTTTCCCCGCGGAAAAGCGCTTCATTTACATCTGACGACATTGGCGGCATAATATAAAAGTTAAGCACTCATTAAGGCATAGTTGGAATAAGTTATTCACGAAAACAATGGTGCCAGGATCTTGGAGGGTTCATTAAATTTTCCAAGAGGCTTCGGGGTAATTTACAATCTGTCAGAACTCCAAGATATGTAACATGGCAGGTAAATGGAAATTAAGGGTGCTCCTCCTCGGGTAATTCGAATTTACCGACATACACCTGCCCATGCTTTTTATGCCACGCTGCATCCGCATAAATAAAGGTCGCCCACACAGGAGACACACTATGGAAAATATTAGAAAACCGGCTGGAGCCTGAAAATGATTTACATGGATAGGCCCAGCCCAGACCGTTCTGACATGTATTTAACAATGCGCACGTTGAAAGTCGCACTGCTGACTTAATTTGTTGACTGAATGACATAATACACAACCACAAAACAGGCCAAACAAATATCAAAAGCCGTTCGGGGTGCGTCCAGTTTAGTCCAGACCATCATGGCGTGTGCGTATTGCGACCTCGACGATTTCCAGCTCCCCTTTGGCTCCCCCTTTGCTAATTTATCAAAACTGCGCTTACGGACGTTGTGCATAATTACACAAAACTAAACGACTGATGATGAATGGGCCCAAGGCAAACGGTGTGATCCTACCGCCAGTTCTCAAATTAAACTCCACGTTTATTCAACTAATGCGTTGCCATGAGCATAACGAAGAACTGGGAGATGATCGATTTCAAGCTTAAAGTAACATAGCTTCTTACTTCCTTCACTGACCCTTTTTTATCTAATGGCCTTTTCCTTTATTTTTCCTTGCAGGTTTCCTCTCCTGGGACGTTTCCGATTGTCACGTCGATTTGGAAGAGGAGCTCAATACTATTACACAGCATGCGCCCGAGGGCGAGGAGGCCCGTCACGGTGAGTCCATAAACATCTTTGTAAACTACTAGAATGTTTATACTAACTATTGTTAGTGGTAAACTCTTCCCTACATTTTCAAGGTTTACTTCTTACATTAAATAAAAAAAAAACGTGGTGAAAAAGAAGTGATCGTTACTTCGTTACAACCTCAACATAAAAAAGTTCTGATATATACATTTGTGACGAAAAAATTTTCCATCAGGCCGCTTTAGCAAAATATTTATGCATTTTACCTACTAAGTTACATTTTATTGTAGCGTGCCTAATGAAAATATTTTAGAAAGTATATTTATTTTGTCGAAAAAACTTCTAGCTATAATTTTATACTATTGTATTTAGACAATTTAAGCGCAATTGGAGTGATAAGCATATTGAATTACCTTTCCAGTTATAGTAGGTAGCTTTAGTCGTTTGGAACGATAAGCCTTTAATCTATTTTTGTTTGCATCCTCCTGCCAAACTAGCGGGGTTTTCAAAAGGGGTACAAAAACAGTTTTCTATCTCGACCTTCTTAATAGACCAATAAACCTCCCAAGACCCTAAAATTCATTATAGTAATATTATAGTAAAGTAATCTCCTTCGCACACAGGAGAGTGAGTTCAGAGTGCACTTCGTCACCATGTGCACGAGAAAACGGGTCTACGGCTTATTAATTCTTTAACGAGAAAAGGAAAGATTTCCGGACAGGAAATGTTTGAAACTTTTTCCATATAAAGCAATTTCTGTCCGGAAAATAGACAAAATGTTATAAATAGAAGGTATTATAATATATAATCACTTTACCATTCAGAGAACATCGAATTATAATCCGGCAACAAACACTCAATGTGTGTTGTGTTTTAAATTACAAAAGTTATTCCAACAAATTATTATGACAATTGTCTGTCCACAATAGCTATGAGAAGTGTAGAGTGGGGTGAGATTTCCAGAATCCAGAGGGCATGGTTTCCTCGGGTAAACAACAATTGAATGCACAAAGCCGAAAGCTCAATGCTTTCATGCTTTGTTGTTTGGATGCTTTGTTGTTTTGGCTTTTATGATAAACGCCGTCTACGAAAGCAGCTGCCAAACGAGCTGCTGCATTTTCATTTGCCCAAGTGCAACAGCAGCATCATCATCCTCATCCTTACCATCATCATCGTCATCGACAGGAGCAACAATAAGCTGGCTGACAACGCTGTTGTCTTTTTGGATTAGTTTAAAACGCTGTTGAAACGCACTCAAGTGGCTCCCACTGCATCAACCAGGCTCCGTTTTGTTGACTCGGTCTGTAGGATTGGGATTTGCCTACCACTCAATCTCCTTATCCATCTATCTAGTCCCCTCGAACCGCGTAATTGGATCAAAAATCCACAGTCTGAAAAGTCACAGATTGTGACAATGATTTAATCTGGAAGAGCTCGGGAGTCGAATCATTCTGTGTGGACGTCTTGATATAGTAGTTAACTCTTCTAAAGGTACACCTTCTGAGTTTACAGGTATACCCGTTACTCGTAGATTTAAAGGGTATATTGTAATCGGGAAAAACAATGTAACAGGTAGAAGGAAGAGTATACAACCCTTTAAAGTATACACATTTTTCATCGGAGTCGATAAACATCTGAATCTGGTGCACATTTTTATAGAAATCTGACAGAATTTCTTCCAACCAAATTTCCCCCAATTCTTACAGAAACTGGCAACGAATTTAAAGACGGATGGTTTGGAAACCATCAATGTAGGTTCAAATGTAAACGACAGGTTCAAAGTAAGCCAGTTCGAATTTCGAATGCTTCTTTTTCGCTCCCAATCACGTAACTTAAGTCGCCAAAATTCGACAAAATGTTATTATTTAAACGTAAAAATGATATGCCAAAAATGTACCATGGGCATACCGATTTTATCGCGACGTGTTTTTTTGTGTGTGTAAAAGTGTAAATTAGGTTTTGATTCGATCAATACCCAAATACTCGTCCAAAAACTGTTAAAATCTGACTATTCATTAAAAAGTAATGAGCAATCCAAGTTTTCGACGCTTCTTTCCTTTATGAATCACCCATTGGAAAACTCTCACTTTATAGGAAATTATTCCAAGCGACAATGAAATGAAAAGTACGCTTTAGAGACCCCGGACTTGGTAGTGATAAGGCGCACTCTTTTTCTAAGAAGGAGGCCTCTTGTTTGATGATGCCGATGTCGATGCGGAGGCGTTGTCCTTGAAGGACATGCTAAGTGCAACACCTGCGCTCAATGCCATCCATTTAGCCATTGTCCGGATGGGGAAAAAGTTGGCAACGCCAGCGGATTTTTTATTTTCCATTTGCATTTGCAGTCGCATTTTGTTTGCGTTCCCTCCTCGAAACTACTCAAACAAAATTCTCAAGTGGTGCCGCTCAGGGCCCAATAATGATGGCAGCGGTGCAACAGAACAGCCGAAAGCATAAACCAGTCGAGAGAAGGAGCAGGTGGTGCGGGACACTTGAAGCTCGATTGAGAATGCGCTGAATGCACTCGCTTCGCAGAGCTCATTGTGCTCGCCTGAAATCCCCCCCAAGGTAAAAAAATTTCCCGACAAAGGAGCGTGGCGTCGGTGTCCAAATTGTCCACCTTCTTGCATGGCTGCCTTCAAAGTATGGATGGCCTTTTAAACTGACCAAGATGCTAGCGTTAACAAATTCGTTCATGTACCCCTAACAAGCCAACCCTCTCACAAATTCATGTCCAAATCTGGCCGAAAATTAATGAAGTTTAATGAAGTTTACTTAAGTTTCCTTGTGGGACAGTAAAAGTTTGTCAACATTATTCTCTCTCATTCAACATTGCACTTGTCTTCTCGTTAGCGAGTTCCGTGCTCTCACATTTCCTGGTCCTCAGCTTAAGTTTATTTTTTTTCGACGCTACGTCTATTCGCCAACATATTTTCTCCAACCTTTTCATCTTTGTGTTCTTACGCCAGCCGTTTCATAGACCTTCCCGCTCTTAGGATTATCTGAGGATTTAGACACATTCCTATCGTGCCTAAGCCGAAGCCCACATAAGTAATGAAAAGATGGGCTGCTGAGAGGGCGTGGCACAATAGGATGTCAAAGCCGTATCAAGATCCAAACCTAACCTTAACAGCCATACAAATTCCAGATATAAAACGTATGCAAAATTGATAGGAAGATGGGGACCGCCGTCCGTGCCCCCTACACACATTTATACGAGGTGGATGCAAATATATTGAGCGAGTGAGATGAAAAGTGAGTGTGAGTCACTCACACGAGGTTGCCTACAAGGCCGTATTGACAATGGCCGTTACTGTATGTGCCTGTGGCTCATGCATAATTCATCCAGAAAAAGATACGGGCTTTATGGGCTATAAGAGAGAGACAGCAGTTGAGCAAATAGGAAAGGCAGACTCCCAGACTGACTAACTGACAAACCCACATGAAATTCGTGTTTTTTTTACATGATTTGCATACGAAAAAAAGAACTGGTCTGGTCCAGCGGGAGAGGCAAATAAACTATAATGTCGTAGAGCAAGATGCAGTGAGGAGTGGTGTAGATAAGGAAGTGCCTGTCCCTTTCCGTCCTGTCCTTTAGAACCACCACTCCTGCCCCTGCTCCTCCTCTTCTTAAGGCTTTCCTTTTTAATGCGGGTAACATGTTGACAGGACATCAATTAATATCAGCGAAAGGAGAGGTACAGCTGACGTCTGACATTTGCGGGAGACTCTTCGCGCCGCATCCTTTTAATTATGGGTTGTTGGGCTGGGAACGGGTTGGGAAAAGTGGTAACACATCGATTGACGTATATAACATGTTATTGGCTTTGCTTAACAAGGAGCTCACCCCTCGAAAAAAAAGTGAGTATCCTCATGAGTAGCCCACGTTCATTCACATTTACGTAACCAAAGAGGATTCCAGCACATTATGTGGCCTGATTAATGATGCTTCACCCAGATAAAATTACCTTGATTTAAGTTCACTGGCTTTAAATTAAGAAACGATGGACGAATATGGCACATGCACAACCACCAAATTCCCCGTCCCACAATGCTGCTGAAAATGCTAATTAAACTATCATCATCATAATTCCCAGGGATTAGTGCAGTGGACGTTTATAAATATTGCGATGCTACCAGGTCGCGATAAGCACAGCCAATTAAGACCTTTGTTCACTCATGGGGGGGGGGGGGGGCTAGCTTTGGGAAGATGAATAGAATAAATATGCACAGCGTTAATATACATCATTCATCAGCTGGGGGATGAAAAGGTCATTTGTGAATTATGTGATACATTATTAATGTGACTTTATCCGGTATATGGAGTATGGAACCATTGGGACATACTCTGACCATTCCTATTAACGGTTGTCGGATGTGGTGATAATTAGAAACAAAGTACTTGAAATATAGCTTATTGATAAATACATCAGCACTATGCATATTAAGCCTGCACTCATAAAAATGTTCTTCTAAATTTTAGAAAACTCGTCTTTGAATCGGCAATCCTTTCAATATAGAAAAAAATGTCTTTTCTTTAGAAATTCGCATTCACATATATAAAAATTCTTATATGATTGGGAATTCAAAACGAATTCAAAGTTGTATCATCCATCGAGATACATTTTAAGAGAATACATTTTTAACACGGTGTAATTTGTCTCATTATTTAATTTCCAAGACTTATTTTTTTTGGCGAAACTCAAAAAAGGAGGGTGCAAAAGGGAGGGCGCACGTTGGACAGTAAACTTCTTCCAACTAAGGGGGTGAATGTTATTTAAAAGTAATGGAAGGGAAAAAGAAGAAGCAGTAGAAGAGGTGACTGGCGACTGTATCTGTAATTATTTCACGGCCAACTAAGGAGAACCGAAAAAATGCATTTCTCCCTTTGTTTTCGGATAAGTTCGTAACTCTGGTTACGACTAAAGCCCAACCGATTGCAGTTATTAACGGGTAATCTAGCACCATGTTGCCACTTTGGCAGGAGGTATGGATTGCTCTTCCCTGACTCGAACAGTTAACTTGAATCCTTATTTCAATAGAAATTTATTGCCATCTGCATCCGAGACCCAATTCCATTCCAATTCAATCCAGCTTACTCCCCTTACAGGGAAAGGCGAGGTTGATGTGTAGACCGATTGGCAGTGACTTGGCCAGAACCTTGCTAATGTCGCCTGGCCCCCGGGCACAGTCCCTGTGATCTCCTTTTCCTACGACGCGACGATTACAGCCCAGTTATAAATTAAACATTCTTACGATTATGTCCTATGCAAGGGACAGCGAAAAGAAGCAGACGTAAAAGAAGTAAAAAGTGCAGCTAGCTCTTGAGGTAGTTGGCGACCTAAGTTCAGCAAATTGCGTATACACAGCGGTTGTACATGTGTGTATATACGAATATGTTCCGTTTTCCCTGGTCGGTGCGTTAAAAATAAGTCGTACGTAGGTTGTGTTGGGTCGTTCAGATTATCTTTCATATACAGCACAAGGGATACGCATGCGGCTCACAGGGACAATAGCTGGACGAAGCCCTACGAATTAACCAACAGCCCTCCCCCGTTGCTCTCATCTTGACCACTGTCCCCGTGAGGTAGTGAAGGAGATGAAGGCAGTGATGGTGGTGAACCCATTTATCCCCTTATCCATTTGTCCACCCTGCTTGTCAACGACGAAAACCATTTCCGACGAGGGCGACCGAAAAAGCCTCATTGTAGCTGTCATCTCCCCCATCATTAATATCATCATAGTGGTAGGTCCAAGGTGAGGGGTGGTGGAGGTAGCCAAGGTCGCCGACAAGGTCACTTTAACCTGAGAGTCTGAACAGTGGAAACACATACAACTGAGAGCTTAATTAAAGCATTAAAATTAAAGATTCATTAATTTCTAGCCATGGTAACAGAGCTTCAAGGGGACACTTCTGCAACAGCAGTCGAGACAATAAAGCCAACGCTTGACAATCCCAATCCACTTGATGCGCCGTGCGTGCTCGAGTCCAAGTCCGTGCCTGGCATCTCTGGCAGCAACTCTGACCATCTGGTTAACCAATCATTTAAGAGGAAAGCACCGTGCACCACCCAGACGGTGTGACTGCCCCTTGATAGAAAGAGGTCAGCCCACAGAAGGGTTTATGTAGAAGTGGAAGCGATACCCAAAACTTCCTAGCACCACTTTCGCCACAGAATCACGGATAGAGGGGCCAAATCAAAAATGAAGCCGTACAATAAAACATTTTTCTTCCTTACTCCTTAATTAATTGCACTCGCTGCTCTTATTGGAAGTGGAAAATAACAATTAACATGCGAACAAATAGAACCACTTAATTTATATCGCTACCATCATTTTTTTTTGCAGGCGAACGACTCATCCAGTATGCCAGCGAGAATCTGGTGACGGAGGTGCTTATCCACCCACAGTACAACACGCTGATCCAATGCATGCGAAACCTGCTCAGCAGCTTCACCCGCCACCGGCACATTATCCATGCCGGTTATACCTTCAGTGGCAATGGTTCCTGGATACTGCAGGTGGGTCATGCCCCGTGTCACGTCTCCGTGTCATATCCCCGTAATTCACCCTGAATATCATGCCTATACTCGTTTCGTTTCCACACAGGACGGAACCTTCTCTGTGGCGGACTTCTCGGAGGCCTTCCAGGAGCACGACGTACAAAGGGTTATTCGGGCCTATGCGGACACTATTACCATGAACATCCACTGCGCGGACGCTGGTCTCTGGCACACTCTGCCCGAAAAAGCCTTTGCGCGCCAGTGCCGTATCCGGATAAATCCTGTAGACGTCCTGGACACGAGCAGCGAGTGTATCAACGGATTTATAGGTAAGACTGTATACTAGATAGTAACATAAGATAAGATAATGTTTTAATTGGACTTAGATTACCTGGCGCCCATGGTGATGCCAACTTCATTGAGAGAGCTGCTCGAGACCTCGGACGTGGTGGGAAACATCCGCTTCACCCATCCCACGCTATACGTCTTCCCTGGTGGCCAGGGTGATGCGGCGCTCTTTGGGATCAACGGCTTTAACATGCTTGGTGAGTATGAAACTATATTTAATAGGTCACATTCTGTACCAATATTTACCTCATTCAGTTGATGGCGGCTTCAATCGAAAGGCATGTTTCTGGGACTTTGCACGGCATCTAGACCGACTGGACGCAGTGCTGATGACGCGCCTCAACAATAGCAATGTTCAGGGATTGGGGGCGGTGGTGTCGCGCAAGCGGGACTCCCATGTCTATCCTCAGATTGGACACTTTTTTGGCAATGTACCTGACCGGAAAGGCCTGCCCAGCCCCGATGGCGACAAGGACCGCGACCCCCTATTGATCGATCTCTTCGAGCGCGGACACGGCATCATCAGCGACCTGAAGGCACTGGATCTGAAACCGCAGGGATGCTACCGTAACCAGGAGCCGGTTAACCTCTATCACAAGGTGGGACACGGCACTCTGGATATGTATGTTATTAGCCCAGCACGCGACTCCAAGGAAGTAAAGGAGTTCCTCCAGAAGTGGCATGCCGGCGACCAGCGTCTCTTTTCCGCCCGGGAATCGCACGATTTTAACTTTCCGCTGCAGAACTTGGTGTCCATCTGCGCCCTGCTTGTTTGGCAGCCTGCCAACCCCGATGACACCATCACCCGCATCCTCTTCCCGGGCAGCACTCCGGACTTTAAAATCCAGGAGGGTCTCGAGAAGCTAAAGCACCTGGAGTTTATGAAGCACTCCACTTGTACAGCCAAGTCAATTGCCCCTGCCATTCAAACGGTGGTTGGAGCGCGCAAGAGCCTAAAGTCCGCAATCGAAGCTACTCCGGCTCCGCCGAGCGCCAGCTATAAGTCCAGCAAATTTGGTCCCGTGGCCAGTGGCGCTGTAGCCGTCCAGCATCCGCATCTGCAGCAACAGGACAACAAGGCGAAGGAGGCAGCGGCCGCGGCAGCTGCTGCGGCTGCAGCTGCATCCATTGCCCGCACCAAAACCGATTCCATGGACACGGATGCTGAGCCGGAGCAAGAGGCGGAACCGGAACCCGCTGACTCTGGTGACGAGGCAGCTCCCGCACACCAGGAGGCCGAAGCAGAGACGGAACCTGAACACGAACCTGAGGCTACGGAACAGGACAACAACAATGATGTAGGTGAGGTGAAGAAGGTGGAGGTGCTAATCATGAAGCCCCAACAAGCGGCAGCATTCTCAGCCTCTGGTAAGGATGGAGTGGATGCCGCCGATTTCACACCCTCCGGTGGCAAGCCAAGTGGTAAGACGTCGGCCAAGACGGGCAAGGCGGAAAAGCCGCGGGCGGAGGTAAAACCCGTGGTGCGGTCTCGCATCGACACCAAGCCGCCCAAGTCCATGGACCGCAAGCTTGCTAAACGAGAGGAGAAGAAGAGCTCGCCAACGGCTACGCCGGCCACCCGGGCATCCGCTGCAGCCCGCGATGCCAAGCCGAAGGTACTAAGCCGCCCTGCTACCAAATCCAGTCCCAGTAGCACTCCGGCAAAGAGCGCCAAAGAGGCCAACAACCGCAAGGTTTTGGAGTCTAAGCAGCAGGCGGCTAGAGTGCAGGCCGCTAGCACAGTTTCCAGTAGGCGCGTCACAAGCACAAATTCCACCAGCGAACGTCGTGTCCAGCAGCAGCAGGTGGAAGTAAAGAGCACGGCGGCCACCCAGCCAGCGGCCCAAAGGAAGCCAATCTCAAGAAGACCTCGTGGCGTTTCGCCGTCGAAGCGAGCACCAGCACCGGGAAGTCCGGTGAAGCAGGCGAAACCAAAGGCGGCGGACCTCAAGAAGACACGCCTTGACAAGGGTGGTACCACTGATTCCAGCCTGGTGTCTACGCCATCCGTCGACGAAGCCACTGCAGCCAAGAAACTGCAGGACCTTACCGCCTCCCAAGAACTCGACGCCGAGAAGCAACGTGAACTGGACGACCTCAAGGAAGAACAGGAGGTGGTGCGGGAGATAGAGGCTGTGTTCAGCCGGGACGAAATGAAGCGCCAGCAACATCAACAGATCAAAGCCGAACTGCGCGAGATGCCCGCAGAGGGCACCGGCGATGGCGAGGATGAGCCCGAAGAGGAGGAGGAGTACCTCATCATCGAAAAGGAGGAAGTTGAGCAGTATACCGAAGATTCGATTGTGGAGCAGGAGAGCAGCATGACCAAGGAGGAGGAGATCCAAAAGCACCAGCGCGATTCGCAGGAGTCGGAGAAGAAGCGCAAGAAGAGCGCCGAGGAGGAGATCGAAGCGGCTATCGCCAAGGTGGAGGCCGCTGAGCGCAAGGCGCGACTGGAGGAGGCCTCTGCAACTACAGGACAGCAAGACCACGAATCAGAACAGGAAGCTGATGAACTGGAACAGAGCGAGATAAAGGCCGAAGTGCAGGAGATCATTGCCACGGCCAAGACCATTGTCAAGTCGCGCACCGAGGATCAGTTGGCCAAGCCCGTGGAAGAGGAGTTCTCTTCCCCAACGCCCGAGGAGAAGCTGAGCAAGAAGACATCGGATACAAAGGACGACCCAGTTGGAGCACCAGTCGACATCTTGCCTGTCAATCTGCAAGAAAGCCTTCCCGAAGAGAAGTTCTCGGCCACCATTGAGTCGGGGGCCACCACCGCACCGACACTTCCTGAGGACGAGCGCATCCCGCTGGATCAGATAAAGGAGGACCTGGTGATCGAAGAGAAGTACGTAAAGGAAGAGACCAAGGAAGTGGAGGCCAGCGTAATGGCCACCGTGCAGGCTCTTCCTGAGGCGGCTACTTCGGCAGTTGAGGCTGTGCTGGCCGCAACCACCAAGGATCCTCCTAAGGACGCTAGGAGCGAGATATTGGGCGAGCTTCCAGACTCCGGGGAACGGGTGCTGCCCATGAAAATGACCTTTGAGGCGCAGCAAAATCTTTTGCGAGATGTCATCAAGACGCCCGACGAAGTGGCAGACCTACCCGTCCACGAGGAAGCCGATCTCGGCTTATACGAGAAGGACAGCCAGGACGCCGGCGCCAAAAGCATTTCGCATAAAGAGGAGTCCGCCAAGGAAGAAAAGGAGACCGATGACGAAAAGGAGACTAAGGAAGCGGAAGAGGTCAAACCTGAAGCTACACCGGAAAAAGAAAAGGAACTGGGACCATCTAAAATGGAACTCAAAAACGAGGTCGATAAAGTAGTGGCTACCGAAGCTGCATTGGAGAAGAAGACAAAGGAGGAGGTAGTCACCCTGGAAACCGATCAGATTGTAAAGACAATTGTAGCCACTCCCCAAGAGAGCCAGGAACAGCGAAAGAAGCAAGAGTCCGATCCAGAGGCGGAAGTAGGTGGAGTCATTACCGAAAAGGAGGCCAAGAAGTCGGCTAGCACTCCTGAAGAGAAGGAGACCAGCGACATTACCTCCGAGGATGAGCTTCCAGCTCAGCTGGCGGAACCGGCGGCCACTGTACCCATCCCAAAGGATGCCAAAGAACGTGAAGACACCGTATCTATGGAGAGTCCTGCCACCATCGAGGAGGCCATAGAGGTCGAAGTGCAGGCCAAGCCAAAAGCCCTAAAGGAGGATTCTCAACCAGCAGAAGGTCTCAAGGCGGGCAAGTCGCCACTTGCCTCAAAGGAGGGGTCCCGTCGCGAGTCTGCGACAGGAAGCGTTCAGGTCGAATCTGAGCAGCCAGAAGCTGATAAATCTAAGGAGCCCTCCCGTCCAGAATCCGTGGCAGAATCTGCTACGCCTGACGAGAAGTCTTCACCCCCTACCAAGGAAGCTTCTCGGTCGCAATCCGTTGCTGAGAGCGTCAAAGATGGAGCTGAGAAGCCAGAAAGTCGACGAGAGTCGATGGCGGAGAGCGTAAAGCCAGATAACGTCAAAGACGAAAAGTCTGCACCGGCCTCACAAGAAGTGTCCCGACCAGTTTCAGTGGCTGACAAGTCCAAGGGACCTTCCCGACGGGAATCCGTAACCGAAAGCCATAAGGATGAACAGTCTGCACCGGCTTCTATAGGACCCTCGAGACCTGAGTCCGCTTTCGAAGTTGTCCTAGATGAAGCAGAGAAACCAGAAAGCCGCTTGGAATGCACTGCGGAAAGCATCAAACCAGAATGCGCAAAAGACGAAAAATCTTCCCTGGCTTCGGAGGAAGCCTTCAGACCCGATTCTGTGCTTGAAAGCACCAAAGGCGAGACGGAGAAGTCAAAGGATACATCACGTCGTGAATCCATCGCAGAAAGCGTTAAGGCCGAAAGCCTTGCCTCCAAGGAAGAATCTCGCCCTGAGTCAGTCGCTGAAAGCATCAAGGATAAAGCTGAGAAAGCAGATAGTCGCCGGGTATCTGCGGCCGAAAGCGTCAAGCCAGAAACTGAAATAGACAAGACGATCCCATCCCCACTTCACTCCAAGGAAGCTTCCAGGCCGGAGTCCGTTGCAGAAAGCGTCAAAGATCACCCATCCCGACCAGCATCTGCAGCAGAAAGTGTCAAGGTGGAGAGCACGAAGGATGAGAAACCCGCTCAGGCATCCAAGGAAGTTTCTCGGCCAGGATCAGTGGTAGAAAGTGTTAGGGACGAAGCTGAAAAGTCAGAGGAATCATCCCGAAGGGAATCGGTAACTGACAAAGCCAAGGAATCGAAGTCCCCGCTTGCTTCGAAGGAAGTCTCAAGGCCCGATTCAGTAATAGGAAGTCTTAAAGACGAAGCTGAAAAATTGGAAAGCCGACGAGAGTCTGTGGCCGAAAGCATCAAGGCCGAGAGTACCAAGGATGGTAAGTCTCCGCTTTCACCCGCCTCAAAAGAGGCTTCTCGGCCTGAGTCTGTGGCGAAGAGCATGAATGGTGATGAAATTGAACCCAAGGAGGAATCTCGGCGTGAGTCCGTGGCTGAAAGTGTTAAGGAGGATAGTGCCAAGGACGAAAAGTCTCCTCTTGCTTCCAAGGATATTTCACGATCAGAACCCGCTGCGGGAAATGTAGAGGATGATGTCTCTAGAGAACTCTCTAGACCGGATTCAGTGGCAGAAAACGAAAAGGATGACACCGATAAACCTGAATTTTTTCTGGAAAGTGTTAAGATTCCAGATTCCGATGACGAAACTGCAATTGCTTCCATTCCCTCAATGGAGATTTCCAGGCCGGGGACTGAAGTGGAAAGTGTGAAAGACGAATCTGAGAATACAGAAAGCCGACGCGAATCCCTCGCTGAAAGCGTTAAGCCAGAAAGCACCAAGGTCTCTAAGGAACAATCCCGACCTGAATCGAAAATGGAAAGCGCTAAAAATGAGTCTGACAAATCGAAGAGCCCATCCAGGCGAGAATCCTTTGCAGAAGGTGTGAAAGCTGAAAGTATAGAGGACGATAAGTCTGCAATGGCCTCAAAAGATGCTTCTAGGCCAGATTCCGTGGCGGAAGTTGAAAAACTGTCGGCGGACAAGTCCAAGGAAGCATCTCGTCGTGAGTCGGTGGCGGAAAACACGAAAACTGATGTTGTCCAGTCGAAGGAAGCCTCTGGCCCTGAATATGTTGCAGAAAAATCACATTTGGCATCAAAAGAAGCCTCCAGACCAGCATCCGTGGCAGAAAGTGTGAAGGATGGGGATGACAAGTCCAAGGAACATTCGCGGCGGGAATCGGTCACCGAAAGCGTTAAGTCGGATGGTACCAAGGACGAAAAATCAGCGCCGGCCACCGAAGAAGCTTCTAGGCCAATATCCGTTACAGAAAGTGTAAAAGATGAAGCTGACAAGTCAAGGGAAGAATCTCGGCGGGAGTCGCTCGCCGAAAGCGTTAAGCCGGAAAGCAGCAAGGATGACAAGTCTCATCTGGTGTCCAAGGAAACAATAAGACCCGAATCCGTGGTGGAAAGCGTAGGGGACGACAGAGAAAAGGCTGAGGACGAGAAGTCTGCAGGGGTTTCAAAGGAAGTTTCTCGGCCAGAGTCTGTGGTGGAGAGTATCAGGGACGAGGCAGATAAATCCAAGGAAACATCTCGTCGAGAATCTGTAGCAGAAAGCGTCAAAGCGGAGAGCACCAAAGGTGACAAATCCCTTCTAGCCTCCACGGAAGCATCAAGACCTGAATCAGTGGTAGAAAGCGTAAATGACGAAGCTGAAAAACCAGAAAGTCGTCGGGACTCGGTAGCAGAGAAGTCTGCCGCAGATTCAAAGAACGTTTCTCGACCAGAATCTGTGGCGGAGAGTGTTAAAAGCGAAGCCGATAAATCTAAGGAACCGTCCCGGCGGGGATCAATTGCAGAGAGCATAAAACCAGCTAGTTCAACGGATGAAAAGTCTCCACTTGCTTCTAAAGAAGCATCGCGGCCAGAATCTGTAGCAGGAATTGTGAAAGATGAAGCCGAAAAATCGAAGGAGCCATCGAGGAGGGAATCTATTGCTGAAAGCCTGAAAGAGGAAATTATCCAGGTAGGATATTTGTACCCGTTACTCGTAAAGTAATAGGGGATATTGTATACGAGCAAATGAATATAACAGGTAGAAAGAAGCGTTTCCGATTCTATAAAGTATATAAATTTTTGATCAGGTTTACTAGTCGAGTCTATCTAGCTTTGTCCGTCTGTATGAACTTCTTTTTTAATATTTCTAAATTTTTAGAATTACATTTTAGAAAAATCGTACAACTATACCATGACCATATTTACGATCAGAAAATTAATGGGAAATGAATAGGAAAAATAAATTGAGCTTCGTTAATTTTTATTGTAGTCCTTTCTACTCTGGAGTATAGCTTTAATTTATTAGTTCCGAATTTCAAATTAAATTTAACATAAATTGACTATATTATTATAGCTGCCATAGGAAGGATCGATCAATTAATGTCAAAATAATCAGAGAACTGCTATAATTTTGTTGGTTCTGCAACATTCCTATTCAATTAGAAATTACAAAAATTTTTAATTTAGATAGGCATAAAAACATTGGCGATTCGAAGCTAGCTTCCTTCTTGTTTTAATATTTTTTACATTTGCCTTAGTACACACACTTGAAATTCTATGTTTTTGTTTGTCATCTACTCTAATTAGGACGAGAAATCGCGCCCGGGATCCGTTGGGGAAAATGTAATCGATGAAGCAGAAAAACAAGAAAGTCGTCGGGAATCGGTAGATGAAAGCCTAAAAGCTTCCAGTGCTAAGAAAGAGAAGTCCCCATTAGCGTCGATGGAAATGTCCAAGCCAGATTCGGCAGTTGAAAGTGTTAAGGGTGAGCTTGAAAAATCTGAGAGCATAAAGGAAGACAAGTCAAATGAGCCGTCTCGACGGGAATCGCTGGTTGAAAAGTCTGCTATCATTTCGAAGGAATCCTCGCCCAGAGCTTTATCTGTGACCAGTGACCATGAAGTAGCTTTTGAGTCTCGGCCAGAGTCGGTTGCTGAAACTGCCTCCACACCAATCGAGGAGGCGGTCATGGAGTTCTCTGAGATCGATATCGTGAAACGAGCTAGCCTAGCTCTTAGCCTGCATGCGGGACCTGCAGGAAAACTACCAACGGACTCGAGTCCTGTTGACGTGGCCGAAGGTGACTTTTCCCATATCGTCGCTTCTGCTTCCTCCGCGACAGTCATATTGACGAAACCAGCAGAGCACTCGAAGGTTGGTGCTGCGGAAACGGTCTCATCGCCTGTAGATGAGGCTCCAAAAACTTTATCTGCTCCAGATCAAGTATCCCAACCAGACTCTCCCGCAGAAGGCGCAGAGAGTGTTAAGGATGACAAATCCCCACTCTCTTCAAAGGAACCCTCAAGGGCCGGGTCAGCTTCCGAAAGTCGCAGGGATGACGAAGCCGTGGATGAAAAATCAACAGAAGTCAAGGATATCAAGTCTCCAGTGGTCTCCAAGGACTCGTCACGTCCGGCGTCTGTAGCAGAGACAGCATCATCGCCAATCGAGGAAGCACCCAAAGACTTTGCAGAATTTGTGCTGCCTTTGAGCACTGACCAAAAGGGTAATCTCCCAACTTTGTCGAGCCCCGTGGATGTGGCTCATGGCGACTTCCCCCAGACAGCAACAACCACAAGCTCCCCAGCTTCAGCAGTAGGCCCAGCTAAGCCAGCTGAACTCTCCAAAGTCGACATTGAGAAGACAGCATCGAGTCCGGTCGATGAGGCTCCCAAGTCCCTAACCGAAGAAGAACGCTCTAAATCTCCTGCCATCAACTCAAAGGAAGCATCTCGTCGTGCGTCCGTCGCAGAAAGTACAAGGGCGGACAGCAGAGCTAAGGAAGAAATGTCTGCACCTACTTCCCCTCAGCAGGTATCTAAGGAAGCGTCGCGACAAGGATCGGTGGTGGAGAGCATTAACGACGTAGCCGAGAAGGGATCCAAAGATTCATCGCGTCCACCATCTGGAGCTGAAAGCATTAGGGTAGAGAGCGGAAAAGACGATAGATCCGCCATGGCTTCGGAAGATGTTTCCCGGCCAGGATCGGTGGCGGAAAGCATTAAAGACGTTTCCGAAAAATCTAAGGAGTCATCGCGTCCACCATCTGTTGCCGGAATCATTAAAGAGGAATCCAATAAGGAGGTCTCCCGGCCTGAGTCAACTGTGGATAGCCTTAAGGACGAGGCTGAGATCTCAGAATGTCGTCGAGAATCGGTGGCTAGGGGTGAGGACAAGCCATCATTTGCTGCTGATGAGACTGACAAATCCAAGGAGCCATCCCGCCGAGAATCTATGGCAGAAAGTGTTAAAAGTGAGAGCACTAAGGATGTCAAATCTCCGCTGGCATCAAAAGAAGTCTCTCGTCCTGGATCCGTCGTAGAAGGCCATAAAGATGATTCTAAAAGCAGTTCAGAAGAGGTCGTCGATAGTACAAAGCCAGAAATTCTAGATGCAATATCCCCATCCCCACCAGACTTAAAGGATGCGTGCCATCCAGAATCGGTAGCGGAATGCGTTGCAGGTGTACCTGACAAGACCAGGGAACCATCCCGTCGGGAATCTATAGTAGAAAGCATAAAGCCAGAGGAGGAAAAATCTCCAGAGGCATCAAGGGATGCCTCCCGACAAGCCTCCACTGAGGACAATATCAAGAATGAAGAAGATGAAAAGCTGGAGAATCGACGAGAATCGATTGCGGGCAGCCTTAAATCACCAAGTACCAAGGACGATAAGTCCCCGTTGGTATCACAACATGGCTCCAGACCAGAATCAGTTATAGAAAGCATTAAGGATGAAGCTGAGATACCTGAAAGCCGTCGCCAGTCCGATGCCGAATCCATTAAGCCAGAAAGCGCTGAGGATAAAACATCCCCTCTCGCTTCGAAGGACGCCTCACAGCCGGAATCCCCTGTTGAAAGTGTCAAAGATCAAGGAGAAAAGCCCAAGGAGTCATCTCGACCAGCATCCGTCGCTGATAGCAAAACATCCCCTCTCGCTTCGAAGGACGCCTCACAGCCGGAATCCCCTGTTGAAAGTGTCAAAGATCAAGGAGAAAAGCCCAAGGAGCCATCTCGACCAGCCTCCGTCGCTGATAGCATTATGCCGGAAAGCTTGAGGGACGAAAAGTCACCACTCTCCTCTAAGGAAGCCTCCCGGCCAGAATCCGTCGTGGGCGAGGCTGAGAAGACCGAAAGCCGTCGAGAGTCAGTTGCCGATAGTGTGAAACAAGAAAGTGCAAAGGACGACAAGTCGCCTTTAGCTGCCAAGGACGACTCACGTCCAGAATCCGTAGTGGAAAGTGTACAAGATGCAGCGGAAAAATCTGAAGAAGCTTCCCGGCGAGAATCGATAACAGGAAGCCATAAGGAGGAAAGCAAAAAGGATGACAAATCCCCACTTGCGTCCAAAGATAATTCTCGAGCTGGATCCGTCGTAGAGAGCATTGCAGATGAAGCTGAAAGTAGTCGTGAAACAGTCGCGTCAAAAAGTGAAAGGGACAAGAAGTCCGCTCCAGCATCAAAAGAAGCTTCTCGACCAGAGTCCGTTATGGATAGTGTCAAAGATGAGGGCGATAAGACAAGCCGCCGCGATTCACTTGGCGAAAGTTCCAAGAATGAAAAGTCTTCCGCTGCCTCCAAGGAACCTTCAAGGTCGGAGTCCGTTGCAGAAAGCGTCAAAGATGAACCATCCCGACCATCATCTGCGGCAGAGAGCACGAAGGATAAGAAATCCGCTCAGGCGTCTAAAGAAGTTTCTCGGCCAGGATCAGTGGCAGAAAGTGTTAAAGACGAAGCTGAAAAGTCGGAGGAACCATCCCGAAGGGAATCGGTATCTCACAGTGCCAAGGAATCGAAGTCCCCGCTTGCTTCGAAGGAAGTCTCAAGACCTGGATCAGTAATAGGAAGTCTAAAAGACGAAGCTGAAAAGCTAAAAAGCCGACGAGAGTCTGTGGTTGAAAGCATTAAAGCCGAAAGTACCAAGGATGAAAATTCTTCGCCTCCACCCGCCTCAAAAGAGGCTTCCCGGCCAGAATCTGTAGCGGAAAGCATTAAAGATGAAATAAATAAGTCCGAAAAAGAATCAAGGCGTGCGTCCTTGACTGAAAGCGTTAAGGCAGAGAGTGTCAAAGAATGCTCCAGAGCAGCATCCGTTGCCGAAAGTGTGAAAGACGATGCTGAGAAGTCAATGGAGGAAATCATCAAAGCCGAAAGTACCAAGGATGAAAATTCTTCGCCTCCACCCGCCTCAAAAGAGGCTTCCCGGCCAGAATCTGTAGCGGAAAGCATTAAAGATGAGATAAATAAGTCCGAAAAAGAATCAAGGCGTGCGTCCTTGACTGAAAGCGTTAAGGCAGAGAGTGTCAAAGAATACTCCAGAGCAGCATCCGTTGCCGAAAGTGTGAAAGACGATGCTGAGAAGTCAATGGAGGAAATCATCAAAGCCGAAAGTACCAAGGATGAAAATTCTTCGCCTCCACCCGCCTCAAAAGAGGCTTCCCGGCCAGAATCTGTAGCGGAAAGCATTAAAGATGAGATAAATAAGTCCGAAAAAGAATCACGGCGTGCGTCCTTGACTGAAAGCGTTAAGGCAGAGAGTGTCAAAGAAAGCTCCAGACCAGCATCTGTTGCCGAAAGTGTGAAAGACGACGCTGAGAAGTCAATGGAGGAGAGCATGAAGATGGAAAGCAGCAAGGATGAATATGGGGTGGAAAGCGTAAAGGATCATGTTAAAAGGTCAGACAATGACTCCATTGCCAAGTTTGAAAAACTAGACGGCTCACCCAAGGAACCATCCCGTCCAGATTCAGTCGCAGAAGATGCAGCCATCGACATGTTTCTGGAAACTTCCCGACGCGAGTCTGTAGCCGAGATTTCCAAGAATGAAAAGTCGCCACTTCCTTCCCGACCCGAGTCGGTGGCGGACAAGTCATCACCAGCTGATTCAAAGGAAGCATCTCGTCCAGCTCTAGTAGCAGGGACCGCCTCATCTCCCATTGAGGAAGGTCCACTATCCATCGCAGACTTTAGTCTACCCCTCAGCGTGACAATTGAGGCCAAGGGCACGCTTCCAACTCTTTCGAGTCCCGTCGATGTCGCGGAAGGAGACTTCTCGAAAATACTACTTGAGGCGTCCTCTGCTCCTATTGCTCCACTTTTTAAGCCAGAGGAGCTCTCGCAGTCAGATACGGCGCACACAGCCTCCAGCCCAGTGGATGAAGCATCTATAGTTATAGAGGAAGAAGAAAATCGGCTGGATCTTAAGGAAACCCAATCAGAGACAGAGACCATAACCAAGATGTCGAAAACATTGTTGGTCAAAGACATTTCCTCCGAGATGGAAAAAAAAGTAGAGAAGCTGGAAACCACGGTGCTGCAAATGGAGGAGGAGGTCGAGAGTTCAGTTAAACAGTTGCAGACAACTGTGGTCGAGACTCTTGATAAGGTGAGCAAGGAGAACACCCAACAGCTGACGCAGATAAAATCTGTGCTGGACACCAAAATTAGCAACGTAACAAGCTTGTTGAGTTCCGCAATAGATACCGTCGAGCAGACAGTCCAGGAGGTGACAGAGAAAGTAAGCGAGAAAGCAACCGAAAAACAGATGTCCGAGGAAATCACTAACAAAGTAAGTGAAAGCACAACGGAGGAAAGTTTCCGGGATTTGGGAAGCAGCCTGGACTTGGGTACGTTTTCAGAGCTACGTGAAACTCACATCACCACCGTGGGCTCGCCGGAGTTCACAGTAACGATCTGCGAGCGGGATGAGCCCGTACTGCACGACATTAAAGAGGAGGACGAGGAGCATCGTTTCTCTCCACCTAGCGATGGCGGCAAGTCGGCAATTCTTCCATCCCAGCCGATGCGACCTCTGTCGCCACGCGAAGAAGAAGTCGCGAAGATCGTTGCAGATGTGGCCAAGGTTCTTAAGTCTGACAAAGACATTACCGACATCATACCCAATTTCGACGAACGCCAGCTAGAGCAGAAGCTGAAGTCCACCGCCGACACGGTTGAGGAGTCCGATAAAACCGCGACGGATGAGAAATCGCTGGAGATTAGCGTCAAAATGGAAATCGAGTCGGAGAAGTCATCGCCCGACCAGAAGTCCGGTCCCATTTCCATCGAGGAGAAGGACAAGATCGAACAGTCCGAGAAGGCGCAGCTACGCCAGGGAGCAGCAGTTGCTGTCAGTCGCCCGGAGTCGGAGTCTTTACCCTCCCGCCCTGATTCAGTAGCCAGCCTGGTCAAGGAACAACAGTCATCTTCTTCCCTTCCCAGCCAGGAGGAATCCAGACGTGAGTCTGTGCTTTCTGAGAGTGACAAGGGAGAAAAGCTCTCATCTCGGCCGGAGTCTGTCGCCAGCCAGGTTAGCGAGGACAAAAACATCAAAACCTCGCGCCCAGCATCCAGCACCAGCCAGTTTAGTACCAAGGATGGCGATGAGGAAGCGACAGAATCGCTGCTCCACTCACTAACCCCTACGGAGATCGTTGAGAGCAGCAAACAGGTGAAGGAGAAGTCGAATGTGGATTCTATGTCCACTATGGTGACCAAGTCCACAGTCCTGTCCAGTCAGTCGGTCCAACTGCGCGAAGAGTCTACCAGTGACTCGTTGAGCAGCAGCCTCAAAGTGGAAAACAGCTCCCGACGGGAGTCGCTCTCCAGCCTACTGGCCGAAAAGGAAAGCATCATTCCCGGCGGAACCAGTCTAAAGGATGACAACAGCACCTCCGCCTCTCAGCTGGACGAGGTGCTGGTGCAGTCTGAGGAATGCTCATCAGAGTCAATTGTTAGTGAGATTCAGACCAGCACTGCTATCAAGTCGGTCAAGGAAAACAAAGATACCAAAAACACCAGTAGCTTCAGTGCTACCAAAGACGACAGTTTAAAGGAGACTGTGGCCGAATTTCTGGCCACTGAAAAGATCGTCTCTGCCAAGGAATCATTCAGCACTGAGGCCTCCAAAACGGCGGAAGAGTGCCTCAAGAAGGCCACCGCCAGCAGCGTTTCTACCAGCACCAGAGCCTCCCAGCGGGCACTCTTTGTGGGCACGGACGAGTCGCGACGGGAGTCCCTGCTGAGCCAGGCCAGCGAGGGCCGCCTGACCCACAGTGATCCCGAGGACGAGGAACCCGACGACGACGATGATGAGCGCGCCAGTGTTAAGGAGAGCCGCTCCAAGTCCATTGCGACTATCATGATGACAAGTATCTACAAGCCTTCCGAGGATATTGGGTCAATTGATACGCTCTCCGAGGAGGTGCACGAGCATATAGAGGAACTTGGTCGAAAGGAGGTAACCTCCAGTGCCGCCACCAGCACCACCAGCAAGACCACAACTCTTCTGCAGTCCAGCGAACACAGCAGCAGCACAATCACCAGCAACATCAGCAGCTCCAAGACCTCTGCCTCCAAGGTGGAGTCCATCACGCTCACACAGATACCCGATCAGCAAACTGGCCAGGAACCTTCTCAGATCCAAGCTGATCCCACTGATCGCAAGACTCCGCCAACGGCTCCCGTCAGTCCCAGTGTCAAGCCATTTAGCTCGACGGGATCAGTTGGAGCCGGAAGTGCTGGCGGGAAGTGCGAATCAAGTGCCGCCAGCATTGTCTCCTCTTCGGGCCCGCTGTCACCCAAGGACATCAGCGGCAAGTCCAGTCCCGGAGCTCTTACCTCCGAAAGCCAGTCGATTCCTACTCCGCTGGGTCGGGAGTCACATACGGAGACACCGGAGTCCTCGCCTAAGCCCACGTCTCCTTTCCCGCGCGTCACCAAGGACGAGTTGAAGTCTTTAGAAATTCAGGTAAGAAAAAAGAATTTTAATAGAGAATATATTGTTCAGAGTCTTAATAAATCTTCTTCAGCAGCACGAGCAGGAGCACATGCTGGCCGGAGCGGCTGCCGGAAATGCGGAATGCGAGGCAGATCTTCCCGAGCTTCATGAGCTGCGCGGACTCGAGTGCACAACAGCCCTCAGCGGCAGCACAGAGAAGATAATCACCACCACAATCACCACGGTGACGAAGGTGATCTCGGCTGATGGCAAGGAGATAGTGACCGAACAAAAGACGGTAACCACCACGGATAGCTCAGAGCCGGATAGCGAAAAGGTGGTGGTGACCACCACGCGCACCACCAGCGAGAGCGAACGCGACCAGTTGCTGCCCAAAGAGGTGGCCCTGCTGCGCGGTCTTTACCGTGCCAGCACTCCAGGCAGCGAGGACGACGAGGACCTGCTTCTTGGATCGCCGCGCAGCGTCACCAGCTACGAGCTGCAGCATTCCAGCTCTGGCGTTAGCAAGCGTTCCGATCTGGACCCCGACGGCGATGAGAGCCAAGACGACATTCCCCCGCAGTATGGCAGCGAGGAGCACTCGACGGCGCGCTCAATCCAGCTTCCTCGCGCTGTCGATCCAATGGCCACTTCCTTCTACGGTGCCCTACCCGACAGCTTCGACGCCGTCGCACCCATTAAGCCCCGCACCGAGCCAATCCCGATTCAAGGCGACCCTGCCGGCGACAGTCAGTCGTCGGAGAGCGTGGAGAGCAGCAGCCAGACATGGGCTGGACATAAGTTCCTCGACCAGGCCGACAAGGACTTCCAACGGGCGCTTGAGGAGCATGTGCAGGCTCGCGGTGCCGAGGTTATGTCTTCCGTCACCGCCAAGTACTCGTACTCCCCCTCGAAGGCCGAGGAGGTGGAACAGATCGTAAGCAGCACTGCGGAACGGCAGCGCTTCCCGCTGAGCGATGTTCAGCGCTCCCGCGTAGCTGAGAGCGGTTTTGCCACCGTGGGCAGTGTCGCCTCCCAACAGCCGCAGGAGGAGAAAGCAGATGAGACTGTCGCTATCACCACCACAACTGCTCTTCCAGAGAGCGCCACAACCGCAACAACAGCGAGTTCCACAGGAACTACGCCCAAGAACCGGCTGGAAGAGTGGGGCAAGCCACTGGGCCTTCCATCACCAGCACCACTGCCCGTGGAGGGCGGGGCTGACATTCGCACCACGCCCAAAAAGGAACGCCGCCTAGTGGCCACTAAGACGCGACTAAACAACGAGAAGAACTTGCGCAAGCGCAGCGAATCCCCCAACAAAGCAGGCAAGAAACCGGCGCCCGTCTACGTGGACCTCACATATGTGCCGCACAACGGAAACTCCTATTACGCCCACGTGGACTTCTTCAAGCGGGTGCGGGCCCGCTATTACGTCTTCTCTGGCACGGAGCCCAGTCGCCAGGTGTACGATGCACTGCTAGAGGCCAAACAGACATGGGAGGATAAGGAGTTGGGTGAGTAAAGCAGTTGGTGCTTCCTACCTATTATCCCATATTTTATATTTTGCTAGCTTTACAAAACAGTTTGTCTCTTTGATTTGGGGACACTTTTGTCCAAGTTATAGCGAAAATCCTAAACTTCATATTAATGAAAGTAATCGTCCAAATACGGAATGTCATACCTTTCGTAATCAAATTTAAAACAAATTGGCATTTCCACCCTAAAATTAATTTTTTTTTTGAAAATTTTCTCAAAAATTATAATGCTACCCTTCTAAAAAAAAAAATCAAAAATTTGAAAGTTTTTTAAAATTTTCAAATCAGCCGGAAAGTGGACTTATATTAATTTTATTGTTATCTGCTCAAAACAGTTAACCGTTTTAATTTTGGACCATTTTTCCAAAAAAATAGAGCAAAAACAAATTATACGAAAAGTCAAATTTTTGCCAAAAATCGAAATCGCTATTTTCCGCCATAAAAAAACGGAGTATTTTGTCAATAATAATGAAAATAATTGTCCGAATATGGAATGATATACCTTCCCGAACTCGTAGTTAAATTCCTTATAACTTGGCGTTTCAGGCTAAAAAATTTTGTTTTTTAATTTTTTTTCCAAAGTTTATGATGTTACCCCTTATAAAAAATTCCAAAATTTGAAAAATTTTAAAATTTCCTAAATCAGCCGGAAAGTGCACTAATAATAATAATTAGGTTGTTATCTGCTCAGAACAGTTCGTCGTTTTCATTTTGGACCATTTTTGAAAAAAATATAGCAAAAACAAATTATACGAAAAATCAAATTTTTGGCAAAAATCGAAATCGCTATTTTCCGCCATTAAAAAACTGAGTATTTTGTCAAAAATAATGAAAATAATTGTCCGAATATGGAATGGCATACCTTCCCGAACTCGTAATTAAATTCTCAGCAACTTGGCATTTCCAGTTAAAATTTTTATTTTTTTGAAAATTTTCGAACAAAATTTTGATACAACCCCTTATAAAAAAATCAAAAATTTGAAAAATTTTTAAATTTCCTAAATTAGCCGAAAAGTGCACTAATAATAATAATTAGGTTGTTATCTGCTCAGAACAGTTCGCCGTTTTCATTTTGGACCATTTTTGAAAAAAATATAGCAAAAACAAAATATACGAAAAATCAAATTTTTGGCAAAAATCGAAATCGCTATTTTCCGCCATTAAAAAACGGAGTATTTTGTCAAAAATAATGAAAATAATTGTCCGAATATGGAATGGCATACCTTCCCGAACTCGTAATTAAATTCTCTGCAACTTGGCATTTCCAGTTAAAATTTTAATTTTTTTGAAAATTTTCGCAAAAAATTGTGATACAACCCCTTACAAAAAAATCGAAAATTTGAAAACATTTTAATTTTTCCAAATCAGCCGGAGAGTGCACTAGTATCAATTATCAGGCTGTTATCTGCTCAGAACAGTTCGCCGTTTCAATATCGGAGCAGTTATGCAAAAATTAGAGCAAAAACAAATTGTACGAAAAATCATAATTTGGCCAACAATTGAAATCTTAATTTCCGGCCAATAAAAAGTCAGTATTTTTGCTATAAAAATGGAACTAATTGTCCAAATATGGAATGGCATACCTTCCCGAACTCGTAATTAAATTCTCTGCAACTTGGCATTTCCAGTTAAAATTTTAATTTTTTTGAAAATTTTCGCAAAAAATTGTGATACAACCCCTTACAAAAAAATCGAAAATTTGAAAACATTTTAATTTTTCCAAATCAGCCGGAGAGTGCACTAGTATCAATTATCAGGCTGTTATCTGCTCAGAACAGTTCGCCATTTTAATATCGGAGCAGTTATGCAAAAATTAGAGCAAAAACAAATTTTACGAAAAATCACATTTTGGGCAACAATTGAAATCTTAATTTCCGGCCAATAAAAAAGTCAGTATTTTTGCTATAAAAATGGAACTAATTGTCCAAATATGGAATGGCATACCTTCCTGAACTCGTAATTAAATTCTCTGCAACTTGGCATTTCCAGTTAAAATTTTTATTTTTTTGAAAATTTTCGCAAAAAATTGTGATACAACCCCTTACAAAAAAATCGAAAATTTGAAAAAATTTAAATTTTTCCAAATCAGCCGGAGAGTGCACTAATATCAATTATCAGGCTGTTATCTGCTCAGAACAGTTCGCCGTTTTAATATCGGAGCAGTTATGCAAAAATTAGAGCAAAAACAAATTTTACGAAAAATCAGATTTTGGGCAACAATTGAAATCTTAATTTCCGGCCAATAAAAAAGTCAGTATTTTTGAAATAAAAATGGAACTAATTGTCCAAATATGGAATGGCATACCTTCCTGAACTCGTAATTAAATTCTCTGCAACTTGGCATTTCCAGTTAAAATTTTTATTTTTTTGAAAATTTTCGCAAAAAATTGTGATACAACCCCTTACAAAAAAATCGAAAATTTGAAAAAATTTTAATTTTTCCAAATCAGCCGGAGAGTGCACTAATATCAATTGTCAGGCTGTTATCTGCTCAGAACAGTTCGCCGTTTCAATATCGGAGCAGTTATGCAAAAATTAGAGCAAAAACAAATTGTACGAAAAATCATAATTTGGCCAACAATTGAAATCTTAATTTCCGGCCAATAAAAAGTCAGTATTTTTGCTATAAAAATGGAACTAATTGTCCAAATATGGAATGGCATACCTTCCTGAACTCGTAATTAAATTCTCTGTAACTTGGCATTTCCAGTTAAAATTTTTATTTTTTTGAAAGTTTTCGCAAAAAATTGTGATACAACCCCTTATAAAAAAATCAAAAATTTGAAAAAAATTTTAAATTTCCTAAATTAGCCGGAAAGTGCACTAATAATAATAATTAGGTTGTTATCTGCTCAGAACAGTTCGCCGTTTTCATTTTGGACCATTTTTGAAAAAAATATAGTAAAAACAAATTATACGAAAAATCAAATTTTTGGCAAAAATCGAAATCGCTATTTTCCGCCATTAAAAAACAAAGTATTTTGTCAAAAATAATGAAAATAATTGTCCGAATATGGAATGGCATACCTTCCTGAACTCGTAATTAAATTCTCTGCAACTTGGCATTTCCAGTTAAAATTTTTATTTTTTTGAAAATTTTCGCAAAAAATTGTGATACAACCCCTTACAAAAAAATCGAAAATTTGAAAAAATTTTAATTTTTCCAAATCAGCCGGAGAGTGCACTAATATCAATTATCAGGCTGTTATCTGCTCAGAACAGTTCGCCGTTTTAATATCGGAGCAGTTATGCAAAAATTAGAGCAAAAACAAATTTTACGAAAAATCACATTTTGGGCAACAATTGAAATCTTAATTTCCGGCCAATAAAAAAGTCAGTATTTTTGCTATAAAAATGGAACTAATTGTCCAAATATGGAATGGCATACCTTCCTGAACTCGTAATTAAATTCTCTGCAACTTGGCATTTCCAGTTAAAATTTTTATTTTTTTGAAAATTTTCGCAAAAAATTGTGATACAACCCCTTACAAAAAAATCGAAAATTTGAAAAAATTTTAATTTTTCCAAATCAGCCGGAGAGTGCACTAAAATCAATTGTCAGGCTGTTATCTGCTCAGAACAGTTCGCCGTTTCAATATCGGAGCAGTTATGCAAAAATTAGAGCAAAAACAAATTTTACGAAAAATCACATTTTGGGCAACAATTGAAATCTTAATTTCCGGCCAATAAAAAAGTCAGTATTTTTGCTATCAAAATGGAACTAATTGTCCAAATATGGAATGGCATACCTTCCTGAACTCGTAATTAAATTCTCTGCAACTTGGCATTTCCAGTTAAAATTTTTATTTTTTTGAAAATTTTCGCAAAAAATTTTGATACAATCAAAAATTTGAAAAATTTTTAAATTTCCAAAATTAGCCGGAAAGTGCACTAATAATAATAATTAGGTTGTTATCTGCTCAGAACAGTTCGCCGTTTTCATTTTGGACCATTTTTGAAAAAAATATAGCAAAAACAAATTATACGAAAAATCAAATTTTTGGCAAAAATCGAAATCGCTATTTTCCGCCATTAAAAACCGGAGGATTTTTGTCAAAAATAATGAAAATAATTGTCCGAATATGGAATGGCATACCTTCCTGAACTCGTAATTAAATTCTCTGCAACTTGGCATTTCCAGTTAAAATTTTTATTTTTTTGAAAATTTTCGCAAAAAATTGTGATACAACCCCTTATAAAAAAATCAAAAATTTGAAAAATTTTTAAATTTCCTAAATTAGCCGGAAAGTGCACTAATAATAATAATTAGGTTGTTATCTGCTCAGAACAGTTCGCCGTTTTCATTTTGGACCATTTTTGAAAAAAATATAGCAAAAACAAATTATACGAAAAATCAAATTTTTGGCAAAAATCGAAATCGCTATTTTCCGCCATTAAAAAACAAAGTATTTTGTCAAAAATAATGAAAATAATTGTCCGAATATGGAATGGCATACCTTCCTGAACTCGTAATTAAATTCTCTGTAACTTGGCATTTCCAGTTAAAATTTTTATTTTTTTGAAAATTTTCGCAAAAAATTGTGATACAACCCCTTACAAAAAAATCGAAAATATGAAAAAATTAAAATTTTTCCAAATCAGCCGGAGAGTGCACTAATATCAATTATCAAGCTGTTATCTGCTCAGAACAGTTCGCCGTTTTAATATCGGAGCAGTTATGCAAAAATTAGAGCAAAAACAAATTTTACGAAAAATCACATTTTGGGCAACAATTGAAATCTTAATTTCCGGCCAATAAAAAAGTCAGTATTTTTGCTATAAAAATGGAACTAATTGTCCAAATATGGAATGGCATACCTTCCTGAACTCGTAATTAAATTCTCTGCAACTTGGCATTTCCAGTTAAAATTTTTATTTTTTTGAAAATTTTCGCAAAAAATTGTGATACAACCCCTTACAAAAAAATCGAAAATTTGGAAAAATTTTAATTTTTCCAAATCAGCCGGAGAGTGCACTAAAATCAATTGTCAGGCTGTTATCTGCTCAGAACAGTTCGCCGTTTCAATATCGGAGCAGTTATGCAAAAATTAGAGCAAAAACAAATTTTACGAAAAATCACATTTTGGGCAACAATTGAAATCTTAATTTCCGGCCAATAAAAAAGTCAGTATTTTTGCTATAAAAATGGAACTAATTGTCCAAATATGGAATGGCATACCTTCCTGAACTCGTAATTAAATTCTCTGTAACTTGGCATTTCCAGTTAAAATTTTTATTTTTTTGAAAATTTTCGCAAAAAATTGTGATACAACCCCTTACAAAAAAATCGAAAATTTGAAAAAATTTTAATTTTTCCAAATCAGCCGGAGAGTGCACTAATATCAATTGTCAGGCTGTTATCTGCTCAGAACAGTTCGCCGTTTCAATATCGGAGCAGTTATGCAAAAATTAGAGCAAAAACAAATTGTACGAAAAATCATAATTTGGCCAACAATTGAAATCTTAATTTCCGGCCAATAAAAAGTCAGTATTTTTGCTATAAAAATGGAACTAATTGTCCAAATATGGAATGGCATACCTTCCTGAACTCGTAATTAAATTCTCTGTAACTTGGCATTTCCAGTTAAAATTTTTATTTTTTGAAAGTTTTCGCAAAAAATTGTGATACAACCCCTTACAAACAAATCGAAAATTTGAAAAAATTTAAATTTTTCCAAATCAGCCGGAGAGTGCACTAGTATCAATTATCAGGCTGTTATCTGCTCAGAACAGTTCGCCGTTTTAATATCGGAGCAGTTATGCAAAAATTAGAGCAAAAACAAATTTTACGAAAAATCACATTTTGGGCAACAATTGAAATCTTAATTTCCGGCCAATAAAAAAGTCAGTATTTTTGCTATAAAAATGGAACTAATTGTCCAAATATGGAATGGCATACCTTCCTGAACTCGTAATTAAATTCTCTGCAACTTGGCATTTCCAGTTAAAATTTTTATTTTTTTGAAAATTTTCGCAAAAAATTTTGATACAATCAAAAATTTGACAAATTTTTAAATTTCCTAAATTAGCCGGAAAGTGCACTAATAATAATAATTAGGCTGTTATCTGCTCAGAACAGTTCGCCGTTTTAATATCGGAGCAGTTATGCAAAAATTAGAGCAAAAACAAATTTTACGAAAAATCAGATTTTGGCCAACAATTGAAATCTTAATTTCCGGCCAATAAAAAAGTCAGTATTTTTGCTATAAAAATGGAACTAATTGTCCAAATATGGAATGGCATACCTTCCTGAACTCGTAATTAAATTCTCTGCAACTTGGCATTTCCAGTTAAAATTTTTATTTTTTTGAAAATTTGAAAATTAAAAAAATTCAAAATTTGAAAAATTTTTAAATTTCCTAAATTAGCCGGAAAGTGCACTAATAATAATAATTAGGTTGTTATCTGCTCAGAACAGTTCGCCGTTTTCATTTTGGACCATTTTTGAAAAAAATATAGCAAAAACTAATTATTCGAAAAATCAAATTTTTGGCAAAAATCGAAATCGCTATTTTCCGCCATTAAAAACAGGAGTATTTTGTCAAAAATAATGAAAATAATTGTCCGAATATGGAATGGCATACCTTCCTGAACTCGTAATTAAATTCTCTGTAACTTGGCATTTCCAGTTAAAATTTTTATTTTTTTGAAAATTTTCGCAAAAAATTGTGATACAACCCCTTACAAAAAAATCGAAAATTTGAAAAAATTTAAATTTTTCCAAATCAGCCGGAGAGTGCACTAATATCAATTATCAGGCTGTTATCTGCTCAGAACAGTTCGCCGTTTCAATATCGGAGCAGTTATGCAAAAATTAGAGCAAAAACAAATTGTACGAAAAATCATAATTTGGCCAACAATTGAAATCTTAATTTCCGGCCAATAAAAAGTCAGTATTTTTGCTATAAAAATGGAACTAATTGTCCAAATATGGAATGGCATACCTTCCTGAACTCGTAATTAAATTCTCTGTAACTTGGCATTTCCAGTTAAAATTTTTATTTTTTTGAAAGTTTTCGCAAAAAATTGTGATACAACCCCTTACAAACAAATCGAAAATTTGAAAAAATTTAAATTTTTCCAAATCAGCCGGAGAGTGCACTAGTATCAATTATCAGGCTGTTATCTGCTCAGAACAGTTCGCCGTTTTAATATCGGAGCAGTTATGCAAAAATTAGAGCAAAAACAAATTTTACGAAAAATCACATTTTGGGCAACAATTGAAATCTTAATTTCCGGCCAATAAAAAAGTCAGTATTTTTGCTATAAAAATGGAACTAATTGTCCAAATATGGAATGGCATACCTTCCTGAACTCGTAATTAAATTCTCTGTAACTTGGCATTTCCAGTTAAAATTTTTATTTTTTTGAAAATTTTCGCAAAAAATTGTGATACAACCCCTTACAAAAAAATCGAAAATTTGAAAAAATTTTAATTTTTCCAAATCAGCCGGAGAGTGCACTAATATCAATTGTCAGGCTGTTATCTGCTCAGAACAGTTCGCCGTTTCAATATCGGAGCAGTTATGCAAAAATTAGAGCAAAAACAAATTGTACGAAAAATCATAATTTGGCCAACAATTGAAATCTTAATTTCCGGCCAATAAAAAGTCAGTATTTTTGCTATAAAAATGGAACTAATTGTCCAAATATGGAATGGCATACCTTCCTGAACTCGTAATTAAATTCTCTGTAACTTGGCATTTCCAGTTAAAATTTTTATTTTTTTGAAAGTTTTCGCAAAAAATTGTGATACAACCCCTTATAAAAAAATCAAAAATTTGAAAAAAATTTTAAATTTCCTAAATTAGCCGGAAAGTGCACTAATAATAATAATTAGGTTGTTATCTGCTCAGAACAGTTCGCCGTTTTCATTTTGGACCATTTTTGAAAAAAATATAGTAAAAACAAATTATACGAAAAATCAAATTTTTGGCAAAAATCGAAATCGCTATTTTCCGCCATTAAAAAACAAAGTATTTTGTCAAAAATAATGAAAATAATTGTCCGAATATGGAATGGCATACCTTCCTGAACTCGTAATTAAATTCTCTGCAACTTGGCATTTCCAGTTAAAATTTTTATTTTTTTGAAAATTTTCGCAAAAAATTGTGATACAACCCCTTACAAAAAAATCGAAAATTTGAAAAAATTTTAATTTTTCCAAATCAGCCGGAGAGTGCACTAATATCAATTATCAGGCTGTTATCTGCTCAGAACAGTTCGCCGTTTTAATATCGGAGCAGTTATGCAAAAATTAGAGCAAAAACAAATTTTACGAAAAATCACATTTTGGGCAACAATTGAAATCTTAATTTCCGGCCAATAAAAAAGTCAGTATTTTTGCTATAAAAATGGAACTAATTGTCCAAATATGGAATGGCATACCTTCCTGAACTCGTAATTAAATTCTCTGCAACTTGGCATTTCCAGTTAAAATTTTTATTTTTTTGAAAATTTTCGCAAAAAATTGTGATACAACCCCTTACAAAAAAATCGAAAATTTGAAAAAATTTTAATTTTTCCAAATCAGCCGGAGAGTGCACTAAAATCAATTGTCAGGCTGTTATCTGCTCAGAACAGTTCGCCGTTTCAATATCGGAGCAGTTATGCAAAAATTAGAGCAAAAACAAATTTTACGAAAAATCACATTTTGGGCAACAATTGAAATCTTAATTTCCGGCCAATAAAAAAGTCAGTATTTTTGCTATCAAAATGGAACTAATTGTCCAAATATGGAATGGCATACCTTCCTGAACTCGTAATTAAATTCTCTGCAACTTGGCATTTCCAGTTAAAATTTTTATTTTTTTGAAAATTTTCGCAAAAAATTTTGATACAATCAAAAATTTGAAAAATTTTTAAATTTCCAAAATTAGCCGGAAAGTGCACTAATAATAATAATTAGGTTGTTATCTGCTCAGAACAGTTCGCCGTTTTCATTTTGGACCATTTTTGAAAAAAATATAGCAAAAACAAATTATACGAAAAATCAAATTTTTGGCAAAAATCGAAATCGCTATTTTCCGCCATTAAAAACCGGAGGATTTTGTCAAAAATAATGAAAATAATTGTCCGAATATGGAATGGCATACCTTCCTGAACTCGTAATTAAATTCTCTGCAACTTGGCATTTCCAGTTAAAATTTTTATTTTTTTGAAAATTTTCGCAAAAAATTGTGATACAACCCCTTATAAAAAAATCAAAAATTTGAAAAATTTTTAAATTTCCTAAATTAGCCGGAAAGTGCACTAATAATAATAATTAGGTTGTTATCTGCTCAGAACAGTTCGCCGTTTTCATTTTGGACCATTTTTGAAAAAAATATAGCAAAAACAAATTATACGAAAAATCAAATTTTTGGCAAAAATCGAAATCGCTATTTTCCGCCATTAAAAAACAAAGTATTTTGTCAAAAATAATGAAAATAATTGTCCGAATATGGAATGGCATACCTTCCTGAACTCGTAATTAAATTCTCTGTAACTTGGCATTTCCAGTTAAAATTTTTATTTTTTTGAAAATTTTCGCAAAAAATTGTGATACAACCCCTTACAAAAAAATCGAAAATATGAAAAAATTAAAATTTTTCCAAATCAGCCGGAGAGTGCACTAATATCAATTATCAAGCTGTTATCTGCTCAGAACAGTTCGCCGTTTTAATATCGGAGCAGTTATGCAAAAATTAGAGCAAAAACAAATTTTACGAAAAATCACATTTTGGGCAACAATTGAAATCTTAATTTCCGGCCAATAAAAAAGTCAGTATTTTTGCTATAAAAATGGAACTAATTGTCCAAATATGGAATGGCATACCTTCCTGAACTCGTAATTAAATTCTCTGCAACTTGGCATTTCCAGTTAAAATTTTTATTTTTTTGAAAATTTTCGCAAAAAATTGTGATACAACCCCTTACAAAAAAATCGAAAATTTGGAAAAATTTTAATTTTTCCAAATCAGCCGGAGAGTGCACTAAAATCAATTGTCAGGCTGTTATCTGCTCAGAACAGTTCGCCGTTTCAATATCGGAGCAGTTATGCAAAAATTAGAGCAAAAACAAATTTTACGAAAAATCACATTTTGGGCAACAATTGAAATCTTAATTTCCGGCCAATAAAAAAGTCAGTATTTTTGCTATAAAAATGGAACTAATTGTCCAAATATGGAATGGCATACCTTCCTGAACTCGTAATTAAATTCTCTGTAACTTGGCATTTCCAGTTAAAATTTTTATTTTTTTGAAAATTTTCGCAAAAAATTGTGATACAACCCCTTACAAAAAAATCGAAAATTTGAAAAAATTTTAATTTTTCCAAATCAGCCGGAGAGTGCACTAATATCAATTGTCAGGCTGTTATCTGCTCAGAACAGTTCGCCGTTTCAATATCGGAGCAGTTATGCAAAAATTAGAGCAAAAACAAATTGTACGAAAAATCATAATTTGGCCAACAATTGAAATCTTAATTTCCGGCCAATAAAAAGTCAGTATTTTTGCTATAAAAATGGAACTAATTGTCCAAATATGGAATGGCATACCTTCCTGAACTCGTAATTAAATTCTCTGTAACTTGGCATTTCCAGTTAAAATTTTTATTTTTTTGAAAGTTTTCGCAAAAAATTGTGATACAACCCCTTACAAACAAATCGAAAATTTGAAAAAATTTAAATTTTTCCAAATCAGCCGGAGAGTGCACTAGTATCAATTATCAGGCTGTTATCTGCTCAGAACAGTTCGCCGTTTTAATATCGGAGCAGTTATGCAAAAATTAGAGCAAAAACAAATTTTACGAAAAATCACATTTTGGGCAACAATTGAAATCTTAATTTCCGGCCAATAAAAAAGTCAGTATTTTTGCTATAAAAATGGAACTAATTGTCCAAATATGGAATGGCATACCTTCCTGAACTCGTAATTAAATTCTCTGCAACTTGGCATTTCCAGTTAAAATTTTTATTTTTTTGAAAATTTTCGCAAAAAATTTTGATACAATCAAAAATTTGACAAATTTTTAAATTTCCTAAATTAGCCGGAAAGTGCACTAATAATAATAATTAGGCTGTTATCTGCTCAGAACAGTTCGCCGTTTTAATATCGGAGCAGTTATGCAAAAATTAGAGCAAAAACAAATTTTACGAAAAATCAGATTTTGGCCAACAATTGAAATCTTAATTTCCGGCCAATAAAAAAGTCAGTATTTTTGCTATAAAAATGGAACTAATTGTCCAAATATGGAATGGCATACCTTCCTGAACTCGTAATTAAATTCTCTGCAACTTGGCATTTCCAGTTAAAATTTTTATTTTTTTGAAAATTTGAAAATTAAAAAAATTCAAAATTTGAAAAATTTTTAAATTTCCTAAATTAGCCGGAAAGTGCACTAATAATAATAATTAGGTTGTTATCTGCTCAGAACAGTTCGCCGTTTTCATTTTGGACCATTTTTGAAAAAAATATAGCAAAAACTAATTATTCGAAAAATCAAATTTTTGGCAAAAATCGAAATCGCTATTTTCCGCCATTAAAAACAGGAGTATTTTGTCAAAAATAATGAAAATAATTGTCCGAATATGGAATGGCATACCTTCCTGAACTCGTAATTAAATTCTCTGCAACTTGGCATTTCCAGTTAAAATTTTTATTTTTTTGAACATTTTCGCAAGAAATTGTGATACAACCCCTTACAAAAAAATCGAAAATTTGAAAAAATTTAAATTTTTCCAAATCAGCCGGAGAGTGCACTAATATCAATTAATAGGCTGTTATCTGCTCAGAACAGTTCGCCGTTTTAATATCGGAGCAGTTATGCAAAAATTAGAGCAAAAACAAATTTTACGAAAAATCACATTTTGGCCAACAATTGAAATCTTAATTTCCGGCCAATAAAAAAGTCAGTATTTTTGCTATAAAAATGGAACTAATTGTCCAAATATGGAATGTCATACCTTCCTGAACTCGTAATTAAATTCTCTGCAACTTGGCATTTCCAGTTAAAATTTTTATTTTTTTGAAAATTTTCGCAAAAAATTGTGATACAACCCCTTATAAAAAAATCAAAAATTTGAAAAATTTTTAAATTTCCTAAATTAGCCGGAAAGTGCACTAATAATAATAATTAGGTTGTTATCTGCTCAGAACAGTTCGCCGTTTTCATTTTTCAATCAAATTTTTGGCAAAAATCGAAATCGATATTTTCCGCCATTAAAAAACGGAGTATTTTTCCAAAAATAATGAAAATAATTGTCCGAATATGGAATGGCATACCTTCCCGAACTCGTAGTTAAATTCCCTATAACTTGGCGTTTCAGGCTAAAAAATTTATTTTTTTGAATTTTTTTTCCAAAATTTGTGATGCTACCGCTTAGAAAAAAATCCAAAATTTGAAAAAATTTTAAAATTTTCTAAATCAGCCGGAAAGTGCACTAATAATAATAATTAGATTGTTATCTGTTCAGAACAGTTCGCCGTTTTCATTTTGGACCATTTTTGAAAAAATATAGCAAAAACAAATTATAGAGTAATCGGTAGGTAGTAATCGTCCATATATGGAATGTCATACTTTTCTGAGCTAGTAATCAAATTTTTAACAAATTAGCATTCCCACCTTTAAATTACATTTTTTTTTAAATTTTTCGCAAAAATTGTGATGTTATTTTATAAAAATCGATTAAAAAAATCATTTTTCAATCAACATTTTTGCCATAATATTTTTTGCCATATTTTATATTTTGCAGAGGTTACCATCATACCAACGTACGATACCGACGTGCTGGGTTACTGGGTTGCTGAAAACGAGGAACTGCTAGCTAAGCACCGTATCGACCTCTCGCCCTCCGCCTCTCGCTGCACCATCAATCTGCAGGACCACGAGACCTCATGCTCCGCATACCGCCTGGAGTTTTAGGCCACGGGCTTATTTATTGCATTCGACGATGACTAAGCCAACCCACTACGCACCCAACCAGAGAAGCCGACGAGGAGCGAGGAGAGAAGACCACTGCTGGGGGATCGAGTCCATGTATTGCTTACAAAGAGCTTGGACTCGAGCTCTGGCACGAGAACAGTGGAAACCAGAGCTGGGACTAGGACCAGCATGACGAGGACAACGACCACAGCAACAGGACAAGAAAAAGGATGATGATGAAGATAGGATAATGCATTACGGCAAGTTTCGTGCGCAGAGCCGCAGGAAACGGAAATGAGGCGGACGCAGGCTGATATGGCGGAGTAAGGGTCACGCGAATGATGCCATTTTGTTTACCAATGCCGCCTATTGAGCTTTCTCCGACTTATTTCTGCCAAACAAAAAAGCTACGTAATTAATTAATATTTGGTTTAAAAAGATTAATTACCAAACAATGCAATTTAACCGGAAGATATTCCGGCAAATCCTAAGTGGATAAGTTGAGCCGAAGACACTTATTTGTTGCTTTCATGAATAACGTAACATCAAGCTACCTTGCCTAGTAATCCAAAGATCAAAATAGTTTTCAAAACCGCATAGCTAAAATATACCAAAGAAAACCCAAAAAATACGAGAAGAAGGCGAGAGAAACAAAAAATAAGAAGAAAGAAAAGACACTCTATATACATATAAAGAAATTAATAATCATGTTTAATAATGTATTAGTCAAAACTTTTACGAAGCCTACGTATACCAAAGGAATTCGAATTTTAAAGCGAACATTAGCTAACTGCAAGTATATAGCCCGCAGAGTCAGAGCGCTATGTAGCCGTAGGATAAACGATAATAATATTTAACAAAAATCGGAGGCGCGGAGGATCCACTAACCGCCCTTTGGACTAAATCCAATTAAACATTGAAGGTTAGTAAGCCATTACAATTACAACTTATGGTCTACCCATTTCCCAAAGAAAATCCAATATCCGAGATCCGATAGCCCAAATTATTGAATAATTTAAGCTCAATATCGTTTTCGTTGTTCATTCTCACAAGTTTCGTTACGTTTCGTGTTGTTATATTGCGTTGATTCAGTTGTTTCAGCAGGAAGCCTCAGAAAGACTTACATAACCGAAGAAGCTATAGCAAAGGATATACGTATACTTCCACTTACACATATGGGGGGCTAAAAAATGAGAAGAGAAGGCAACTGAGAACTAGGATGGTGGAATGATGTAGCTTGGTTAGCAAACGAATCGAAAGATCGATAAGGGAATAAGAATAGGAACGAAGAGGAATTAGACGGTGAAACGACGAACGCAAAACGAAAACGACGACGACTAAGTCAATGCTGATGGTACTATTATAAGGATAATAAGTGTCCGAGTGGGTTAGGCTGGTATGGGGATAGGGATAGATTTTGTGTTGGGTGTGGGTTGGGTTTTGGTTTTAGGGTGGGGTTCGAATGGAATGAAAGGGAAGACAGGAGTGAAACAGCTATTGTGAGACAAAAACAAGAATGAGCAGAAAGTTGATAACTAAATACGAGTTAATATAAAGTACACAAAGTGAATGGAGGTTATTTTTCTATATTTTTTTTACTTTTTCATAGTCATAGAATAACAAATTTGCTACAAACAAATAAGATAAATATGCAGCGAGAAAAGGCAAGAACACAGGCAATTTTAATCAACGTAACCAGTAAAACCGCAAAACTGAACAAGCAATTTGAGGCCACATAAAAAGCAAACACAGTCCAAAAGAGCCAGTTACAATTATAAAATAAACTCGAGACAGACTTTTTAGGCTACGCGTATATTTTTGAGTTGCTTTTTATATACAACAGCAACAGATCTGCAACATACAACAGGCAGGCAGCAACAGACAACAGACAACAGTCACTGGCAACCGTCCAGTCTACAACCGTTTGATAAGCAACCAGCGAAATTTAAGCGAAATTATACACACGTAGGGCTAAGAGGGGCGGGGATACGACATTCGAGGATGAGGTCCATAGGTCCAGTGGTCCTTTACATAGGTCCAGGTTCTAATCCGCATCCATATATCGTTACCGATCCCGATCCGCGGTCCCCGTCCGACCAGCAGCACATGCGATTGGGATATTGGGATAATGAATACCGATACCTGTATATACCAATCGAGCGTCTTTTGATTATTGGGTAGCATTGCAGTCTCCGCTTCGAGAATTTTAAATTTATAACCGAGAAAAACCAAAAGATGAAGTTTATAAAATATATTAATTATTTTCCTAATTCGTGCGCTAAGCGAAACAAAATATAAACTCAAAACCGAAGAAGGTATAGATAAAGAATACTCACACATAAACTATATACACTATATATACGTATATATATATATATACGTACTTGAGCGTTTTGATGTTGCTTAAACAAAAAACACAAAAACAAACAAAGAACTCTTCTCCCAGCCTTTCACAAAACGAATTTCCTCTAAGATACAAAAATATGAGAACTTGTTAACTTTTCCCGCGTTTTGTTTGCGACTTGAGTTTCTTTAAAATCAGATCAATCAGATCAGACTATATACACAAAATATACACTACCCACACAACACACCACACGCACATGTATCCATTTGCCTTATATCCAGAGAACAAACAGATGTCTGCATCATACCTTATATTAGTCTAAGAATCAAATACGATATGTATGACCTATGAGAGTTTGTTTGTTGAATTTGCTTTTACTTTTTAGCTGCTTCGATTTAAATCAAATATACATACTAAATGCAGACACCCCTGCAAACACACATGTTCTATGCTTCATAGTGTGTAATATGTTGTGTTTGTGGGTCGCATCTGCTCTATATAATCATTAGTAAAGCAAGTGCGTGCAGTAAGTAAGAAAGTAAAATTGTTACAAACAATAGCCGAGCCGAAGTATCGCTAACTGGCGGATGATATGGTCAAATAGCAATAGCTATGTATATGTACCGAGGAATGAGTAAAATGAGTAAAAAGCCAGCACAAAGATCCGATAATGGGCAAAGGTTAACGCGAAGAAATATATATGTATTACATTTTATGAAAAGTCAAGCTTATCTCAAGAACTATTTCCAAAACAAAATCTGAAAATATAATAAACGTATTTATGTGAAGCCCCAATGCGTTTTCAGTCGTATTCACGATTCGTACGACAGGTTCTCAGGTCTCTTTAATTTGAGAAGGGACTACCCTTGGATTATTTGATTGATGACCTTACATTGAACTAGCGTCTTAATTGATCATGATGGATTGTCCACTTTGCAAGTCCAGCAGTCGACCAGTCGACCGCCAGGAACCGTCTACAAGCAGTCGTTAATAGTTGATGGCTTTTATCGGATTGGTTTCTGGCTTCTTTTTATCTGGAATTACCAAGGTTTTCATCCCTGCAAGTAAGTGGTAAGTACATATATGACAGCTATTAATTATTATCTTACATACTACTACTGTAATTCTGTATATATAGTCAAGTAAAATTACTTGTCCCTAATGTATATCTCCCTATTATTTCCATATAGAGTGGGATTATTTCTTTTTGCCATTGTTTCCACGTGTTCATCTTGAATTTTCTTACCAACTGGGTGTGTTCGACTTACAACCTTTTTAACAATCGGATTACATGGAGCACTAGATTGGCCACTAACTCATTTCCATAATTTGGAGTGAGTCTATATTTGGATGGGTGCACTCGATTGGCGGATAACGTAAGTAATAACCTAATCTAATTAATATCTCCTCCATTTCTAGGTACAGATTCCAATACCTAGCGGACCCACAAATACGTATCAGTAAGATTTTGGCATGGACACGCTAAGAGCTCTGAAGCCGCTTCACAGCGTCTGCCAGGTGTGCAACCTGTGGCTATGGGGCCTCGTCCCCCCGCCAGACTCTGAAGGCATCTTGCTACGCCGATCACGCTGGCTGGAACTCTACGGCTGGACAGTGCTGACGGCGGCCAGCGGCTTTACTGCCTACGGTCTCTTTCAGGAGAGCAGCGTCCAGGAAAAAAAGGCTGATGGCGAGGAGGGATCGGATACGACTATCTCTAGCATTGGTCACACGGTGGACTTCATCCAGCTGGTGGGCATGCGAGTGGCACACCTGGCCGCCCTGCTGGAGGCGCTATGGCAGCGGCAGGTGCAGCGAGATTTTTTCGTCGAGCTTGGCGTTATCGATCGACAGCTGTCCAAGGCTCTGCGGGTGAACGTGGAGGCATTGCGCCTTCAGATGCGGCATCAAACGACGCGCCGGGCTGTGTGGATAATGTGGGGCTATGCGGTCAGTCAAATCGTTATCCTGGCCGCCAAGCTCCTTGGCCCGGACCATAAATTTCCGATTTACTGGATCTGCTACCTGCTGCCACTGCTAGTGTGCGGATTGCGCTACTTTCAGATCTTCACCGCCACACAGATTGTGCGCCAGCGTCTGGAGGTGCTCCTTGTGGCTCTGCAGCATCTCCAGCTGCAGCAGAATAGCCCCGCGGGAGATAGAGAACCGCCAGAGGAGCAGTCCGATTTGGAGCAGACGGCCATGAAGCGACTAATTGGCATCCGACTCGTTTACCAACGGGTGTGGGCCCTGGTGGACCTGTTGAATCGCTGCTACGGGCTCTCTATGCTAATGCAGGTCGGCAACGACTTCTTGGCCATCACTTCTAACTGCTACTGGATGTTCCTCAACTTCCGCCAGTCGACTGCTTCTCCCTACGACATCCTGCAGATCGTGGCTAGCGCGGTGTGGTCTGCGCCTCATCTGGCTAACGTGCTCGTCCTCTCGCTACTATGCGACCGAACTGCCCATTGTGTGAGTAGAGAGAGTAGAACGAGATGGACCCTGAGTATATCTTCACTAACAGCGTTGCCCTTTTATTTTCCAGGCAACTCGCCTGGCCCTGTGCCTGCATCAGGTGAGCGTGGATCTGCGCAATGAATGCCACAACGCTCTGGTAGATACATTCCTCGCCCCACATCTTTGGCCATTCCGCTAATCCCGGTTCTTTCCCAGATAACTCAGTTTTCTCTGCAGCTGCTTCACCAGCGGCTTCATTTCAGCGCTGCTGGATTCTTCAATGTGGACTGCACTCTTCTCTATACGGTGAGTAGGATTAAATCAGAATATCATGATGCTAGCGTATTCCGATATTCCAGATTGTGGGTGCCGCCACCACTTACCTTATTATCCTGATCCAGTTCCACATGAGCGAGTCCACCATGGGCGGCGGACCAAATGGAGAGTAGCCACTAAGGGTGTGAAACCATATTTTTGGCACCGAAAATATTTTGTTTATATCCAAAGAACTGTTATTAATAAAAATGGCCTTCGCTAAAACAGTTCACGGCCTCGCTAAAATTTAGTTCAAATGGTTGATGCCCCGCTAAAACGGGTCATGTCCCCGCTACAAATTTAGATCAAGTGGTTTTTGTCCTCGCTAAAACTTAGTACGGATGGTTGATGTATTCGCTAAGTGGCTGCGTATATTGAAGTCAAGGTAGCGTCACCAAGAGGCTCAAAATTGGTTCTTGTCCTTGCTAAAAAAGTTGTTGTTGTCAAGATTGGTTTTTGTCCTTGCTAAAAATTGTGCATAAATGGTTGTTGTCCTAGCTAAAAACGGTGTTGTTGTCAAGATTGGTTGTTGTCCCTGCTGAAAAGTGCGGCAAATGGTTGGTGTCTTGGCTAATATCATCTCATTGAATGCCAAGATAGCGTCACCGCAAGGCTCAAAATTGGTTCTTGTCTTTGCTAAATATTTTGTTGTTGTCAAGATTGGTTGATGTCCTGGCTAAAAATTGTGTTGTTGTCAAGATTGGTTGTTGTCCTTGCTGAAAAGTGCGGCAAATGTCAAGATAGCGTCACCAAGAGGCTCAAAATTGGTTGTTGTCTTTGCTAAAACTTTTGTTGTTGTCAAGATTGGTTGCTGTCCTTGCTAAACAAGATAGCACCACCGATAGGAGCAATTTTACGCTACATATTTTTATTGATATAAAATTCGACATGTGTGTTGTGGGTTTTTTCCCACACGGAAAATAATTGGTAATGGCTTTTATATGGGTAAACTTGGACTGACCACTGGCTGGCTACGATGGCTGGCTTTTTCCAACGAATTTAGTCGGAGTTAGCTTATAATAAATACCAAAGAGCATCCTCGCACGTAAAATTTGAACAGCAGAGCCGAAAGGGGGCGAATGAAGATAGACAAGGGCTAATTAAAATGGGGTGGCGAACAGCAGCGAAATTCGCTGCGGTACACCTCCTGGGAGGGCCGGAAAGTGCGCCAGTAATTGGGCGCACAGCAAATGATTCTGGCCAGGTACTCCTTGAACGCAGCGTAGGTGGGGTAAACGAAGCGCTCGCAATGGCGCTTATGGTGGTAACGGCACTCGGTATCTGCGATCCAGTCACGCGCAAGGTGGTTATCCTCCGGAGCCTGCAGCTGTGGAAAGCCAGCTGTGGTGGCTCCTCCAGCAACACCATTGGAACGTGGCTTGCTCTGAAGGGTCACAGCATCCCTGGGGAACACAGTTTAGTTAGGGGATGAAGAAACACCTTAAGATAGAATCTACTCAAGGCCTTGGGCAATCATTCGCTGAACTCCGGGGCTATTTATCACACGAGAAAAGTGGCGGCAACGGTTAGCCCTGTCTAGAGTACACAGGTACCATGTGGGCATCAAAGCAAAGCGTACCTCGGCCAGGATGCGTTCGGCGCAGTCTCTCCGCTCAAACCAGTTGTGCTCCAGCCAAAGGACCACGGAAAGGAATATCTAAAGAAACCGAGGAGGATGATTAGCTGGCGGCGTAAGTCATTAGGGGACGGGTCATCTCACCTCAATCTCGGAGTTCACGCTGAGGTAACAGTTTCGCAAGATGTGCGTGATCTCGTGTTCGGTGAAATCCAGAAAGAATGTGGAGCTTACAATGCAAAGAAAGACGCGTGAGATGCGGGTGAGCATGAGCTCGCACAGAATGCGCGCCTGCGGGTGGCGCCGTGCCTCCAAGTAGGCCTTGAATGCGGTGTCCTCATTGAAAAACTCCATCTTCTCCAGCGACGACCGCAGCTGACGCAGCAGCTCCGGGATCTGCAGTACCTCTTCCGCCACAACGCGGGCGAACAGCTCCCGCTTGACGTCTTCATCCTCCCCCTGATCAAGTTGGTCCAGATGCGGCAGTTGCTCCATAAAGTGGCGGGCCGCGTATATTTTAGCGTAGTTCTGTAGCACGCACTTAAAGCAGCGATACCGCTCGTTCCCACAGGATATTCCCGCCTCGATCAACGTCTGCTCACGCAGGACGTGCAACAGCTGCTCGGAAACACGCTCAATGGCCGACGGCGGCGGCAGTGGTAGCGAGTAGGCACAGGTGCTGTCCTGGCTGACGAGCAGCTCCATCACGATCTGGTTTGCCTCGCCATCGCCCTCAGCGCCGTCCCCGAGACGGGTGAGCAGTCTAGCGACCTGCTGACGTCCGGCCAGTGCCTTAAGCTGGACAGGATCAGGACCACTCGCGGGCTGGCCCTCGATGGCATGGACCTGCATAGGCGTTGAGGGTGTTGGGGCGGGACCCGCCTCATTATCCGACTGTTCGTTGTCGCCCTGGGCTCCGCTCTCGAGCGTCTCCAGCTCTAACTCCGGATCCTTGTCCTTCCCTTCCAGTTCCTGCGGCAGAGACTCCGCCTGTGGCAAAGGTTGTATTTGACGCGACTGGGTTAGTGGCAGCGACGACACGGTGGCCACCGACAGGTAGATCTCTACCGGTTCCTCGTCTTGGCCTTGGCTTTCGATTGTGTTCTGGGTACGTATCTGGGCCTGGGCCTTCTGCTCGTCGGAGACGGGCCGTCGGGTCAACCGCTTCATGCTTGAACGCAGGAATGCTCGAAGCATGCGCAGATTTCAATCTTATGGTATAAAATGAGTACTAAAATTTGGCTTTTGGAGCTGCTAATAATACTAGTGTATGCTACGTGCTTTAAAACTCTCTGTTGATTCTCCGATCCTAGATGACAATCGGTTTCTGACGTCAGGTCGAAATTCGTTGCGAAGTTTTAAGCCTACTCCGATCTCTTTTGAAACCTACATAATTATTATATAAATTTTTGTTATCTAAATTGATACTGTGCCAGCAGCCAGCTTCTGCCGCGCGGACTTCGTCATTGTCCCGGGAAGCGGGCCAGCTTCTGCCTATCTCCATTGTTCGCCAGCAACCACTCGTGCACCACTGGTCCCAGCAGTCTGCGACAGGCAATAGCCAAGACCTCTGAGGAATTCGAGCATCTCCTAAGTCAGATTATTAATTTGCATAGGGGTCTGTGCGGCGGCCAACTGGGCCACGTTGGTCAGCAGCTGCCTATGAGAGAGAACAGCGCGTGTGACTTCTATTTCGTCCAGCATTATCAGCGATTTAAGCATGCTCCAGAAGACATCCAATTCGCTGACCTTCGCGGCCACCAGAAACAGATCGGTGGCTTTGTTTGCGGGAAATGGAAACCCAGCTGAGAGGTTAGCTGAGGCTAGCAGTTTTGGTGAGGGCATCCCGCGATTTGAGAGTCACATGGCGATAGGCGTTTAGTGCGATTCGCGATACCGGCGAAGCCAGTGCTCCTTGTCAACCTGGGGATTTAAAGGGAATGATGTTATAAATGTCAGCTACAACGATTATTTGTATATACCTGCACCTTTTTGGCGATTCCTTCCAGTTTGGTCTAGACGGAACCTCTGTGCAATCCTCAGCAACGGCGTGTTGTATCCAACAAACTGGGAAGATACGCTTTTATCACATTCGGATTTCCGTACATTTGTACAGCAGTGTGGTCAGTCTTACAATCCAGTAAACTTGGGTGAACAGTTTCTAGCCAGGGTGCAGAGAAGATGGAAGATGATTCAGCTGCTGTTCGGCTGCGATTGGTAAAAATCATCGTTACCTATGATTGCATTATACTGATTAAAGACCAGTTTACGCTCACCGGCAGCAGCGATCAAAGACATGTGGTTCAGATCGTGCATTTCCTGTAATTCCATTGCGAGTCTGTGAATAAAAAAGTTTTAGGGGTTATACGCGTTATTCGTAGAGTAAAAGGGTACATTGTATTCGTGCAAAAGTATGTAACAGGTAGAAGGAAGAGTTTTCAAGCCTATAAAGTATATATATTCCTGATCAGAATCACTAGCCAAGTAAATCATTTCGTATTAAGTTTTTTTTGGGTGTAGGGATTAGCTCGGATTTGGTATTAAAAAAATGAGTAGAATGTCGGCGGAGCGAATGGAAAGGTGATATAATAAGAGGAGAGAAGCAGTCATTTCGCCAACTTACTTTATAACATTCTAGACATATGAAGGGGAGAGGTCTGTAGGTTGTGACGGTCTGTAAGTTGGGACACTCCTATTTCTCAAAATTGTTCCACTAAAAAATTTAAAAAAAAAAATTTTTTTTTAGTCTTCTTTAGTAACACAAGACATTATAGGCCGGGCTCTAGCCAGATTTAAGCTGTGAGAGTCGTGTACCATTTTTCACCAAAAAAAGTCTTTGTTCACTTTTTTCAAAATTCTATAAAACATTAAAAACGTGCCTAAAATAAATTGGTGAAAGGTTTAAAACAATAGTAATTTATCTGTTAACAAATTAAAAAAAGAATCAGATTAATTTGACAGTCAGAAAAAATTTTTCATTTTTTTCGAAAACTACCCATTTTGTGTAAGTGGCTTTGAGCGTCTAAGTTGAGCACTCGTTTTGCATACAAAAAGACCTCAGCCCAACAGAGGTCGCTTTCTGCAGAGTAAATTTCTCTGAAATTAGGGAAAATGTGATCGTTCAAAGAGCATTTTGGATTTATTTGTTATTTGATCAAAGTTCTTTAGAAATGGACGGGAAATAAGTTAAAACGAACTAAAATTGATTAAATTAACATAAATAAATAGTTTTTTTAAGTTTGGAGTACTTTTGGTGGGAGTTTTATTTTATTTTATTTAAAAGTGTCCCAACTTACAGACCTATTTTTCAAAATGCCGTTTATTGACACTTTAAAAAAAAAAATAATTTTTTAATTTTCCGTAGGAGAAAAAAGTTTTTTTTGTTTTATTTTACAGCTAAAAGACTAAGCTTTCGATCGGTACCTAACACTTGAAGATTCATAAGCGAATGTAAAAATGGGAGACTAAAAACAAAAGGTGTACCAACCTACAAACCTCTCCCCTATATGTACATTAATTTAGTCTTTTCGCTGAGTTCTCACCGCTTCCAAAAACTTAACTTTGATAATTTTTAAACTCCATTTCTGTTCAAAACATGAATGCCAAGCAAAGGGGAAATAGTTGAAGAACTGCGGTAAAACCTATGTAGATCTGAGACGGAGTGACGGTGAAAGAGAAAACAGATATTCATACATGCCAAAAGCATTTAGTTTCTCCCACTCAAAATTCATTGTACAATTTTGATTTCTAACGTAAAACTTGAGTTTGAATTTCCTTTTATATTTTAGTGCTCAGGAGTCTGCCTTTTGTGTTCGAGTTTATGGGGGATAAATCTGCACCCCGCTCGTTTGAAAAGTGAAAGGAAATGTGGTTTTCAAAAACTAGGCAAGAAAAAATTTGTTCTCAAATACTTTTTCGGGTCTCGGATTCCTGATTTTATAAAAGCGTAAAGTCCTTTTATAAGTAATTTATTGTAATTGCTAGCGATTTTAATCCCATTAACTTATTTTACCCCAGTTCCGTCAAATAATCCAGTGATCCAATGTAATCCGATGCAATTTGCCGCCACACCCAGCGATGGCCTGCACTTTTACATGACAGTCTCTTCCTTTTTGCCACATCGCTCGCTTTTGATGCGATGTTTACGTAAAAATTCGAGATATTACGATAGTGCGGCCAAGCAATTAGCATAATCAGCTGCCGCAATGGTTTGTAAATTGTGGCAATTTCTATAATTTTGAAATGCGGCAGCGTCTGTCGACTTTCCACTCGAATTAAGAAAAAAAAGTTTCGTACAAAGAGACTTCCGCACTTTTTGAAATATTTACATTTTGGATTCCCATTTCCACTGGAAGTGGCATGATCCAATCGGGATGGAGATAGCTGCTCGCTTTATGGACCTCTGACAGATGTCATTTGGGAAAATTAAATTAATTTAAATGTGCTGCACCGCAAATCACTTGCCATTTTTGTCACCGCTTTGCATCTCTGGAAAGTCTGCCAAATTTTTGTATGTCCAACTTGATCCATACAAGTACGTTAATCGGACTCTTCCCTGTCCGGATTCTTATTATAAATGTGTCTGCATTATGATTTAAACGATTATTTCGCCCTAACAATGGACGCATAAAACACAACTCCGCAAAAAAAAAATAAATAAATTATACGGTGGGTGTGGAAGTAGTCCGATCTACTAACAACATTTTCCAGCATTGTCGAAGCGTTGCAGCTGCCACAGTGTGTCAACTAACAATTTTAGGGAAAAACAGGAAAGGCATCTAACTTCGGCCAGATGAAGTTTATACACCCCTGACCCTACGAGTAACGGGTACAAAAATGAATTTAAAAATGAAAAAATGTCTTGAGAAAAAAAATTTTAGGTGTTCTAAAATTTTTTTTGATGAAGTTCAAGTATTTAAGTTTATTCTAAACAACTTATCCAACTTTTAATTAAATAAATTACGGTTTTGAACCACTGCTCATCTACAGCTTTTTCTTTTTTAGTTGGCAGTGAATTTAGTGGGGTTTCTACCGTCCCTGCAGTTTTTGGCCACATAACGGGGCGTTTATGTATAGCTATGTAGCTAAGGCAATCACATTCGACTGCTGGCAAGGTTGTTGATCTTCACACATGTAGAGGGGCCGAAACGCTTAGCCAGCTTTGTTTTATTTTGCTTTTGTTTTGGCCGCTGAAAATTTTTCGCTTTTAATAGTACGGCTATTATCGTTAGTGTTAAGTGTGGCAAATGTTTCTGTTTCGTATATTCGCTTCCATGACAGAATATTAAAATATAAATCAAACGCCCTGTGGGCCATCCGATACTTGAAAAAAAAACACGTAAAGGAAATTAATCGGAATAGGCAATTGTAATGGCAAGTTATTCCCCCTTCGATCGCCTCGTACCTGTTTATCAAAATTAAAATCAGATGTGTTGGTTTTCAGCACGAGCTCTAGCTAAAATCATCATAAATCAGCTAAACACTGTTGGTTGTTTTGTTTGCCTTGGCTTCTTATTAATTACTATGCACCGAATCAGTGATCATGAAGCAAAATACCGACTGGAGAGCAGCTTCACCGCCAAAGCCACTAATCCAAATTTCTATGCCACGGTTTCCACTTTTCAGTTTTTAACGGGAAAACCTCAAAACTTCGAAGTTGCAAATCGGAATGGTCTAGACTGGATCAAATAATATGTGCCCTATGTTTCAAGTGCTTTCAATTAAAATTGATTGAGAAATACATAAAAATAAACTTAAATGTTAAGAAACCATTTTTATTAAAAGTTTTAATTAGTTTCAGCATGATTGTATTTTATAATTATTAAGAATACTTTCAAAAGTCCCTTGCTGGTAAAACTATATCTCGGACTCTTGCCCTACTATATATTTATACCGTATTATTTCAATTACTCTGTCAAATCCTCCTCCTGTTTACCGGTCTGTAAGTGGACTGGGTTATAGTCGTTGACCATTATTTGTCGTTTAGCCCAATAAATGCCTTTGCTGACTAAAATTTAACAAGTCAATTACGGGTATTACCCCTCTGTGATCGCCGGCAAACATTTCATTGAACTTTTTGTGGTATGGTATAGTACACATAAAAAAATCGCTTAATAAAATTAATTATAATCACTGTCCACGTAGTGACGAAGCGCATAAAAAGAGTGTGCAAACTATCTGTATTGGTCAATTTTACCAACCAATTTTTTTTTTGTGTATGGGGTTTGTTTGGTTTAGCTTATGATTTAATTGGCCATCAAAGCGGCAGATAAAACTAAAGCGAAACAACAAAAACCTTTATACAAACAAGAGAGAACAGTAAAGCCGACTATCGGATACCCCTTAATCGGCAAATGCCAGAGATTTGAAGATATGCTTGCAGCAAAACGACTGTTTCCGAGTTGGCATAACAGCAGGTGGCGTTTTAATAAATGGTCCGATTTTTGGCGTAACGAAAGCTATTGACAAATCAAATAAAACAAAATTTACACGGCAAAAATGACAGGCAGACGGACATGGCTAGACAGATCGACTCGGCTAGTGATCCTAATCAAGAACATTGTACTTTATAGAGCCGAAAATGCTTTCTTATCCCTATTACAAGCATTTCGACAAATTCATAATACCCCTTTACTTTACGAGCAACGGGTATAAAACCAGTTGCCACTTTTTTCTCTCTCTTTAGCTGCCATGTGACCCTCTCTATCGCACTCCTTATAGCGCTTATAATGGGCGAACTTATCACGCATACGCCGTGTTGTGCGTCGATGGCTCTATACGGTTTGAATTGTCATCGAAAGTGAAGCGATCTTTCTCTCCTTCTCTTGCACTTGCACTTTTCTCGCTTTTCTTTGGTGCGCACATTCGCATAAATTTTCCGCTGCAGTGGTCCGCATCATTATAAAAGCCTCGCTTTGCCAGCTGGCCGCCAACAATCCCAGCAGAGACTCCAGCGCGCCACAATGTCTGCGGTGCCACAATCACGATCCCGTCTGCACCATCATCATCATAAGGAGCACTACATTATCCACTCAAACCACCTAATTCCAATGGGATCGAGCATCTTTAGACTGCGGCTGTGGTGCCTGTGCCTGCTGATTATCGTAAGTATCCCACCCAAGAATTTGGCTTTGCATCCATCGAACCCACGACAGGAATATTTTTTTTGGTGGCCAGTGATCAAAAGTGAAGTGAACATTTAAACTTAAACAAAGCTTTAAAATTGAAAATTTATAAATTTGTAGCCCTGTGGGGAGTTTTTTTGTATCAGTCCGAAGTTTGCAACGCAGTGAAAGAGACGTTTCCGATACTATAACATATTCTTGATCAGCATCACTAGACGAGTTTATCTAGCCATGTCTGACATTTAAGTCGGAACGAGCCGGATCGGACAACTAAATGAGGGGTCATATGATTAAATCCGAAACTCCGTTTAAAAGTTATACCCAAAAGAAGAATTTTGGAGGACTTTTTAAGAGTAAAATTTTAATTTGATTGTCAGATCTAAAACGTTGATTTACGGTCCTAGAAATTTTATATGGTGTTGAGCAGCTCGATACAAAAAAATCTAGTGTGGAAGCAATAAACGATTTCTGCTTAAATTTAATATTAATTTCATTATTCGTTAAGAGTTTTATTTATTTGAATTATATATCTTGATTAAAATGCTAATATTAGCTCCTATGAGTACAAAGTAGACCATTTGACTTATGTTTAGAACAGTCACTTCCGATATAAAATAAAACACCTCTTAACGAGGTAAAAAACTAGTGACGATCGCACCAACAAAACAAAAAAGTTCTGCAAATGTTGATTGCAACGAAAAATGTTTAAAAACGCGACTAAATACACATTCTAAATTTTTCTCATTCTGCAGCAACAGAAAGTTACTGCAATGGTAAAAAACTGAAGTATTTTGCTGAAGTGAGCTCGCTTAATTTCATATGGAATCTATATAATATAGGTAGTTGTTCGATTTTAAGAATACATAAGGGATAACGATATAGTTAAGTACCTTGACTATCAGATACCCGCTACTTAGACAAACAGGCGGACATGGCTAGATCGACTCGGCTAGTAATGCTGATTAAGAATATAAATACTTTATGCGCCCGGAAACGCTTTCATCTATCTGCCACATACTATTCGACGAATACAATATCCCATTTAATCTACAAATACCAAGTATATAATATTATCAAAAATAACAAAGCTATACTTATTCTTCCCATTACCTTTTCCAATCTGCAAGGGTAAATAAAAATTTAACGTAGGATCATGTACTAAAAAGCTAGTTTTAATAAATCAATACATTCAATTATGCAAAATATAAATATAAACTGCTGCTATATACGTGCATTATTGACTCGATGACCCTAGAGTTGGAGATGTTCATGTTATGGAAGTAAAAAAGGCAAAAATAAATGTCAACACACCCTTAATAATATCCCAATAATTCTAACTTTTGTATAGATGATCCAACTAATTTTTTCCCCATTCCTTTTTAACGAGATCCACTCTGCAATCGGCTATTGCGTGCTGCAAGTATTTCATGCCAACGTTTCATTGCCCTCTGGTCAACTGGCCATTGAACTTGGCCAAGTAAGCGCCAACTCAATCATACAGAAATTGAGCTATGAGGCACCTCCCCCCTCTCTTTTTCTCTCTTTGTTGGCCTCCTTGAAAGCGAAAGTGAATTGGTTGAGTAAAGTTTAATTAGTTTAATTGCGAGGCGGGCACAAAGAAATGGACCCAAAGCGAAGCGGTTGGACGTTGTAGCTTTACTGGTTTGGTCTCTGAATTGATTCTTATAATTATAAATATACTTTAGCATATGGCTAACGGTTGGTTCTCTTTCCCAGATGTCGACACTTTGCAGTGCTGTTTCAGTAACCTCTGGCATATCGGAAAACAGTCGCCGGCGATCGGGAGGATCAGTAGCAGGTGGATCCTCACTTGAGGACACTGGTGACAAGAAAATTCCAGATCAGCTGGCTTTAGCAGCGAGTCGTCGCGGGTCGGATGGACGTGGTTACCCCAGACGAGGATCTATGATACTCAGCAGATCAAAGGAGGCGACCAAAAAAGGTGAAAGAATTTGCCAATCATTTGAAAGTTGGCATCAATATGTTTTCTGTTTTTAGCCTAAATTACCCGGGAGGAAACGGGACCATATATGGACCAGTTAAATACTACTTGGGCAGGAAACTTAACTAGTTAACATTTTGTTCATTTTCTTATAACAAACTGGTCCATTTTCAATAGGCTTGTCATCAGACTACTACAACTAATTCATTTAATACTAGTTTTTCACTAGTATTCTGCTAACTCGTTTACTGGTTTAGCTCAAAAAAAAAACACTAAACAAAATATGATTTTCACAAAAAAAAATAGAAAATGGTGCATGGTATTTATCCCAGGTGGAATTAATTTCCACACATTCACCTCTCTTTCTCTCGAACCAATTGATTTTATCAAGGTCTTCGTATGCAATCCTTTAAGTTTTTGCAATACCTATCGATTGGTGTATCATTCGCTAGGATCGGACCATCACAGCAGATTTTGATTTCTTCCTGTATATCGCACACTCTCCTGGTGCGATTCGTCACTACGTGGACCACGGTCCACAGTGATGTAGATATAGCGCCCACATTTGTGCCTTGCATTCGCAGTTGTACCATCGCCTTCTGCGTTAATTCATGTTTTAAAGTTGATTAACTGAGTAATGGGTATTTAATAGTCGAGGCACTCGACTATAGCGTCCTTTCCTGTTTTTATTTGTACAAAACATATTAAATTTTATATCCCCCAGATTACACCTACGGTCAGGTGGAACTAAATCTCGTACGCCCCGAGCAGGAATCACATCCGAAACTTATCCTGAGCACAACGACCACAGCATCCGGATCCGGGGCGACCGGAGTGAATCTAGAGGATTCTCAATCGGCAGCCGAGTACGTGGCCAATGCCATTAAGTTGGCCTACAAACAGCCCCCGGTACAGATTCAGCTCAAGAATACCAACCACAATCTGAACCAAAACCAAAATCTCAATCAAATCCAAAACCACAAAGATCTGCAGGTTTCAACGCAGAGAAGTTACCAAGAAAAACAAAGGGATAGGGAGCTCCTGGAACTGCAAAGCCAAAGGGAATCTGAACAGCAGGCATTGATCGTGGGCTCGAGCACCTTGCCTCTATCCTCCTTGGAATCGCGATTGGGATCCTCCTCACCGCCCACTTTACAACCTGCTCCTGTGTACGAAAAGGAACCGATCACACGGAGCTATAAACTCTATGAACCCTCTACCGAAGGGGAATCCCATGCCCATATCCAGGGACCAGAACCAGACATCGAACGTTATTTCCGTCCCAAATATAACAACAACTATGCCCAATATCAGCCACCGCAAATCTACAAAAATCTCGAAGCCGAGGCGGAGGAAAAAGTCAGGGTATCGGCCTCGACGGAAATTCCGAAATCGGAGATTATGAAACAGATTGAAAAGAGTGTGATCAAGTATATGAAGGAATTGGAGGCAGAGGGTAAAATTATAAGTACTCCCCAGGAACCGGCATCGCCCCCGCCTCCACCACCACCACCACCGCCCTCGATCACCAAGACCACCTATTACAAATCGCAGCCACTGCTTTCCTCTGGTGGTATCCACCATTCCGGATCATTATCCTCTGCTCATTCGGAGGAAAAGCGCTACAGCAGCAGCACAGTGCGCCCCAAATATACGGCACCACCAACGACGACGAAGCAACAACAAGTGCATCTTCATCATCAACAGCAGGTGCACCACCACCCACAGCAACATCACACCCACCAAATAGCTGGGAAAATAAGGAGTTCCTCGGTGGCTACAAAGCCCGTTCAGCACTTTCAATCCGAAACAGAAACGGCCTATCAGGCACCCGATTTACCCGTTGACGAAATGAGTCCGAATGTGGAGTTTATCTACAAGATTAAGACTCGGGCACCCCTGCAAACTGCCACAGTAAAAACCGTTTCGAAACCCTATACTCTCTCTCTCAAGAGCGCCGAGCATTTTGATCATGGTGCGGCTTTAAAAAATATTGAAGAATTTAATTTATCTCATGTAGTGCCCACTCCAGATCGGGTGGAAAGAGAAAGAGAGAGGGAACGTGATTCACGAGAGGATCAGGACGGACTTACTAACTCTGGTAAGGCTCACAAGTTGTATTTCAATTCGGAAATCTATCACGACATCAATTCCTTACCCTACAAAAGCAAAGAGGCTGCTGCTTTGCAGGAATATCGTCACAAACTCAAGGCGATCGGGAGCTCATTATCTGGAGAACTGCATCCGGACTACAAGGGGTACGCATCCGGATACTTTGCCGAACCTGAAGCAGAGGTAGAAAATGAATCCAAGGTCATTGAAGAGGGGGGCTATCCCTATCACTATGTACTCAAGAAGGAAACCCTTTTGGATGATCATGATCCGTGGTTGGAACAACCGACTCTGCCCCTCGCCCACGCCCACACACACAGCCACACCCACAACACCAACAAGCATACGAGTCTTGAATACGATAGCTATAGTCCGAAATTCAATAACAATCCCGAGGGTTATGGCTATCAGCATACCTATAAGGTCAGGGGGCAGGCGGGAGGCGGTTCAGGTGGAGTGGCCACAGGTGCTGTGGCTGGAGGAAAGCGCGGAAAACGGGGGGGCGGTGCTCATCCCAGACAAGAGGCGATCAAGAAGCAACTGCGGGCATCGGAGGTCAAGGATTTGGAAGCCAGTTTGGCACTGAGGCCACCGCCCAAATAGTCATCCATCGCTTTAACCCCTAAATTCGAACACCTCATAGCTGATTTTATGCCAGAGTTTCGTGCATGGTTGATTTTTTTTTGTTAGAAACTAAGATTATGATTATTTATTGTACTGCCAACTAGAGAAGCGATAACAAATTACGCAAATAAACAAATAAAAAAATTTTAAAAATGTAACTATAACATATTATAATTAACCAACAATAGTAAAAATTTTAAGTTGGCATTATTTTATCGTAACTAAAAGCCCTTAAGAATTTAGTTGTTATATACATTTGTACCCGCTGAAAAATTTGGATATTATAATTTTGTTCAGAAGTTTGTAACGCAGTGAATGAGACGTTTCTGACCCCATAAAGTATATATATTCTTTATCAGGATCAATAGGGAAGTATGTTTTAATACCGTTTGTAAAGTCAGTTATAGAACTTCCGCAGTCGTCGTAAAATATGTGTACGCAGATCAAGTTTGAAAAGAAACAATCAGATGTAGTTTGCGAAAATTAAAGATATTTCGCGCAGTGTAAAAGCTATTGACATAAATTTTATTTTTTTGTGTCCATCTCAAACAGGGTAAGGGCGCGTGCCGATCGGACGTCTATATCCTAAAGCTCCCATAGACACAATAGGATAAAATCGGTTGGCCTTTTTTGCTAAACAAGGATTTTTGTACACACAAAAAAAAATCCAAAACGAAACGTAGGTCAATTTTACATTTTTTAAGATCAATTTTAACTTGATATTGACCCGTGTAAAATTGATATGGTCGAAATGTAAACATCATATTTGAAGTACGTCAGTTCGAATTGGCATAGCGTCATATCTCCGCGCGACATATCTCCGCACATCTAGAAACGACATATCGTCACATCTCCGCGCGGAGATATGTCGTTTTTAAACGTCACATCTCCGCGCGGAGAAAAACGACATATCTCCGCGCGAAAATATTTCGTTTTTAAACGTCACATCTCCGCGCGGAGATATGTCGTTTTCAGAAGGGCGGAGATTTGTCATTTTTAGAAGTCATAACTCCCCCGTTGATCAACGCATAAAAATGACGTAGAAATGGTGTAGAAAAAATATAGTAATGATGTACAAACCATGTCTACTATAAACCATGCTTTCATGAACAATTGACTCTTTAATCGTGAATATTTAATAGTAGAGTAATGTAGAAATAAAAATACAATGTTTCTCTCACATAAAAAAAACCCAGAGATCTAGCTATTTTTCGTGGTACAACCCCTTAACCCCTTAAGACAATTATGATGGTCTGTAATCGAACCAGTCGATCTCTATCGATATAAAAATGCTGCCAATGCCGATATTATTATTATATTTTTTTTTGTTTTGGGCTCTTTGTTTTGGTTGGATCTTTGGTATTCAATATCAATGGGCATGAGTGTGTGTGGTATATAATTAAATATTTTTCCGCCCACAACCCCCAACAAAATTCAAACCTCAATGAAAGATCCATAGATTTAGCCTCGGTTGTATAAGTCAAAGTAAAAGTACGGATGAGGCAACTGATTTGGATTAAAAAATGGCAACTAAATGTAAGTACATTGGATACATTTAAGTTCTGGTTTTATATAGGAACACATAATATGCCAATGACAGAAAAAGAGAGTCAAATGTGTAGTTACGTGAGACTGTAGCGAATTATCGCCAACCCAGTGGCAACTTTATACTTTTTTTTACTCAAATTCGGCCCCCGCTCACGCACAGATTTTATTCAAGATCATATAGTTGTTGTACAGAGACGACTTTTGGTGGGTATAAAAAGTATTTTCACTGGCCTCTGCTAGTCATTGCTCACTCAGCATTCGAGCTCCCGAAATCAATCGCAAAAATGAAGCTCAAAACTGTCGAAGTAAGTCAAGTGAATCCTTTTAAAATTTCCCATATTAATTAAATATGTTTTTTTCAGATCCCCTTGCTCTTCACCCTTTTGGGTGTTTCCTATATCCAGGCCGTTGTGGTTGGTCCCCAGCAATTGCACAATAACAACAGGAATGGCTATCGCTATAACGGTCCCGCCCACAAATATTTGCCATCGGAGGAGCCGCACTCGCACGGGAACTATTTGGATTCGGATTCGGCAAATTATCATCAGCAGGTCATCAATGATCCTTACAGCTCACAGTATTACGAGGGTCAGCAGCAACATAGCCATGGAGAGGAGCAACATGGCCAGGGACAGGAGCAACATCGCCATAAGCAGAAGGGTGATTCCTGGCCACATCAAAGCTTAGGAAACTACGAGCAGCATCATCAGAATTCCGGACAAAACGCATTTGATAGGGGATTATTCTACGAACAACATCACGGATTGGGCCACGAGCAACATCGTCAACAGGGTCCTTTCAATCAACAGCAGAATCATCAGGGCCATCAGCTGAACGAACAGTACGAGACATCTAATTTTCATCAGGAGCAAGTTTTGGGTCACCAGCAGCAGAAAGAGGAGTCGTGGCACTCTGTTCAAGGGCAGCAGCATCTTGAGCAAAATAAACGCCTAGAAGGAGAGTCCTGGCAATCCAGTACACAACAACACCAGCAGCAGCATCACAATCGCTTTAAGCAACAGCAGCCTCTCCGTGGTAACCTTTGGCAACCCATCCGAGAGCTTGACCTCGAGAAACTGCCTTCGGCTGAGGCGCAAGCTAATAGCTACAAGTCGATCGCTGCTCCCGTACAAGATGTGAAATTGGTGCCGAGTTACACGCTTTCCAGCGATTTGGAGCATGATCGGTTCATTGGATTGGATGCTCTGGACACTCGTCTGCTGACCCAATCTCAGACAGATGTCTACCGGAAGCAGCTTTTCTCCTCGCCCTCGGGACCACATTCTTCTTTAGAGCAAAGACAGCGGCATGAGCAACAGCTGGCTGGTTTCACAGCTCTTGGTGGCTCGCACGGCAGTTCCCATGGTGGCTCGCTCGGAAGTTCCCTTTGTGGATCCGCCTCCCCCGACTTTTTGCAGTTGCAGTCCCACTCGTATCAGCTGCCTTCTACCTACAGCACGCACAGGAAATGGCCTTATAACGAGGAACAGCAGCAGCAGAAAGGATCTCAGCAGCAAGAAGCCATCGGCCATCCTGAGTGGTCGGATAGTGCCAATGGTGTGTCTTCACCTTATCTGCCCTCGCAATCATCTAAAAATAGCTTGACCAGTCCCAGCCGGGACTTCAATCCACCTTACTACTAAAAGACTCAATAAAAATACCATTTCTTCTTTTTTCTTAAATGGGGAGTTTAAATCTTAATCGATCAAAGCCCTTTTCCATACCAACACTGGCTTTATTCTGAAAACGCCTTTGGCCCACCGAATTACTGCAAATAAGTGTCAAATTCAATAAGAGTCGATTTGGTTTTTGATTCGGTGTTCTCGATGTGCTTCCGTTGCTTTTAAGTGAAGGTAAAACAAACAGAAACCGCACCCAAAGACACCTCCGCGTCTGCCGCATTGCAGAAATGATAATAGCTGTACGGCAGCAACAGTGGAACTTTCATTGCTGCAGGAAGCCAGCAGTAGCAATAAATAAATATTGCATTCGATCCAATTCGTGCTCTCTTTTTGGCATAGCATTTGTTATGTTCACGATTTGCTTTCAATCAAGTCGAGTCATCGAAATTGAAATGTTGCCGTCGTCCGAAAGCTATCAATGAATAGCAGTAACAACACCAAAAAATGACAGCAGCAACACCAGCTGCCCATTGCTGAGGACAAGCTGGTATACTTTCTTTTTGAGTGGGCGCAATGTTACACGGAAGTATGGAAATTTCGCAAGAGATAAAATGCAGAAAGAAATCCAGTAAAATACGGTATTGCTAATAGGTAATGGGTAACTAAATGAAGCAAAGAAGAAATAAAATGTACGATAGCATCTAACAGACGGGCAGACGGACAGGGCTAGATCGACTCGGCTAGTGATCCTGATCAAGAATATGCATTCTTTTTAGGGTCGAAACGCTTCCTTCTACCTCTTACATACTTTTGCACGAATACAATACACTCTCTTACTCTACGAGTAACGGATATAATAAATGAAAATAAAGTACTGGTTTTATTTTCTGGTGTCGAAATTAAAACGTATTTAGGGTTATGTTGATACCAAAAGTAGAGCAAAATACAGCAAAAAAGTGTGAAATAACCCTATATTCATACTTAGAGAATGAAAACAGGAAGTGGCTCTTCGACTCCAAAAGGGGTCAAATTGATATTTACGAAAAAATCAAAGGGGGACTAGAATAGGTGTCAATTTAAAATTTTTTCCGATCAGAGATTTTTTGCAACTCAATAGTGCCACATTGACACCTAAATTACGACGATTTTTTTTGGTATGAAAATTCCTGCACAGTGCATTTTTTGGTCGAAACTAATAATGAATGGAATGAAGTTTAATCATAAAGTGGAAAATCAACTGTTCGAAGGGCGACAAAAACCAAAAGTCTCCGGCTTAGTTACCTGGGTTGCTTATAGCACAAAAGACGACGACGATTACGAAAAGCAGCGGCAATTTTCAAACTTGCAACATTTCAACATCGTTTTCGTAAGCGCCAAAAAGCAAAAAAAAATCATTTAATCAGAATGAGGTTTAATAAAAACTAAACCTTTAATCAAAAGTGGGCGTGATTCGATGCTGAATGGATTGGTGTTGCGATGGTCATGGTGTGCAATTAGATTGTGCAGATTGCGCAACCAAAAGGAAGAAATGGAAGTGGTGGGTATCGCTTACAGCGGGAGCAAAGATATTAAATGACATTGGGGCTTTACCATATATATGTCCGAGGTGTCAGAGCCACTTCAAGCATTTGCGACAGTCAACTATCTTGGGCAGCATGTTCAGGGTTATTCAACTTTATATCCTTGTGGTCGGCTGTTTCGCATTGATGAGGGCACAGCACCAGCAGCAGTCGGAGATTCAGTTCCATCCCTCATGGCTCTACTCAATGCCATGGCGTCCATTGATCCTGCCCACAGCTAGCCCTTTGCTACCATTGACGGCGATTGCCCAACTGAGTCCGGGTTATACGGGTCCGCAGACGTTTCCTGCAGTCCCGCAGGATCAACAGCAACAACAATCTAACGTCCCACAGCAGCAGCATCAGGCACAAGCTCAACAGCCATGTCTACAGCCATATCAGCCCGTGCTGGTGGGTCTATTTACTCCAAACATGCAGGCTCATCCCCTGGCAGTTCCTCCACAGGCTGGACACTTTAGTCTGCCCTTCAGACCATCACCTTTTGCCGGTTACACGGATGACGAGAATGGTGGTTCCGATTAGGAGCAGGAACACCATGTCCAACAACCGCAGAAGCAAGTGGAGGAACCCCTGCTCCATGCTAATAAGCTAATGACAGAGCGATTGCATAAGTCAAGGGCAACCAAATGGTTTGGGGAAGGGATAGGTAGGGGTACAAAAGGTGGGGGTCCAAAAGGACATAAAGCTATTTTAAGCTCAAACATAAAAATCCACATATTTTGTGTAACCTGTAGAGAATCAACAAGATTCAATTTAATAATAAGCCACACACAAAAAAAATAGTCACCAATATGATCCTATTTAGGTGTCAATGTGACACTATTTTTTATCAACTTTTGCATCAACATGACCCCAAATATATTTTTTATTTTATTATTTTATACATTTTTAGTTTACTTGTTTATTTTTATACTAAAATATTTGTGTTCATTGTACAAAAATATATATATGTGTACACTGTACACAAATAAGTTTACATACTTGCCGGCGGCAAACCAGCAATTTTTAATGCTGTAAATGTCTGAAATTATGATGACTCGCCCCCTCTTTAAGGCCATGTCTTTAAAAGCGGCCGACTTTTACCATGAGCGGATTGAATTTTCGGATCTCTGGCAATTTGTTGCCACTTTTAAAATGCTTAAATTAAAGCCGTCTCGTCTCGCACAAGTCGCAAATCGGCGAAATTATAACTTGATCGTAGCAGATGTGACCTTGGGTGGCGCATTAAGCAACTGTCTTAGCGGGTGCCAGGCAATTACATCAACTAAAAGCTCACGGATGCATACGACTGTTGAAACTAAATATATTATCAAAAATGTACATTAAGCATATGCAAAATACATATGCAAGGGTTTCGATAGCTTCAAAACTGAAAAACTAGTATGCGTACAAACGGACGGACAGACGAACATGGCTAGATCGACTCGTCTAGTGATGCTGATCAAGAATATATATACTTTATGGGGTCGGAAACGTCTCCTTTACTGCGTTGCAAACTTCTGACTGAAATTATTATACCCTTTGAAAGGGTATAAAAACAACTGCTGGCAAAGAACTGCGCTCGAGGGTCGCCGGATGACTACCAGATTACCCAAACCATGGTGCACATCATTCTTCGCTCAATGGGACGTCGTCTGCATACAAATGATATATCACCTGGGTTTCATCCAAGTCCATCAGTGGCAAAGGGTCACGGAGTGAGAAGAGGGTTGAAGGGGGCACTAACCGACTCGACTCAACTCCAAAACTATTGCCAAATCATCATCATCCACACCAGAGACCCAAAATAGGACCCCGAACGATGGCAAAACAAATCGCTTTCCGAATTACAAAAATTACAACAAAATTCGCGCAGCTGAGAAAACATCAACAATTATAAAGCGAAGAAGGAGTCGGTAGAGGGGTTGCAAGAAGGGAAAGCGGTGTGTTGCTGTGAATTAAATGCAATTTACGCATAAATTAAGGTGATTTTTTGGGCAGAAGTAAGACGAAAGAGACGGGGGCAAAATGAGGAAAAGTAACATGGGAAAACACAGAATAACAACAACATAAACATTGAAGGCAGGCCCAAAATGGGGAGAGTAAAGGGGGCGTGGTCGCGCAGAAATGTGATATTAAAAAGTGTCTCTTGAACTTGAGTGTCGCGGTGATGTCGCCAAGACTCGCACAGCGTGCCGAACTGGCTAAATAGCTAACCAAAACAAGAGGGTACGCTATAGTCGAGTGCCTAGACTTTCAAGCAGTTGCAAGAAAGGCAAGTCAAGCAGTTACCTGATCAGGTTATCTATCAGACAACTTATTATTTACTCATAACTTCTTAATGAGTGATCTGATTTCAAAATTTCTTCTAAATTTCGATAGGTATTATTAAGGCAAACACTTTTACAAAATCTGTAAAGAGGTGGCCGCCAAGATTTTTTAAGGTCCTTTAAAGCGACTTAAAGTGGGCGTGACCCTTGGCTGAAACAAACTTACGCAGCGCATGAGCCCCAAGAATCTGTGTGGTGAATCCCAAATTTTGGCTATATTAGTTTCCAAGATTTCAGAGTTTATACAGACAGGCCAAATTGACGTTTATGCATTTTGGGCATCTCAAAGATTTTTTTCAAACATAACGCGTTTTAGCATAAAACGTTTAGGGTCTTCGAAATGGCTTCAAAGTTTTCACTCATACGCACTGTTGCCTCTGATCAAAAATTTATTTTAATCTAGGTGGCGTACATTTCAGCCATTTGTTTCATTGCTCTCGCTCTTTTAAACCAAGTAGTCTAACGAAATTCAAAATTTGACAATGCTAGAAATGGGAGAATGATTTTTTTCGATAAGAAACTTACCGTCATACGTGTCGTATGAGTAATTTTTAAGAAATCTTTAGAACAAATTCGCAAGGTCTAATCACAAAAAAAAATTTTTTCGAATACATTTTTTGCACACATAAATCTATATTGTAAGGAGTGAGGATTTCATTTTTCGTACCACCTAATGAGCAGGGGTGTCACCCCAGATATTACTTGACAGGTATATAGGGTTCTGTAGAGGTAAGAAAGGGCAGAGTAAGGCTGTTATTGCCATATGTATTGGAATCTTTCCTTTGTTATAAATTTGTTCCCACTGTGCGGCAAACGAGAGTGAAAGAGTAAAAGGTACCAGCGCAGTCGACGTCACAAACAAAGCAAGCAAAGAGAGTAGCAAAGACGGCCAAAAGCGAAGACGGAAAAAAGCGACGATTTTTGAGTGGCGTGTTTAAAAAGGTATAAAAGGGTCGCCATTCACAGAGGTCGCCACAAACGACTAACGGCAGCGCTCGCGTCTCTTTTTTCTCTGTAGCGATTTCAACGCGATCAACAGGGACGACCATACACGCGATCCAAGGATAACGGTTTCATCCATTTTTTTTTCCGTGTCTTTTGCTGTGTTTAATCATGAAATACTCGGGAGTACCCTTAGCTTTGCTAGGCTGCTGCTTCTTCTTACTGGCAGCTTCTTCTTCAATTCCTGCTGCTGCTTCTACTGAACCTTCTTCTTCCAAGTCAAAAAGAGATGATGGCTTGAGTTTCGGAGGATTATCCAGTTATCACGGCCCCTCGCACAAATATCTGCCGCCCGCCTATGAAAATCACCTAAACTCTGGAAGCTACCATGAAAATCCATTGGGCTCCTCCGGTGGTGGTTATTCCGATTACTCCAGTCACGGAGGACATCCTTATGTGGGTCATTTTTCGGGAAGACACGGTTACGCCAGTTCCATTTCCGGTGGCCATGGAAGACCCCATCATTATGGTGGAAGCGGAGGAAGTCCCAAAATAGAAACGTATATTGTTCAAACCAGTGGTGCTTCGAATTACGGCAACAATTTCCATGGTCAGGGTCATGGAATTAGTAACGGATTAAGCCACGGAATCAGTCAAGGAATAAGTTACGGACATGGATCTGGGCTGGGCTATAAATATGCACCATCCTCCTCAGCTGGGTCATATCTGAATCTGTTGGCTAACAATCACAAATCTAGCACCTATGTGGTGGCTACTCCCGAATTTACTGGAAGCAGTCACGGAATTGGCTATGGATCGGGACCTGTTCGCAGACCCACCTACAGTCACGGTTATGGTACCGGTTTTGGTCATGCCATTAGCCATCAAATCAGCAGTCATGAACCAGCTGGTCACAGTTTGGAGCACAGCCTAGAGCACACCTCGGAGCACGGACTGGGTCACTCCCCTGGAGGACACCACTTTGCCCAGCACCCGCTGCCTCAGGCGGCGGAAGAACACTCTGGCTATTCATACGATGCTCCTGCCACACACTTTGATAAGGCAGTGCCGCTCACCAGTTATGGTGTACCCCTCATTCCCGGCTATGATAACCAGGAGTCGTCACTGCAGGAGCCGGGAGTGCAAGTGCAGGTCCTAGAACAGGAGCAGAAAACAGATCATCGGGAGCAGGAGAGGGAGACACCAGCCTATGCCTTGGGGCACAAGGGATTGGGACACTTCAGTTACACGGCCAGCAAGCCACAGGCTCTGCACACCGACGTTCTCAGCGGTGCTCATCCAGGAGATCTTGACCTCTCTAAGGTGCCCTTTAAGCCCAGCGCATTTTTAGGTGCGAAGCACGAATCGGGATCAAATTCCATTTCCGGCTATGACTACGCCACTCCCAGCTCATCGTTTCTGCAGGCTCCATCCTCACCCGGCTACGATTATCCGACTCCGGCGCAAGTCTACGGACCACCTAGCAACTCCGGATACACGGCTACGCCCATCTTTGAGCCAGAGGCAACGTACTTGCCGCCAGCCAGCAGATACAGTCCACATCCCACCTCCTCAAATGGATATCACTAAATTATTAAACTATAGTTTGTAAGGTCTAGATTCTTTTGTATTTTTTCATACTTATCTACTTGATACTGTAAGCAAATTTCGAATAATAATAAATAAGAAAACAATTTAAGAGGCCAACTTGAATGGTTTTGATTTCAAAAGCGAAATAGACTCTTTCAGACACTCTTTTCAGTGATTTGTAGACCATCCCTGTGAACTGGATACTTTCCAGTCTATTGAAATGCTACACAAGTCGCAGATTTTGGCAGTTTTCATTCTCTGATTTGTAATTACATTTCGGATTTCGCTTAAAAAATTGTGATCTGCATTTGATACGTGAAACTACACAAAAAAAAACTATGTAAAATCAACTATTTAGCAGTGAAATCTGTCCCAATCTATAAAAAATAAAAAAGGTCAAAAAATAGTAGTTTACCTATTGAATATTAGGTAGTATTAGTAGTAGGTTATGGGGCGGACACTTTATCCTAAGTCCAGAAAAATAGTTGATCTACAATTTAAAATTGTATTTTTACAATTGTACTGTTTTAATTGTTAAACACCATTCCGCGACCCAAATAATAAAACAACGAAATACATGAAAATTTCCGAAAATAGTGAATTTCTTTTTTCTTTGTTGATTTTACATAGTAGTGTGTAGTTTTTTTTGTGTGTATATCAAAATGCGAACGGAGTAAATCAACGAATCGGGCAAAACGCCTCTGGCATGGCAATGAGTTAAGGGGTTACATAGGGTTTTTGAACCAAAAACAAGCACTTTTTCGTGATTTCGTTCGTTTTGTAAAATCAATCACCGCTTCATATCAATTTTTTTTGTGTACATATGTACTTCGGTTTATAACTTTTTGAGTTATTGTGTCCACCGCCTTCTTAGCTGTGGCTTCAAGAAAAACACGATTGAAATGCAATATGGCAATTAATATCTGTAGACTTCAGAAAGACGATCCACTTATAAATCCAGTACTATAACCGACTTGACTGTGGATTCCTTTTGGCCTGGACTAAGCAGATTGGTGAGCCTCATTCAGTTAGCAAAAATGTGACTCCATCTGTATAGTTGTTCATCTCCCAGTTGCACCACTCATATCCGGATTATGGATGGTCAACGCACTTTCCAACTCCCATCTCCATTTCCATAACTTTAGTTCATTCAATTTCTCATTCCAATCTCTGTTGCGCAACCTCTGCGATTCAACCGACCAACCAGTTTGGCCATTTAATCCTTCAGTCGCTGACCTACATCAAAGAAATCAAGTCGCAGCGCAACGTAACGAAAGTGAAAGGATGACAGCTTGATAGGCTCCGATCGGTTTGAGTCGAATTAGTGGATCATGAAATCATACCAGGAGATCGTTTCTAATCTCTTCCTTTCGAAGGACTTGACGATTGAAATAACTAGAGGTGAACTTGATTGCCTCTAATCGGCTTAGAGAGTAATTAGAAAACGCATCATACACACAAACACTTGCCAGGTTTTCCAACCTTACACATATTCATTATACATCGTATTTTGTTATACCTCTCCATGCGAATTAATTTATATTTATGAATAGGCACAACATTTCGTCATTATAAAAAGCGAAACAACTAACATAACTGGAGAAGACAACCTAATCAGCAATTCGAGTAGTGATTTTAATCATAGATTTTGGTTTCTTATTACATATTTTAATTTAAAAAAAAATGATAACGTTTAAAGGTAATACCACAAAAACAGCGAAATTATCCATAAACAAAAAAGGAGTAAAACTTTGGGCTGAGGACTGGGAGACTAGTTTTAATAGAAACGGACTGACAGATGAACATGGCAAGATCGACTTGTCTGTGATGCAGATCGAGAATATATCTACCTTATGGGGTCGGAAACGTCTCCTTCATTGAGTTGCAAACTTTTGACTGAAATCATTATACCGTCTGCAAGGGTATAAAAAGGTGTTAAATAATTAAATTTCGTCGTTATTGTTGCAACGAGTTGTTAATCTCCTCCTCTTTTATTTTTTCCCTTCTACGCGTTGCTTATTTATGGTTTTTACACTTGATTTTTGTTCATTTTTGTTCAACCAACTCCAAAGACTAGTGTGTGTATGCGGGGGGAGGAGAAAGAGAGCAAGATAAAGAGGGAGAGAAAGAGAGGAGAGACAGAGAGAGGCGACGACAACAGGTGAAACCCCACATTTTTGTATCAAAGGTGCAACAGCACAGACGACATTCACCTTTTATCCGTTTCTTTCCTTTGATGTTTTACCAAAGTCTTCGGGTTATGTTTTGCATGCTGTAATATTTGTTTCCATTTTATAATTTTTCTCTACAAGTTATGGGCATCCCTATCAAATTATTAACTTTAAAGAAAATCAAGTAAACAGACCTCTTAACGATGTAAAAAACTAGTGACCGTCGCACCATCAACATACAGAACTTCTGATATCAGAAAACAGATCATTCCTATTAAATTAGAAATTACAAAAATGCCAAATTTAGATTTGCAACAAACAAAATAATAGCAGTTTTCGTAACTTCGTATTTTATACTCTGGAAAATAACTTTAGTTTATGAATTCAGAATTTCGAATTAAATTTAACATGAATCGGACGTCTATATTCAATTAATGTCAAAATAATACGAAAAGTGTTATAATTTTGTTTATTGCAATCAAAAATCAAAATATAATTTGTAATTTGTAATTGAATAGGAATGATCTGCAAGGGCATATAAACTTCGAGTGGCCGAAGTTGGCTTCCTTTCTTGTACTTCATTGAGTTTAAAAAGTTATCTTTATCTTTATCAATTAACTTTAATGTTGTTCCTTTTTTAAAAAAAGCCTTCTTTTAATTCTTATTTCGAATATATGTATGTAGGTACTCTTAATATCCAAAACAAACTAACCTGATCAGTTCTATCATTCTTGATTGTAGACATTCCTTACAGACCCAGGGATTCTTCTGGGCTTACGGGGTTAGCCTCCCCTTCTGGCCATTGAAACTCCGCATCCTCCCCCGACGAGCACTCTACATCCTCCAGACCTCACCGCTGATCCCAACGACTCAGAGCAAGGGCCGGTCTAAAATGAGGCTTTCGTCAAACAATCAGGTCCTTTGAACAACCATACTCTGAACTATGGAAAATCAACTGATTGCGACGCATATAGTCTGCTCCACAACGCTGCAATCATAGGCCTTGCAAACACTATGGAGGAAGAGATGAATATCCCATTTTCCGCGCGTCCAAAGAGCTTTCCACAAATTTGGCAATCGTAGTTCTTTTGCCAGCTGTGGGATGCCTAGTGTTTGCGCTAATTTAAAACTAACTGGCTGGATGTTCCTCTCCTTCCGATAGACCGTTTTCACATGCTGATCCCGTTCCCGCTTCTGCTGGAAACTCTTCCGTAGCCGAAATCCGGGCAGGAGTGCAGTCCTGTGTCACATGGCAATCCCAGTTGGTGCGCTGCACAAAGCGCAGGATAACTGTAAGGTGGATTTCATCACCTCACCTTTGATTCGGTGAACAGGCCCATGGGCGTCTAGTTCCTTCTTGCTGAGGAAAACCTCCGGGCAGTGTCTGCAGATGATGGACACGGATCCTGGGAAAATAAATTCAAAGGTAACTATGTGTTTCAACTGAATTTAGTCTTAACTATAGATTGTGTATATTCTTGGTGCCCTAAAATCTACTCAACCAAAACTAGCAGGCAGTAGTTGTATGCCGCACTGGTCTAGGTGGAATGTTGCTGATTTTAATACATACAATTCCCAACCTTTGAGCAATTTGCGTCCGGGTCCTGAACTCGAATCTTTCGTCTCCGCCGCCTCCTCCGCCACCCACCACATGCGCCACCACTCATTCACATATGTCCTTCTCCGTCTCGGATATCGTGCGCTCTATGGAGTCCCACTGGAGATTTCCTTGATTTTGATCTATAAGGAATGGAGGAGAACTATAGTTTCTATACCCGAAAATAGCAGACGAATCTCACATTTGGAACGGCGGGCGAGGCGGGGGTGGCTGATGTTGGTGCACTTTGGCTTTGGGCTTTCTCCTCCGTTTCCACGTCGTTTGCCAGCTTCTGGCGTTCGACTACCTCATCGTTGGACTCCATTTGATCATAAGATGTTTCAATTAGCCGGAAAACTTAAAGAAATCGAATTTTATGCCACAAAAAATAGCGGCGTCACTTTTTTCTTGTCAGCAGTGTGACCGTCCTTTGACTAACAGAAATATACTTGTTATATGTTTAGTATTTTAATTAATTTTTTTTTTTAGTATTTTTCTCCGTTAGGCACTCTGCTGACCCAAAAAAACGTCACAACCACTCAAAACAAAACCAAAATGCGAGGGAGCTGGCCCAGGATTGGGCTACTCCTGTTCCTGCTTTTCCACCTGGCAACCTTCTCCACTGAGGCCGTCTTTCGAAACGGCTCCGCAAGCCGGAGGAGCAGCAGTTTCCGGAGGAGCGGCGCCACCTGTGCCAAAAAAATCCTGGCCGAGATCCTTCCACTGCCAGGGGCTTGCCTGCCGGAGGTGCTTGGCCTGAGGGGCACCGTGTACATCCTGTACGACGTGAACATCTCCGAAGGTTTCAACCTGCGCCGGGACGTGTACATTCGCATGGCAGTCTTTGTGCGCCGGCTGCAGAAGAGTCGCCGGTTCTCCAATGTGCGCCTGGTCCTGCCCCCTTGGCCACGCCTCTACCACTGGCACTCTCAGGGATTGCAGCAGGCTAAACTACCCTGGAGCCACTTTTTCGACCTAGCCAGCCTGCGACGCTACGCGCCCGTGCTCGACTACGACGAGTTTTTGGCGGAGCAGCGCCTCTTCGGCAATCCGGGCGCACCCCTGGTCCACGTAGCGCACGCCTTTCGACTGCAGCACTACGAGATCATGCTGGAGCAAGGCGTATTCCGGGATAAGTTCGAGCGCATCACGGACAAGCCGTGCAGCGAGGGATCCCTGTCGGGTGGCCCACTGCTGCAACAACCGGAGCTGCGCGTGGGCCGCTTCCACTGCGTCCGATTTCAGGGCAGCGCAGGGCTGCTGGAGCAGCTGCTCCGCGGGGCCATCGCCGAGGACACTGCCGGCCCCGGGGACGCCGACGACATGCGCACTTTCGCCCTGCTCAGTGCCGAGACCGTGCTTCACGACCACTGGGGCGACGAGCACTTTTGGAGAGCCCGTCGCTCCATGCGTTTCGCCCGTCGCCTCGAACAGGTGGCCGATGACTTCCGGCAGCAGGCGCTGGCCACTACAGCACCTTCGGCGGGAGTCCAGCGGCCCGCCATGTGGGAGCTTGAACGAGCGAAACGAAACGCCAAAGGCGGAGATTATCTGTGCGCCCATCTCAGACGCGGCGACTTCGTCCGCTCGCGGGAGGCGACCACACCTAGCCTAAAGGCGGCCGCCCAGCAGGTGAAGCAGTTGCTGCGCGCATATAACATCAGCACCGTGTTCCTGGCCAGCGACGCCACGCCCTACGAGCTGTTAGAGCTAAAGGAGCTATTCTACCGCTTTCGTTTTGTGCACTTTACCCCGGAGTCGAACGCCCAACGGCGGGATCTAAAGGATGGGGGTGTGGCGGTGGTCGACCAGCTGGTCTGCGCCTACGCCCGCTACTTTGTAGGCACCTACGAGAGCACCTTTACGTACCGCATTTACGAGGAGCGCGAGATCCTTGGCTTCAGCCAGGCCACCACCTTCAACACATTCTGCAAGGCCCTGGGCGGCAGCTGCTCCCGCAACGCCGTCTGGCCAATTGTGTGGGATGGCGATGACTATAGCGAGGAGGACACCAATTCCAATCCGTACTGAATAAGACTTTGTGTTCCCGGATTCCCACTCAAATCCTAGTGTTAAGTGGAAAAGATATTTCGAATAATCTGCGATTGTGTACCAAAAAATAAACAAATAGGCAATATTTTATAATATGATATTAAAATTAATATGTTATATTAGCGGCGATTGTAGAACGGTGGAATTAAAAACATGGGGTCCAATTTTTATTTGTTTAGTTTTTAGGCTTCTGGGCCCTTATCTTTAAAATTCCACAATCACCGCTAAGTTACCGACGCTAATTTGCCGCACATGTAAACGAATGCAATATATTTTCAACGTGAAATTCAATATATTGCAAGTACTGTACAACGCATACCATACAGATTAATATGGTAAAATTGATATTTTCATGTAATATACAGCTTACAAAGTTATTAGGCAAACTATGAGCACACAAGCTTTCTCCAAGAATCATAATTATAAAATTATGTATATCTAATTTTGGATATTTGGAAATTGGTTGTTAATATTGATACTAATATTAGTACTCGCACTTTCAAAGAAAATATATATATTTTTTATAAAAAAATAGGTAACAACGACAGAAAAAGCTTAACTTTACTGATATTCAGTTATATTTTTATTGGGCGATTCACAAATGTATGTACAATGTACGTGTTCACTAGGGCGGTACATAAATCTTTTTAAAATGTTGATTATTAAAAATAACAAAATATCGTTTGTTATGGGCGGTACTTCATACACTAGGTAAACGGTTTATTAACACAAGAAATTTAACGTAAATAGACCTTAAACGCTAACGAAAACCCTACAGCTCTTTTGGCATTCCCGATTTGGGTCCAGAAACTACACCATTGACCTACTCGTGGTGCGAGTAGTGTTCGTAGTGCTCCGAGTGGTGCACCGGCTCCTCGTAATGGCCGTGCTCATGGACGTGAGACTCGCTGTGGTTCTCTAGCACCAGGCCGTGGTTGTGGTTGTGCTCGCTCTTAGGGTGCAGGATCTTCAACTTTTGCTTGGTGCCGCCGATCTCGATGGGCTTCTTCACCAGGTGCTGGTCCTCCTTCTTAATGTAGACGGGCACGGCGTGGTAGTGGTGGAACTTGACGCTTTGATGCGACGTGGCGTGCTTGTGGTCCACCTCGTGGTGCAGCTCCGTCTCCTCGTGCTCTGGCTCGTAGTTGGCGTGGTGCTCCGGCTCGTGGTGATCGTGGTGCTCGTACTCCTCATGGCCGTGGTGGTAGTCGTGGATCTTTAGGGCTCCACTCACGGCCAGTAGTGCCAGGTAGGGAAGCTGAAAGAATACAAAATACAACACATTTATTAGTGGTTTTAGTAAATAAAAATAGATTGATAGAAATATAAACAATTAGTCCCCCTTCATATTAATAATGGGATATTTTATACATTTTTACCACTTTTTTTAGAGCTTGAATTTTTGTTTGTTTTCAAAGTTCCACATCAAGTCCTTCAGAACGCTGCATTTTTGTTTTCTTTAGATTCCATTAAAGTGTAAACAACCTTTTTTAAATACATACATAATACATACATAATAAAAAATATCCACATACATATAAAAAAAAACTGCAAATATTTACAAAATCGAACATTTTTAATTCTTAAACTATTAAAAAATATTTAGAAAGTCTAGACTCTCAAGATTTGCAAAATATTTCTTAAAATATTATTAAAAAAATCTTGTGTTTGTGTTAATTGTAAAATGCAGGGCAGGGCTTTTAAAAAACCAGAACTTTGGATTCACAGAATTCGATGCTGAATACGTATGCTTATTTTATTTTTTTTATTTTATTTTTATTTTCAACATTTTTGACCCGGTATACCCGGTCAAATTCAATGCTTACAATAAATTTCAGCATGGTTTTTTGGATGTTTTAGTTGCACACACAGAATCACAATAAAAAAATATTCAAAGTCGTGGACGGTTACGCGAAGTGCTCTCCTTGGCAGTGGCAAACTGAATGTGGCTCTGCGTTCGGGACCAGATTCGATTTATACCCGGTCCAAACCAAAACCGAAACTGGCAACCTGTGGCAAGCGAAATGTGAAATGTGCAACAGCAACACAACGGCAACGAACTTCAGTCAAAGTAATTTATCACCGCTGCCTGCCACAATTGTTTGGAAAATTTGGAAAATAGGTGCGTGCGATAGTGGTTCAATTAAAGCGGATTACGTATACGGCATGTGGCCTTTGCAGCCGCACCGAGGCGAGTTTCCTGCGCAGGAGAAACCGAAACCCGTTGTCAATCAACAGGTTAACAACCACCCAACGAGAAAACCAGTTGCCGCTAAAAAATTCGATGCAAGTGCAAGGCAATTAGGTGCACAAAAACAAATACAAAATTTAAATTTTAAAAATCAAGCACTATGGCTATCTTCAATAGCCACGAAAATTATTATGCCTTGTAGATCAACGATTCAGTTCTATCAAGTTATCGAATTTTTATACAACTATATCTGAAAGCTGCTTCTACTCTTGCGTATAGCCTTTTTTAGATATTACTGAGGTCCTAAAGGAACTATCGAAAAATTGGTGGGAAAATAATAGGACAAACATTATTTAAATATTAATTTAGAATAAGAATTTCAAATTATATTTAATAAATATCGGACGACTTAATATATAGCTCCCTTGGGAATATACGCAAGTAAATCTAAATTTAAAATTGTTGTCATTTGTAATTTAATAGGAATGATCATGATCTGCAAGGTTATAAAACTTCGGATAGCCGAACAGCTTCCGCGTTGCTATCGACTGTTGTAACTTTTGAGGCCACTTAAGCTACATACTTGATGGGCCAATTCCATGATATATGATTGATTGGGATGGAGTGAAGGGTCCATGCTGCTGCAAACTGCAAGTGCGTTCCCCTCTGTGGGTAAAAAAGGCGTGTTAGGTGAAAGGTGCGTTTACTCAAAGCAATAATGGCTCACTAGCTTGGCTTTTCACATCAAATTTGATCCCATTCGAAAGAAATAGGCAATTAAAATGCAGTACAATACCATTAGGTAATGGCTTTGGCGGCAGGTTAACGGCTTTACCTGGGAAGCGACTTTACTAGCGAAATTGCCCAAAATGCATTCCGTTCCGAATGCGAAAAAAAGCCGTTGCAGCCGATTTATTGGGTTAGTGTGCTCTGGGCGCACACGAAACACGGCTTTCTGTGCACATACATATAATCGATTTGAAAAGTAAAAGTAAACTGCTTTCCCGGCCCCACAATTTGCATAACAGCCATAACGCCAGTCTACAAAACTAAATGTCCGACATGCACCCAAGTCGCTTTTCTCGAGCTTTGTCTCACCAGCAGACCAGATTTAATTATCAATCTGACGATAAATCGGCTTATATAACACCCAAATGGCAGGAAGTCTTGCTTCCCAAGTGTTAAAAATCAAATTCAAAGAGAAAAGCGTAAAAGCAGTCGAATCTAGGATAGGTTAAGTAATCCATTCTATCGGTACTGAATCTGAGGACTACATATCGCAACTCTTACAACTAGAGCGAAAAACAATTATAAGAAAAATCACATTTTCGTCTAAATTCAAAAACCTAATTTGGGCATAATAATGGAAATAATTGACCAAATATGAAATGGCATACCTTCCTGAACTCGTAGTAAAATTCTCTACAACTTGGCATTTCAGGAAAAAAAATTAATTTTTTAAAAAATTTTCGCAAAAAATTGTGATGGTACCCCTTGCAAAAAAATTCGAAAATTTGAAAAAATTTGAAATTTCCTAAATCAACCGGAAACTGCACTAATATTAATTATTAGGTTGTTATCTGCTCAGAACTGCTCTCCTTTTAATTTGGGACCATTTTTGCAAAAATTAGAGCAAAAAACAATTATAAGAAAAATCACAATTTCGCCAAAATGCAAAGTCCTTGTTTTCCGCCAATAAAAAATCAGTATTTTTGGCATCATAATGGAAATAATGGTCCAAATATGGAATGGCATACCTTCCCGAACTCGTAGTAAAATTCTCTACAACTTGGCATTTCAGGAAAAAAAATTAATTTTTTAAAAAATTTTCGCAAAAAATTGTGATGCTACCCCTTGCAAAAAAATTCGAAAATTTGAAAAAATTTTAAATTTCCTAAATCAACCGGAAACTACACTAATATTAATTATTAGGTTGTTATCTGCTCAGAACTGCTCTCCTTTTTAATCTGGGACCATTTTTGCAAAAATTAGAGCAAAAAACAATTATAAGAAAAATCACAATTTCGCCATAATGCAAAGTCCTCGTTTTCCGCCAACAAAAAATCAGTATTTTTGGCATCATAATAGAAATAATGGCCCAAATATGGAATGACATACCTTCCCGAACTCGTAGTAAAATTCTCTACAACTTGGAATTTCAGGAAAAAAAATTAATTTTTTGCGAAAATTTTTTAAAAAATTAATTTTTTTAATTAATTATTAATTATTAGGTTGTTATCTGCCTGAAATGCCAAGTTGTAGAGAATTTTACTACGAGTTCGGGAAGGTATGCCATTCCATATTTGGACCATTATTTCCATTATTATGCCAAAAATACTGATTTTTTATTGGCGGAAAACGAGGACTTTGAATTTTGGCGAAGTTGTGATTTTTCTTATAATTGTTTTTTGCTCTAATTTTTGCAAAAATGGTCCCAAATTAAAAAGGAGAGCAGTTCTGATCAGATAACAACCTAATAATTAATATTAGTGCAGTTTCCGGTTGATTAAGGAAATTTAAAATTTTATCAAATTTTCGAATTTTTTGTAAGGGGTACCAACACAATTTTTTGCGAATTTTTTTTAAAAAATTAATTTTTTTTCCTGAAATGCCAAGTTGTAGAGAATTTTACTACGCGTTCGGGAAGGTATGCCATTACATATTTGGACCATTATTTCCATTATGATGCCAAAAATACTGATTTTTTATTGGCGGAAAACGAGGACTTTGCATTTTGGAGAAATTGTGATTTTTCTTATAATTGTTTTTTGCTCTAATTTTTGCAAAAATGGTCCCAAATTAAAAAGGAGAGCAGTTCTGAGCAGATAACAACTGCAATAATTAATATTAGTGCAGTTTCCGGTTGATTTAGGAAATTTAAAATTTGTTCAAATTTTCGAATTTTTTGCAAGGGGTACCATCACAATTTTTTGCGAAATTTTTTTAAAAAATTATTTTTTTTTCCTGAAATGCCAAGTTGTAGAGAATTTTACTACGAGTTTGGGAAGGTATGCCATTCCATATTTGGACCATTATTTCCATTATGATGCCAAAAATACTGATTTTTTGTTGCCGGAAAACGAGGACTTTGCATTATGGCGAAATTGTGATTTTTCTTATAATTGTTTTTTGCTCTAATTTTTGCAAAAATGGTCCCAAATTAAAAAGGAGAGCAGTTCTGAGCAGATAACAACATAATAATTAATATTAGTGCAGTTTCCGGTTGATTTAGGAAATTTAAAATTTTTTCAAATTTTCGAATTTTTTTGCAAGGGGTACCATCACAATTTTTGCGAAAATTTTTTAAAAAATTAATTTTTTTTCCTGAAATGCCAAGTTGTAGAGAATTTTACTACGAGTTCGGGAAGGTATGCCATTCCATATTTGGACCATTATTTCCATTATGATGCCAAAAATACTGATTTTTTGTTGCCGGAACACGAGGACTTTGCATTATGGCGAAATTGTGATTTTTCTTATAATTGTTTTTTGCTCTAATTTTTGCAAAAATGGTCCCAAATTAAAAAGGAGAGCAGTTCTGAGCAGATAACAACCTAATAATTAATATTAGTGCAGTTTTCGGTTGATTTAGGAAATTTAAAACAACCTAATAATTAATATTAGTGCAGTTTCCGGTTGATTTAGAAAATTTAAAATTTTTTCAAATTTTCGAATTTTTTTGCAAGGGGTACCATCACAATTTTTTGCGAAAATTTTTTAAAAAATAATTTGTTTTCCTGAAATGCCAAGTTGTAGAGAATTTTACTACGAGTTCGGGAAGGTATGCCATTCCATATTTGGACCATTATTTCCATTATGATGCCAAAAATACTGATTTTTTATTGGCGGAAAACGAGGACTTTGCATTTTGGCGAAATTGTGATTTTTCTTATAATTGTTTTTTGCTCTAATTTTTGCAAAAATGGTCCCAAATTAAAAAGGAGAGCAGTTCTGAGCAGATAACAACCTAATAATTAATATTAGTGCAGTTTCCGGTTAATTTAGGAAATTTAAAATTTTTTCAAATTTTCGAATTTTTTGTAAGGGGTACCATCACAATTTTTAGCGAAATTTTTTTAAAAAATTAATTTTTTTTCCTGAAATGCCAAGTTGTAGAGAATTTTACTACGAGTTCGGGAAGGTATGCCATTCCATATTTGGACCATTATTTCCATTATTATGCCAAAAATACTGATTTTTTATTGGCGGAAAACGAGGACTTTGCATTTTGGCGAAATTGTGATTTTTCTTATAATTGTTTTTTGCTCTAATTTTTGCAAAAATGGTCCCAAATTAAAAAGGAGAGCAGTTCTGAGCAGATAACAACCTAATAATTAATATTAGTGCAGTTTCCGGTTGATTTAGGAAATTTAAAATTTTTTCAAATTTTCGAATTTTTTGTAAGGGGTACCAACACAATTTTTTGCGAATTTTTTTTAAAAAATTAATTTTTTTTCCTGAAATGCCAAGTTGTAGAGAATTTTACTACGCGTTCGGGAAGGTATGCCATTACATATTTGGACCATTATTTCCATTATGATGCCAAAAATACTGATTTTTTATTGGCGGAAAACGAGGACTTTGCATTTTGGAGAAATTGTGATTTTTCTTATAATTGTTTTTTGCTCTAATTTTTGCAAAAATGGTCCCAAATTAAAAAGGAGAGCAGTTCTGAGCAGATAACAACTGCAATAATTAATATTAGTGCAGTTTCCGGTTGATTTAGGAAATTTAAAATTTGTTCAAATTTTCGAATTTTTTGCAAGGGGTACCATCACAATTTTTTGCGAAAATTTTTTTAAAAAATTATTTTTTTTTCCTGAAATGCCAAGTTGTAGAGAATTTTACTACGAGTTCGGGAAGGTATGCCATTCCATATTTGGACCATTATTTCCATTATGATGACAAAAATACTGATTTTTTGTTGGCGGAAAACGAGGACTTTGCATTTTGGCGAAATTGTGATTTTTCTTATAATTGTTTTTTGCTCTAATTTTTGCAAAAATGGTCCCAAATTAAAAAGGAGAGCAGTTCTGAGCAGATAACAACCTAATAATTAATATTAGTGCAGTTTCCGGTTGATTTAGGAAATTTAAAATTTTTTCAAATTTTCGAATTTTTTGCAAGGGGTACCATCACAATTTTTTGCGAAATTTTTTAAAAAATAATTTTTTTTCCTGAAATGCCAAGTTGTAGAGAATTTTACTACGAGTTTGGGAAGGTATGCCATTCCATATTTGGACCATTATTTCCATTATGATGCCAAAAATACTGATTTTTTATTGGCGGAAAACGAGGACTTTGCATTTTGGCGAAATTGTGATTTTTCTTATAATTGTTTTTTGCTCTAATTTTTGCAAAAATGGTCCAAAATTAAAAAGGAGAGCAGTTCTGAGCAGATAACAACCTAATAATTAATATTAGTGCAGTTTCCGGTTGATTTAGGAAATTTAAAATTTTTTCAAATTTTCGAATTTTTTTGCAAGGGGTACCATCACAATTTTTTGTGAAAATTTTTTAAAAAATTAATTTTTTTTCCTGAAATGCCAAGTTGTAGAGAATTTTACTACGAGTTCGGGAAGGTATGCCATTCCATATTTGGACCATTATTTCCATTATGATGCCAAAAATACTGATTTTTTATTGGCGGAAAACGAGGACTTTGCATTTTGGCGAAATTGTGATTTTTCTTATAATTGTTTTTTGCTCTAATTTTTGCAAAAATGGTCCCAAATTAAAAAGGAGAGCAGTTCTGAGCAGATAACAACCTAATAATTAATATTAGTGCAGTTTCCGGTTGATTTAGGAAATTTAAAATTTTTTCAAATTTTCGAATTTTTTTTGCAAGGGGTACCATCACAATTTTTTGCGAAAATTTTTTAAAAAATTAATTTTTTTTCCTGAAATGCCAAGTTGTAGAGAATTTTACTACGAGTTCGGGAAGGTATGCCATTCCATATTTGGACCATTATTTCCATTATGATGCCAAAAATACTGATTTTTTGTTGCCGGAAAACGAGGACTTTGCATTATGGCGAAATTGTGATTTTTCTTATAATTGTTTTTTGCTCTAATTTTTGCAAAAATGGTCCCAAATTAAAAAGGAGAGCAGTTCTGAGCAGATAACAACCTAATAATTAATATTAGTGCAGTTTCCGGTTGATTTAGGAAATTTAAATTTTTTCAAATTTTCGAATTTTTTTGCAAGGGGTACCATCACAATTTTTTGCGAAATTTTTTTAAAAAATTAATTTTTTTTCCTGAAATGCCAAGTTGTAGAGAATTTTACTACGAGTTCGGGAAGGTATGCCATTCCATATTTGGACCATTATTTCCATTATGATGTCAAAAATACTGATTTTTTGTTGCCGGAAAACGAGGACTTTGCATTTTGGCGAAATTGTGATTTTTCTTATAATTGTTTTTTGCTCTAATTTTTGCAAAAATGGTCCCAAATTAAAAAGGAGAGCAGTTCTGAGCAGATAACAACCTAATAATTAATATTAGTGCAGTTTCCGGTTGATTTAGGAAATTTAAAATTTTTTCAAATTTTCGAATTTTTTTGCAAGGGGTACCATCACAATTTTTTGCGAAAATTTTTTAAAAAATTAATTTTTTTTCCTGAAATGCCAAGTTGTAGAGAATTTTACTACGAGTTCGGGAAGGTATGCCATTCCATATTTGGACCATTATTTCCATTATGATGTCAAAAATACTGATTTTTTGTTGCCGGAAAACGAGGACTTTGCATTTTGGCGAAATTGTGATTTTTCTTATATCTGTTTTTTGCTCTAATTTTTGCAAAAATGGTCCCAAATTAAAAAGGAGAGCAGTTCTGAGCAGATAACAACCTAATAATTAATATTAGTGCAGTTTCCGGTTGATTTAGGAAATTTAAAATTTTTTCAAATTTTCGAATTTTTTTGCAAGGGGTACCATCACAATTTTTTGCGAAAATTTTTTAAAAAATTAATTTTTTTTCCTGAAATGCCAAGTTGTAGAGAATTTTACTACGAGTTCGGGAAGGTATGCCATTCCATATTTGGACCATTATTTCCATTATGATGCCAAAAATACTGATTTTTTGTTGCCGGAAAACGAGGACTTTGCATTATGGCGAAATTGTGATTTTTCTTATAATTGTTTTTTGCTCTAATTTTTGCAAAAATGGTCCCAAATTAAAAAGGAGAGCAGTTCTGAGCAGATAACAACCTAATAATTAATATTAGTGCAGTTTCCGGTTGATTTAGGAAATTTAAAATTTTTTCAAATTTTCGAATTTTTTTGCAAGGGGTACCATCACAATTTTTGCGAAAATTTTTTAAAAAATTAATTTTTTTTCCTGAAATGCCAAGTTGTAGAGAATTTTACTACGAGTTCGGGAAGGTATGCCATTCCATATTTAAACCATTATTTCCATTATGATGCCAAAAATACTGATTTTTTGTTGCCGGAAAACGAGGACTTTGCATTATGGCGAAATTGTGATTTTTCTTATAATTGTTTTTTGCTCTAATTTTTGCAAAAATGGTCCCAAATTAAAAAGGAGAGCAGTTCTGAGCAGATAACAACCTAATAATTAATATTAGTGCAGTTTCCGGTTGATTTAGGAAATTTAAAATTTTTTCAAATTTTCGAATTTTTTTGCAAGGGGTACCATCACAATTTTTGCGAAAATTTTTTAAAAAATTAATTTTTTTTCCTGAAATGCCAAGTTGTAGAGAATTTTACTACGAGTTCGGGAAGGTATGCCATTCCATATTTAAACCATTATTTCCATTATGATGCCAAAAATACTGATTTTTTGTTGCCGGAAAACGAGGACTTTGCATTATGGCGAAATTGTGATTTTTCTTATAATTGTTTTTTGCTCTAATTTTTGCAAAAATGGTCCCAAATTAAAAAGGAGAGCAGTTCTGAGCAGATAACAACTGCAATAATTAATATTAGTGCAGTTTCCGGTTGATTTAGGAAATTTAAAATTTGTTCAAATTTTCGAATTTTTTGCAAGGGGTACCATCACAATTTTTTGCGAAAATTTTTTTAAAAAATTATTTTTTTTTCCTGAAATGCCAAGTTGTAGAGAATTTTACTACGAGTTCGGGAAGGTATGCCATTCCATATTTGGACCATTATTTCCATTATGATGACAAAAATACTGATTTTTTGTTGGCGGAAAACGAGGACTTTGCATTTTGGCGAAATTGTGATTTTTCTTATAATTGTTTTTTGCTCTAATTTTTGCAAAAATGGTCCCAAATTAAAAAGGAGAGCAGTTCTGAGCAGATAACAACCTAATAATTAATATTAGTGCAGTTTCCGGTTGATTTAGGAAATTTAAAATTTTTTCAAATTTTCGAATTTTTTGCAAGGGGTACCATCACAATTTTTTGCGAAATTTTTTAAAAAATAATTTTTTTTCCTGAAATGCCAAGTTGTAGAGAATTTTACTACGAGTTTGGGAAGGTATGCCATTCCATATTTGGACCATTATTTCCATTATGATGCCAAAAATACTGATTTTTTATTGGCGGAAAACGAGGACTTTGCATTTTGGCGAAATTGTGATTTTTCTTATAATTGTTTTTTGCTCTAATTTTTGCAAAAATGGTCCAAAATTAAAAAGGAGAGCAGTTCTGAGCAGATAACAACCTAATAATTAATATTAGTGCAGTTTCCGGTTGATTTAGGAAATTTAAAATTTTTTCAAATTTTCGAATTTTTTTGCAAGGGGTACCATCACAATTTTTTGTGAAAATTTTTTAAAAAATTAATTTTTTTTCCTGAAATGCCAAGTTGTAGAGAATTTTACTACGAGTTCGGGAAGGTATGCCATTCCATATTTGGACCATTATTTCCATTATGATGCCAAAAATACTGATTTTTTATTGGCGGAAAACGAGGACTTTGCATTTTGGCGAAATTGTGATTTTTCTTATAATTGTTTTTTGCTCTAATTTTTGCAAAAATGGTCCCAAATTAAAAAGGAGAGCAGTTCTGAGCAGATAACAACCTAATAATTAATATTAGTGCAGTTTCCGGTTGATTTAGGAAATTTAAAATTTTTTCAAATTTTCGAATTTTTTTTGCAAGGGGTACCATCACAATTTTTTGCGAAAATTTTTTAAAAAATTAATTTTTTTTCCTGAAATGCCAAGTTGTAGAGAATTTTACTACGAGTTCGGGAAGGTATGCCATTCCATATTTGGACCATTATTTCCATTATGATGCCAAAAATACTGATTTTTTGTTGCCGGAAAACGAGGACTTTGCATTATGGCGAAATTGTGATTTTTCTTATAATTGTTTTTTGCTCTAATTTTTGCAAAAATGGTCCCAAATTAAAAAGGAGAGCAGTTCTGAGCAGATAACAACCTAATAATTAATATTAGTGCAGTTTCCGGTTGATTTAGGAAATTTAAAATTTTTTCAAATTTTCGAATTTTTTTGCAAGGGGTACCATCACAATTTTTTGCGAAATTTTTTTAAAAAATTAATTTTTTTTCCTGAAATGCCAAGTTGTAGAGAATTTTACTACGAGTTCGGGAAGGTATGCCATTCCATATTTGGACCATTATTTCCATTATGATGTCAAAAATACTGATTTTTTGTTGCCGGAAAACGAGGACTTTGCATTTTGGCGAAATTGTGATTTTTCTTATAATTGTTTTTTGCTCTAATTTTTGCAAAAATGGTCCCAAATTAAAAAGGAGAGCAGTTCTGAGCAGATAACAACCTAATAATTAATATTAGTGCAGTTTCCGGTTGATTTAGGAAATTTAAAATTTTTTCAAATTTTCGAATTTTTTTGCAAGGGGTACCATCACAATTTTTTGCGAAAATTTTTTAAAAAATTAATTTTTTTTCCTGAAATGCCAAGTTGTAGAGAATTTTACTACGAGTTCGGGAAGGTATGCCATTCCATATTTGGACCATTATTTCCATTATGATGTCAAAAATACTGATTTTTTGTTGCCGGAAAACGAGGACTTTGCATTTTGGCGAAATTGTGATTTTTCTTATATCTGTTTTTTGCTCTAATTTTTGCAAAAATGGTCCCAAATTAAAAAGGAGAGCAGTTCTGAGCAGATAACAACCTAATAATTAATATTAGTGCAGTTTCCGGTTGATTTAGGAAATTTAAAATTTTTTCAAATTTTCGAATTTTTTTGCAAGGGGTACCATCACAATTTTTTGCGAAAATTTTTTAAAAAATTAATTTTTTTTCCTGAAATGCCAAGTTGTAGAGAATTTTACTACGAGTTCGGGAAGGTATGCCATTCCATATTTGGACCATTATTTCCATTATGATGCCAAAAATACTGATTTTTTGTTGCCGGAAAACGAGGACTTTGCATTATGGCGAAATTGTGATTTTTCTTATAATTGTTTTTTGCTCTAATTTTTGCAAAAATGGTCCCAAATTAAAAAGGAGAGCAGTTCTGAGCAGATAACAACCTAATAATTAATATTAGTGCAGTTTCCGGTTGATTTAGGAAATTTAAAATTTTTTCAAATTTTCGAATTTTTTTGCAAGGGGTACCATCACAATTTTTGCGAAAATTTTTTAAAAAATTAATTTTTTTTTCCTGAAATGCCAAGTTGTAGAGAATTTTACTACGAGTTCGGGAAGGTATGCCATTCCATATTTAAACCATTATTTCCATTATGATGCCAAAAATACTGATTTTTTGTTGCCGGAAAACGAGGACTTTGCATTATGGCGAAATTGTGATTTTTCTTATAATTGTTTTTTGCTCTAATTTTTGCAAAAATGGTCCCAAATTAAAAAGGAGAGCAGTTCTGAGCAGATAACAACCTAATAATTAATATTAGTGCAGTTTCCGGTTGATTTAGGAAATTTAAAATTTTTTCAAATTTTCGAATTTTTTGCAAGGGGTACCATCACAATTTTTTGCGAAATTTTTTAAAAAATAATTTTTTTTCCTGAAATGCCAAGTTGTAGAGAATTTTACTACGAGTTTGGGAAGGTATGCCATTCCATATTTGGACCATTATTTCCATTATGATGCCAAAAATACTGATTTTTTATTGGCGGAAAACGAGGACTTTGCATTTTGGCGAAATTGTGATTTTTCTTATAATTGTTTTTTGCTCTAATTTTTGCAAAAATGGTCCAAAATTAAAAAGGAGAGCAGTTCTGAGCAGATAACAACCTAATAATTAATATTAGTGCAGTTTCCGGTTGATTTAGGAAATTTAAAATTTTTTTCAAATTTTCGAATTTTTTTGCAAGGGGTACCATCACAATTTTTTGTGAAAATTTTTTAAAAAATTAATTTTTTTTCCTGAAATGCCAAGTTGTAGAGAATTTTACTACGAGTTCGGGAAGGTATGCCATTCCATATTTGGACCATTATTTCCATTATGATGCCAAAAATACTGATTTTTTATTGGCGGAAAACGAGGACTTTGCATTTTGGCGAAATTGTGATTTTTCTTATAATTGTTTTTTGCTCTAATTTTTGCAAAAATGGTCCCAAATTAAAAAGGAGAGCAGTTCTGAGCAGATAACAACCTAATAATTAATATTAGTGCAGTTTCCGGTTGATTTAGGAAATTTAAAATTTTTTCAAATTTTCGAATTTTTTTTGCAAGGGGTACCATCACAATTTTTTGCGAAAATTTTTTAAAAAATTAATTTTTTTTCCTGAAATGCCAAGTTGTAGAGAATTTTACTACGAGTTCGGGAAGGTATGCCATTCCATATTTGGACCATTATTTCCATTATGATGCCAAAAATACTGATTTTTTGTTGCCGGAAAACGAGGACTTTGCATTATGGCGAAATTGTGATTTTTCTTATAATTGTTTTTTGCTCTAATTTTTGCAAAAATGGTCCCAAATTAAAAAGGAGAGCAGTTCTGAGCAGATAACAACCTAATAATTAATATTAGTGCAGTTTCCGGTTGATTTAGGAAATTTAAAATTTTTTCAAATTTTCGAATTTTTTTGCAAGGGGTACCATCACAATTTTTTGCGAAATTTTTTTAAAAAATTAATTTTTTTTCCTGAAATGCCAAGTTGTAGAGAATTTTACTACGAGTTCGGGAAGGTATGCCATTCCATATTTGGACCATTATTTCCATTATGATGTCAAAAATACTGATTTTTTGTTGCCGGAAAACGAGGACTTTGCATTTTGGCGAAATTGTGATTTTTCTTATAATTGTTTTTTGCTCTAATTTTTGCAAAAATGGTCCCAAATTAAAAAGGAGAGCAGTTCTGAGCAGATAACAACCTAATAATTAATATTAGTGCAGTTTCCGGTTGATTTAGGAAATTTAAAATTTTTTCAAATTTTCGAATTTTTTTGCAAGGGGTACCATCACAATTTTTTGCGAAAATTTTTTAAAAAATTAATTTTTTTTCCTGAAATGCCAAGTTGTAGAGAATTTTACTACGAGTTCGGGAAGGTATGCCATTCCATATTTGGACCATTATTTCCATTATGATGTCAAAAATACTGATTTTTTGTTGCCGGAAAACGAGGACTTTGCATTTTGGCGAAATTGTGATTTTTCTTATATCTGTTTTTTGCTCTAATTTTTGCAAAAATGGTCCCAAATTAAAAAGGAGAGCAGTTCTGAGCAGATAACAACCTAATAATTAATATTAGTGCAGTTTCCGGTTGATTTAGGAAATTTAAAATTTTTTCAAATTTTCGAATTTTTTTGCAAGGGGTACCATCACAATTTTTTGCGAAAATTTTTTAAAAAATTAATTTTTTTTCCTGAAATGCCAAGTTGTAGAGAATTTTACTACGAGTTCGGGAAGGTATGCCATTCCATATTTGGACCATTATTTCCATTATGATGCCAAAAATACTGATTTTTTGTTGCCGGAAAACGAGGACTTTGCATTATGGCGAAATTGTGATTTTTCTTATAATTGTTTTTTGCTCTAATTTTTGCAAAAATGGTCCCAAATTAAAAAGGAGAGCAGTTCTGAGCAGATAACAACCTAATAATTAATATTAGTGCAGTTTCCGGTTGATTTAGGAAATTTAAAATTTTTTCAAATTTTCGAATTTTTTTGCAAGGGGTACCATCACAATTTTTGCGAAAATTTTTTAAAAAATTAATTTTTTTTCCTGAAATGCCAAGTTGTAGAGAATTTTACTACGAGTTCGGGAAGGTATGCCATTCCATATTTAAACCATTATTTCCATTATGATGCCAAAAATACTGATTTTTTGTTGCCGGAAAACGAGGACTTTGCATTATGGCGAAATTGTGATTTTTCTTATAATTGTTTTTTGCTCTAATTTTTGCAAAAATGGTCCCAAATTAAAAAGGAGAGCAGTTCTGAGCAGATAACAACCTAATAATTAATATTAGTGCAGTTTCCGGTTGATTTAGGAAATTTAAAATTTTTTCAAATTTTCGAATTTTTTTGCAAGGGGTACCATCACAATTTTTTGCGAAAATTTTTTAAAAAATTAATTTTTTTTTCCTGAAATGCCAAGTTGTAGAGAATTTTACTACGAGTTCGGGAAGGTATGCCATTCCATATTTGGACCATTATTTCCATTATGATGTCAAAAATACTGATTTTTTGTTGCCGGAAAACGAGGACTTTGCATTTTGGCGAAATTGTGATTTTTCTTATAATTGTTTTTTGCTCTAATTTTTGCAAAAATGGTCCCAAATTAAAAAGGAGAGCAGTTCTGAGCAGATAACAACCTAATAATTAATATTAGTGCAGTTTCCGGTTGATTTAGGAAATTTAAAATTTTTTCAAATTTTCGAATTTTTTTGCAAGGGGTACCATCACAATTTTTTGCGAAAATTTTTTAAAAAATTAATTTTTTTTCCTGAAATGCCAAGTTGTAGAGAATTTTACTACGAGTTCGGGAAGGTATGCCATTCCATATTTGGACCATTATTTCCATTATGATGCCAAAAATACTGATTTTTTGTTGCCGGAAAACGAGGACTTTGCATTATGGCGAAATTGTGATTTTTCTTATAATTGTTTTTTGCTCTAATTTTTGCAAAAATGGTCCCAAATTAAAAAGGAGAGCAGTTCTGAGCAGATAACAACCTAATAATTAATATTAGTGCAGTTTCCGGTTGATTTAGGAAATTTAAAATTTTTTCAAATTTTCGAATTTTTTTTGCAAGGGGTACCATCACAATTTTTTGCGAAAATTTTTTAAAAAATTAATTTTTTTTTCCTGAAATGCCAAGTTGTAGAGAATTTTACTACGAGTTCGGGAAGGTATGCCATTCCATATTTGGACCATTATTTCCATTATGATGCCAAAAATACTGATTTTTTGTTGCCGGAAAACGAGGACTTTGCATTATGGCGAAATTGTGATTTTTCTTATAATTGTTTTTTGCTCTAATTTTTGCAAAAATGGTCCCAAATTAAAAAGGAGAGCAGTTCTGAGCAGATAACAACCTAATAATTAATATTAGTGCAGTTTCCGGTTGATTTAGGAAATTTAAAATTTTTTCAAATTTTCGAATTTTTTTGCAAGGGGTACCATCACAATTTTTTGCGAAAATTTTTTAAAAAATTAATTTTTTTTCCTGAAATGCCAAGTTGTAGAGAATTTTACTACGAGTTCGGGAAGGTATGCCATTCCATATTTGGACCATTATTTCCATTATGATGCCAAAAATACTGATTTTTTGTTGGCGGAAAACGAGGACTTTGCATTTTGGCGAAATTGTGATTTTTCTTATAATTGTTTTTTGCTCTAATTTTTGCAAAAATGGTCCCAAATTAAAAAGGAGAGCAGTTCTGAGCAGATAACAACTGCAATAATTAATATTAGTGCAATTTCCGGTTGATTTAGGAAATTTAAAATTTTTTCAAATTTTCGAATTTTTTTGCAAGGGGTACCATCACAATTTTTTGCGAAAATTTTTTAAAAAATAATTTGTTTTCCTGAAATGCCAAGTTGTAGAGAATTTTACTACGAGTTCGGGAAGGTATGCCATTCCATATTTGGACCATTATTTCCATTATGATGTCAAAAATACTGATTTTTTGTTGCCGGAAAACGAGGACTTTGCATTTTGGCGAAATTGTGATTTTTCTTATAATTGTTTTTTGCTCTAATTTTTGCAAAAATGGTCCCAAATTAAAAAGGAGAGCAGTTCTGAGCAGATAACAACCTAATAATTAATATTAGTGCAGTTTTCGGTTGATTTAGGAAATTTAAAACAACCTAATAATTAATATTAGTGCAGTTTCCGGTTGATTTAGAAAATTTAAAATTTTTTCAAATTTTCGAATTTTTTTGCAAGGGGTACCATCACAATTTTTTGCGAAAATTTTTTAAAAAATAATTTGTTTTCCTGAAATGCCAAGTTGTAGAGAATTTTACTACGAGTTCGGGAAGGTATGCCATTCCATATTTGGACCATTATTTCCATTATGATGCCAAAAATACTGATTTTTTATTGGCGGAAAACGAGGACTTTGCATTTTGGCGAAATTGTGATTTTTCTTATAATTGTTTTTTGCTCTAATTTTTGCAAAAATGGTCCCAAATTAAAAAGGAGAGCAGTTCTGAGCAGATAACAACCTAATAATTAATATTAGTGCAGTTTCCGGTTGATTTAGGAAATTTACAATTTTTTCAAATTCTCGAATTTTTTTGCAAGGGGTACCATCACAATTTTTTGCGAAAATTTTTTAAAAAATTAATTTTTTATCCTGAAATGCCAAGTTGTAGAGAATTTTACTACGAGTTCGGGAAGGTATGCCATTCCATATTTGGACCATTATTTCCATTATGATCCAAAAATACTGATTTTTTATTGGCGGAAAACGAGGACTTTGCATTTTGGCGAAATTGTGATTTTTCTTATAATTGTTTTTTGCTCTAATTTTTGCAAAAATGGTCCCAAATTAAAAAGGAGAGCAGTTCTGAGCAGATAACAACCTAATAATTAATATTAGTGCAGTTTCCGGTTAATTTAGGAAATTTAAAATTTTTTCAAATTTTCGAATTTTTTGTAATGGAAATAATGGTCCAAATATGGAATGGCATACCTTCCCGAACTCGTAATAAAATTCTCTACAACTTGGCATTTCAGGCAAAAAAATTTATTTTTTAAAAAAATTTCGCAAAAAAATTCGAAAATTTGAAAAAAATTTAAATTTCCTAAATCAACCGGAAACTGCATTAATATTAATTATTAGGTTGTTATCTGCTCAGAACAGTTCGCCGTTTTAACATCGGAGTATTTTTGCGAAAAATATAGCAACACAAATTATACAAAAATCACATTTTTGCCAAATATCAAAATCCTAATTTTCCGCCAATAAAAAATCAGTATTTTGACCATTATAACGTAAATAAAAATTATAAAATATTCGCTAAAATACATGTTTAATACAGATTGATAAAAATATAGCCATAGTTTATAAGTTTATAAAGTCCACCCTATTGTACATAGTTTCCTGTATTTCTTTGGCTATTTATGCTGGCTTGCATCCCTTGTTTTGAAAACAATCGATACGTGGCGCGCATGCGCAGGTTTAACTGTTTACCAAAGGCTTTTTGACACTCTCTCGAAATGGATCTGGGCGACTCCAAGCTGCGTGCGGTCCGCATGCTGGGACAGGGAACCTTCGGTCGAGTGTTCCTCTGCCTGCAAAGCGAGGGACGCAGCCAGCCGGACAGGAAGGTGTGCGTTAAGCGGATAATTGTCCGCAATCCCAAGATTGAGATGGGACTGATCAAGGAGGAGGTGTACATAATATCGCAGCTGCGTCACCCGCACATCGTCGAGTTTCTGCGCTCCTTTAGTCACGCTGGTACGGTGAACATAGTGATGGAGTACGTGCCCAATGGCACCCTGAGGGATGTGATAGAGCAGCTGCCCCCGGGAACAGGAGGTGTTCACCAGGAGCGGCTGCTCCGCTTCTTCCGCGACATGGTTGTGGGTCTTGAGTACCTGCATATCCGTCGAGTCATCCATCGTGACATCAAGCCGGAGAACATGCTACTTGACACCACCGATCGCGTGAAGATTGCCGACTTTGGGATCTCCAACGTGCATGCGCCGAGCACTCAACTGCAGGCAGGTATAGGCACACCCTTGTATATGGCACCGGAAGCGATGTCTAGCCAGGGCAAGGTGGATTTTAAGTCGGACGTGTGGTCGCTGGGGCTGGTCCTCTACGAGCTGTGCCTCCGGCGCAGTCCCTTTGCGGCTTTACTCGACAATAACCCTTCTCCTGCTCAACTGCAGGCCGTGATCCAAGCATTGGTCCGTCCCCGGTTAGACTGCCAGCTCATCCGGCGTCTCTACGATCCCGTGTGGGCGCACGTCTGCGAACAGATGGTTGTCTACGAACAGGAGCGCCGCATCTGCCTGCCAGATGTCTTCCACCTGGACGCCAGAATAACTGCGGCTCTGTACAAGCAGTACTTCAGCTACAACTACTAGTGAACGCGATGTCTAAGGCCTGTGATCCTCTAGAGCTGAGCGGGAAACCCAAAAAATGTTATAATTGTACTTTTAGAACTAGGAATATATAAGCAATAAATTAAGGTGTGGACTGTGATTAGCGTGTGTTTGTGTTCTTACGAAACGATCTCTTAATTAAAAAGAAAAGTTATGCTTGAATATATATGTGCTTCATTATTAGTTTTTCAACCTTTAAAAAGAACAGTCTTGGAAAATTTCATAAACTTATCCTTTAATGTTTTACTACCTATAGTACAATATTCGCCTACGGCTTAAGTCCCCGCTGTTGCTGCTGGATCTTGCGCTTCAGGCTTTTGACCAAGGCATTCTGCTCCAGCTGCTGCTTGCTCCGCTTGGGGGCCACCCGCTCATCCCCATCCTCCTCTCCGTTGACAGCATTGCCATCCACCTGCTCCTTCCGACGCTTCAGTTTCTCGCCGATGATCTGCTGCATGCCCTTGGTGGCCTTGTAGTGTGAATGGGTTGGATCGATGTTGAATTCGTGGGACTTGTAGACGGCTTTGAAGCGTGAATCGTTCAGGTCCACCTGGAAGTCGTCGTCTAGTTTTTCCTTTCCATCCTGTTGCTTATTTTTCGATTTCTTCAATTGCTGGCGGCGCTTTCGCTTCGAACCGCCCGCTTCCTGCTCTTCTTTCTTAAGGATTTTGGTTAGGCTAAAGTGCTGCTTCTCGTCGCGCCCATCGGCGTCATCTAAAAGTAGCTCTAACTCCTTCTCACGTTGCTTAGCCTCGGCATCCTCCTCTCCATCAGGTATTTTTCCACGCTTCTTCTTTTTCTTCTTGTCCTGCTTTGTCTTTGGGGGAGCGTAGTCACCGTTGGCAAACTCCTCGGCAAAGTAGGCGTCGTTCAAATCAATGCCATCGGGCACCAAGGAAGTATCGCTGTCATCATCGGGATCTCCTCCCCTGGCTGCTATCTCCCGCTGGCGACGCATCTCCTTGCGCTGTTTGTTCTTTTCGCTGCGCTTCTGGATCACCTTTTCGATGGGCGTGAGTTCGGCTTGGGCTGACTGACTTGACTGTTTAACTTCCTCTTGTTCGTTGGATTCCACGTTCCAGGACATTTCCATCTCGTACTTTTGCTCCTTTTCCTTCTTTTCTTGCTGCAGAATGTCTGCCAGTAGATTCTTGTAGGTTGCAATGCGTTCTTGCTTTGAGGGCTTCTTGGGCTTTTGGTCCTTTTGTATATTCTCTGCAAGCTCACATTGACCTGCCTGCTCCGCCTGGGATGCCTCCTCCCCGGAATCTTCCTCACTGCTGTATGCCACTATCTGACGCAGTTCCTTGTCTGTGAGCTTGTCCACCTGGCCGTTGGAGAGCTTGTCGCCCAGCTCACGCCGATCCAGCGCCGTCTCGTCCCAGGTGAGATCTACCTTGGCCTGCTGCAGCGCCGTGGTGGTGAACTGGCGCGGCTTGTAGTTGCTGGCGTCCGGCAGTTCGTGGCATTCGTCCGACGGAGTGTCCTCTTCGAACGAGGTGTCGTCGGGGATGAATCGTAGGTCCACGCGGGTTGCGGAACTCTCGTACTCGATGCCGTCGCACTCCACGTACACCTTGTCAGCCGTGGACACGCTGTTGCACTCCACAACGGCGTAGTAATAGCGCAGACGGTTGAGTTGGTACTGGCGCAGCTTCTCCATGTGGTAGTCTTCGCCCTCCTCTGCGTCGCTGTCGTTCTGGCGCACCAGCTCCTCATCCTCGGAGTCGTCGCCTTCTGGCTTGCGCTCCACCAGCTCTTTGGGGCCGTGCACCTCCTCCTCGGCCATGCGCGCCTTCCCGAACTCCGAGGGGTAGATTTTTACGCTGAGGATGCTGCCTCCGGGCGGAAGAAAGGAGCTCAGCATGACCATCAAGTCCTCGGCGCGGATGCGGTCCCAGTCCATGTTGCAGACGGCTAGGCGCCGAGTGCTCTCCTCGGTGTGTTCGGCGTCGTTGTCCAGCTCGCCCCACACGTGGTCTATTTGCAGTTCCGGACCCTCATCCTCGTTTTCGTCCTCGCTGTCCTCCTCAGAGGAGGAGTCCGTGAACAAGCGGCCTTCGCCGCGGGCGTAGTCAATGTCTGGGTTGGTCAGGCGCTCGCGCAGGCTCTGGGGAACCTCCGAGCTATCGCTATCCAGAGCATCGTTGCCCAGGTCGTCCGCCTCTCTCTCGTCCAGGTTGGCGATGGCCAGCTCCTCAGCCCGTCGCTCATGCTGCTCCGCCTCCACCTCAGAGTCGGGTTCGGCATCCTTTTTGGCTAGCTTCTCAGCTTCTTCCTCGTCACTGCCGCTCTCATTCTCGTCCAATTCGTAGAACTTGCGCAGATCCTCGGCATTGCTCTTGTTCACCGGGCGGCCGTACTTGTCCACTGTGTACTTTACCTTGAACTTGTCGTCGGTGAACATGCCCTGGAAGCGCTTGTCGATCTTGACCTTGCGCTGCACCTTTGGAACGCCCCGGAACCGGGGATCGGCTAGGAGGTGCTGGAACCGTGCATCCCGCCAGATGCCGTTCTCCTCCTGATTGGCAGCCTGGGACGAGGTGGCGGTGGATGTGGACGACGCCGTCTCCTGCTCCTTCAACCGTTTCGTACCTAGCTTTCCAGTCTTTTCCTTCTTTTTGGCCATGTTTCAATAACAAACTAATTAATTAGAAAAAAAAAATGTAAACACGTGCGGCGTTGGGTTATCGATGGCCGATAGGATTCGATAGACGACGAAACGATAGAGCTCGATAGGAATCATCTATCGCCTATCGCTGCCCACCGAAAAGTCATCGATGACGACTTCTTGTAGTTTACCAATAACCAGTGTTTTTGTTTTTAGCTTTTTGCAAATTCAGCGATCCGAGTTACCGTTACCGCCAACGACCACGACGATGTCCGCTGACCGCTCCACCTCCCAGTGAGTCCAGCGCCAGCCAGAGGATCGGCGATCTCCAGGTCCAGGGGATTCGTGTGACTTGGAGTGTATGTTTAGATGTTGGGGTGCCGAAGTGGGAAATCCAATCAGTTAATTGCCACGATTACGCCCGAGTAGTCATACACAAAGTCAGATAACCCTAGGTTGGCAATACCAACAACGCACATACCGCTCCCGCTCCCAGAAGAAGAAGAAGACACAACTCAGAAGCGGTACAGCGAGCGTTTCGGGGAAAGCGGATCACCGGAGCTGACGATGACTAATAGCGCGGAGGGGAACGGCAATGGTAGCCGGCGCAACGTCGACTGGCAAAGATTCGGACTCGGTGGCGATGACGACGGCGATGTGACAGTGGCCAGCTTCCGCCAACGGACCAACAACAACACAGGCGGATTTGTCGACCTGGGTAATGAGTACACGTATGCGGCTGGTGGCCACCATGCATCCGGAGCCAATGAGATCTTTGCGGGCGAGCAAGGCGACAAGCCCTGGTGAGTGAATAAGAAAGATTTTTTAATCAGGATCTTAAGCCTTTAACGTTCTCAACAGGTGGCGCTCCAACTTCTTCATCTCACAGCCTGTGCTCTTTGGAACCTGGGACGGTGTGTTCACTTCCTGCCTAATCAACGTGTTTGGCGTGATCGTGTTTCTTCGTTCCGGATGGATTGTGGCCGAGGCGGGGATCCTAAATGCCGTTCTGATCATCTTCTGCACAGTGGTCATCGCTCTGGTCAGTGTGCTATCGGCAATCGGAATCTGCGAGCGGTGCCGCGTGGAGAGCGGCGGCGTGTACTTTCTCATAGCCCACACACTAGGCTCCCGTTTCGGTGGCGCCTTGGGATTGCTCTACTGCTTCGGCCAGGCGGTGGGATGCGCCCTTAATGTTATGGGATTTGGCGAGTCAATGGCTGGACTTGTGGGACTCGAGGACAATAAGTGGGCCATCCGAGGCTTCGCCACGGCGGCGGTGCTCTTGCTAGGCAGTATCAATGTGGCCGGCGTCAAGTGGGTCATCAAGCTGCAATTCATCCTGCTTATGATACTTCTCATCTCGGCGCTGGACTTCATGGTGGGCAGTTTCACCAACGAGCCCAGTGAGTTTTGTACCTTGGGTGTTTCCATGTTTTGTCCTAATATGGCTAGGGACACCCCTTGCGTAAGCTATAATCCTAATTGATATTCCTTTTCCCTTTTGCAGCTGGCGGATTTAAGGGCTGGGCAAGCGGCAACTTTGTGGAGAACCTGTGGTCGAAGTATGATGACGGCTATTCTTGGTTCCGGGTGTTTGGCGTCTTCTTCCCCACCGTCACCGGCGTGCTCTCAGGCATCAACATGAGCGGCGACCTCCGCGCCCCCTCCACGGACATTCCGAACGGTACCCTGGCCGCCTTTGGCACGTCGTAAGGAGTCTTTAAACCCGCAGAAAATGCCCTGTTAGTAACTATTAATGTCTGATTTCCTTACAGCACATTCCTGTACTTGGTTTTCGTGCTGTTCCTGGGAGCCACCTGCGAGCGAAAGTACCTGTACACGGACTACATGATCTCCGGCAAGGTGGCTGCCGTGAATTGCCTGCTGGTGGCTGGCATCTATGTGTCCAGCATGTCATCCTGCCTGGGGGCAATGTACGGCACCCCGCGCGTCCTTCAGAGCATCGCCAAGGAGAGCGTGATTCCTGGCATCGATATCCTGGGAAAAGGCGTAAGTAATAAGTTGTGAAGCAGTGCAGTTTTTAAGCACAAAGATAAATAGTGACATTACCACTTTCTTCTCCTCTCTCATCAGCGTGGTCCCAACAAAGTGCCTTTATACGCCATGGCCATCGTAGCCCTGGTCACCGTCACCTTTATCATCGTGGGCGACATCAATTTTCTAGCGCCCATTGTGACCATGCCCTTCCTGCTGACATACGCCTGTATCGATTACGCCTACTTTGCACTGGCCCAGACCTTCGACATCCAGGAGCAACGTGAGGAGCGTTTCCGCATCCAGGCCTCGAGTCCCAGCTACGAGACTCGTCGGTACGGCAGTGTTTCGGACACGGGCAACGACTTGGACCTGCTTTTCCCCGACCGCGTGCGCCACAAGAACCTGCAGAGTCCACAGAACTCACCGTTGCATCAGACCGCTCCGCTGGAGTTTAACACCGAAGGGCCCAGCACCTCCAGCCAGGCGCATGTCTCAAATTTCTCAGAGCCTAGGAGCGTGGCAGGGGACACCGCAGTGGCCGTGGAGCAGGGGGTTGGACAGGCCGCCAGCGAGCAGGATCAGGAGCAGGGCAACGAGACCGAACCGATAGCCCCAATCCGTCCGCCCATCCACTCCAAGACGAAAAATTGGTATTCCGGCTACTGCAACCGCTGGGCCTCGCTTCTGGGGGTAAGTTTTCTTCAATGGAAAGCTTTAGCTTACTTACATATATCCTGTACCTTTTACTCGACTGACAGGCCTTTACTAAGCTACTTGTCATGTTGCTGGTAAACTGGTACTACGCCCTCACCTGCTTCCTAGTGGTGTTCGTTGTGTGGTTCTACGTGGGCACAGCCAATCCAGCGGTGAAGCCCGGCCTCACGGCGGAGTTTAACTTCTTCGCCTGGCTGAAGAGCGTCATATTCCGGTGCTTCGGGTGAGTTATTAGCTGAAACAACTTATAGAGTTCAGACAACTTAATGCCATCTCGTTCTTTTTGGTGCACAGCAAACGGATGAATGAGTACGAACAGATTGTGGTGACACCCTCGTGTCCTGGCGTAGATCTCTCTCCCACGCAGCTCAACGAGCAAAATGAGGACTTCCGCCCGCGGCCCAACTATCATCATTCGTCCGTCATCGAGGGCCGCCTCATCGATGACATATAGACACCGTCGTCGATCTAGGGTCTAAGTTCACCTGGATGATAGGGCAGGCGTCGTGGCTGTGGAAAGCAATAGTAGTCGAGTGTGAATTTCTCTAACGCTAGGACAGTACTAAGCTAAGCTAAAGTGGAGCGAAGCAAATCAACCAAACTAAACTTAACTAAACCCTACATGTACTATATGTTTGTAAGTCTGACAGGATGTGGTTGATGTATAGCTAGGAATAGCTGCGGTCACAATGGTAGCATCACAATCTTTGTTTTGGCCTGTTTCTGCTTGTTTTAAGCGTTTTAGTCAGAGTTATTCTGTGACACATTTATAATGGGGTCTTTTCGTTGTTGAGTTTTGAGATCGTTACAGATTAGATAAAGAAATTTCATTAGGCTATTTTATTAATTTTGGAAGGATAAAGAGGTTTTGGATAAATATTAATATTTGGAAATCAATCAATTGTAGATGTTAATCAATGGAGCTAAAAACGGCCGAATTCCTTGGGTTTTCAAAAGAATTGCATATTATTAGAGCCATAAATCAGAAAGATCAAATCAAAGTAACAGTTGTTGAGGCTTTTATTTTGACCACAGCTGCTTAGTTCGTCGTTTACCACAGGCCCAACCACGCCCCCACCCACACGCACACACCCATCACTGCACACACATAACAACAGCTCAGAGCATATTACTAATTTGATTGTAATCTAATTGTAATCTTAAGTTTCGCATGCTTTCGATGTGTTCCTTGCTCGCGTAGTTCTTTAATGATTAATGATTACTTCTTGATCGAGAGCGTATAAATTATTGCTAAATGGATATGTTTCCAGTGTTTCCGCACACAAAACGTATTTTGAGGAGACATATGTGATACTGAGATAATAAGTGAACCAAAAACCAGAAATCAAACTCGATGATTTGGCGCCTTGCATTTAAGACGAACACACACAAAAAAGCACAATGAAATTGTTACAGTAAACACAACACTAAACACAAAGCCCCTTAACCTAAGCTGTAACCTTGTATTAGCAACTTGATGAACAATAACAGTCCTTATTGGTAATATAAGCCCGTACTCCGTGTATTCACTCGGCATAAGAATTCCGCATATATCAGCAATAACTGCAGTCTATATACACCCAATAAATGTATATATATCATACACATATATCCGATATAAACACAAAATGTTGATTAAATGTAACTGACCCAGGAGCGTATATTTCCAAAATATACCCAGTCGTGTCCCAGTTTTTGTACGTGTTTAGCCTAATTAAACCTAGTTGTAAGGCAAATGTTCATCCCACGGAGAACCAGCATGTATTAACAATAATAACACAATAACTGCGATGTGAAATAAAAAGTTTGAAAAAATCACGAACGTTTTCCGGTGGAAATTTGAATGTGTTGCCAAAATGGGTATAATCGATAGGTTTCCAGGGATACATTAAAAAATCAGCTGGGTAATCGATAACCGATATCATAACCTCAAAGGTAGAGCGCCCCAAATATTCGGTAGAGTTAAATTTTGGAATTACAAGTCCAGGACTTGACCAGGCCACCACACACACCCGCCATGAACAGCCTAGTGCGCCGCAGTGGCCAGCAGCTGAGTCTCTGGCGCTCATTCTGCACGAAACCCGGTGCCCCGGAGGCGGCGTCTCCAGGTGAGTGGTTGTTTCTCGCCGGGATTGCGGCTCTTCGGAAGCGTATTATTCTAGTCTATGCTCGCCCACAGGAAGACTCAACTATGAGGAGTTCATTGGTCGTCAACAGCGGCAGGCCCGCTGCAGCATTGTGGTCCAGGTGAGCTCTGAGAAGTCGTACCCGGAGTTGTATAACTACTGCAGCCGCTTCGGCTCGATACTCGGTGCCCACCACTACTGCGTGCGCCAGGACGAGGCCCTGCACTATGTCCTCCTGGAGTATGCCACGCCGGATGAGGCGGCTGCTGCGATTGGAGCGGGAGTCACCAATGGTGATCTGAGCGGCGTTCCCGTGCGGTCGCCTTTCCTTTGGTTCCGGGCAGCAGGAGGAGGCAGAAAGAGCCCCAAGTTAACCCCTTCCCATGTGCCACAACTGCACTCTATCGATGGCAACCGGCAGGTGGAGCAGGCCCTCCTACTGAAGCACCTGCGCGGTGCCGGTGGCATCGAGGAGCAGGTGCAGCTGCTGCACGAGCACACCCGCTTAAATGAACTGGGCATTCGGATGCGCTTTCTGGCCGCCCTGCAGGTGCAGCAGGCCATCGCCGGCATGTTCCCCGCCGCCCAGGCCCAGCCTTTTGGCTCATCCGTCAACGGATTCGGCCGGATGGGCTGCGATCTGGATCTGATCCTGCGCTTCGACAACGATATGGGTGCGAAGAGCCCGCTGGAAGCGACGGCTGAACCCTCACGGCTGGTGTATCACACCAAGGAGAACCTGAGCAACGGCCGCTCGCAGACGCAGCGGCACATGGAGTGCTTCGGGGACATGCTGCACCTCTTTCTGCCAGGCGTCTGCCATGTAAGGCGCATCCTACAAGCCAGGGTTCCCATCATCAAGTACCACCACGAACACCTGGACCTTGAAGTGGACCTTTCCATGAGTAACCTGTAAGTGTCAATTTGATTTTAAAATATCATCAGTCTATCTACCTTATAGCAAACTGGGTTCGTAGGGATCGCAATCTTTATTATACTTATTGTTCGAACTGGGTATGAATTCTTAGATCTATCGCAGGGTCATTTATCGCTACTAACTAGGGCTAATTAACTTCAACGGCGGTAGTTGCTAGCCTGCTCCTCCTCCTTCTTCACCGCCTGTACGAGGACGAAGCTCATCACGGCGCAGATGACGTTGAGCAGGCCGAGGGTCATGGCTAGAGCCACAATCCAACCGGTTTTTCCCTCGAAGAACCAGGTCAGCTCGTCTACGCAGCCGTTGAAGAAGGCGTTGCCGCTGACGGTGTCGCGACACGAGCTAGGCAGCGGCTGGCGCAGGTCGAGGTAATCCCACGGTCCGGTGGCTCCGCAGCAGCCGATGTTCTCCTGGATCATGGTCAGCACGTAACTGGAGTAGGTGTATTCCGAGGTAGCCACAAAGCCGCGCAGCGAGACATTCAGCAGCGGCTGCAGGCTGGAGTTAATTGTGCTGAACTGCATTAGGACCGCCGAGCCGGCCACAATGGCGATGAAGCCAAAGACCTGGGTGCCCACGAACACGAACAGCGCCATTGTGTTCTCCATTAGGGCACTCAGGCAGCCGAGGAAGGCGACGGCCATCATCACAATGCTGATGCCGATGAGCACGTAGACACCGATGTAGAATGACTGCGCCTCTAGGATGCGCAGCCAGTCGTTGAAGCCGGGCTCAGCCCTCAACCAGACTGTTAGGGCGAACAGCGCTGTTGCTATCATCCAGGCTACGATGTTGAAGCAGAAGAGGGTGTACTTTACGCAGCCAATTTGCTTCTCCAGCTGCTCGTCGGAGGCGCCATAGCCAATGCCCATGTTTCGGGAAGCTGAGAAAGAACGAACAGAATCATTAAGATTGATACTACATATGTGCATTTAATGAAGCTTAGGCTCAAACTCCATGTAAAGATATTTCTGTTAACTCCTTAATTATTAACATCCCGATTACCATAGCGCTCAGGCAAAGATACAGTTCATGATATTAAATTTAATTTAATAAGGTGTGGAAAAGCATACCCAAAAGGAAGTAGGAAATTCTTGAAAACACTGGTGAGCAAGTCAGATTTGCCTAAAGCCAATTGATCTGAGATACAAGAACTAATAGTGGGTTCTTTATGGATGCGAATCATCGAGTAATCCTGCCTTGAGTCACATACCAAAAGCTCGCCCTGTTCGCGTTTATTAATCACGCAGTTGCTTGGCATTTATGGTTCTTTCTCACCGCCCTCTCCGGTCTGTTGTCCTTATCTGACTGTGTTTAGCAAATAGCGTTATCAGCGACGCACTATATGATTAATAGGAACAATTGCAACACCCAACGATTTTAAAAATTGAATAAAAGAAATTCTACAGTTAATTGAGGCTAGTTTCAAAACTGTTAATGGAAACACTTAATCAAAAATCGTTTATAGATGTACGTATTTCTGAATTCATCAGGACCTGCATCTTATATTGCGATTAATATTTTAGCACGCAATATTGGAAATATCATTTGGGTATATTACTCATCAAAAATGATAACACTTATTTAATATCACTTAAAAAAATAGAGCTTATATCTCAAATTCGAATGCACATTCACTGGGATTCACCTCGTTGTTGTCGATTCTCGTGGGGTCAATAGAAAAAACTGGGTAGCTCAGTAGCAAGACAAGGAACAGAAATAGAGATCCGTTGGGTTCGTTCGTTGAAATCGTTTTGACCAAAACTAGCTGTTTGGCTGAGATACGCGGTGTCGTTGGCAGTGGTGGTGACAACATCCAGGCTAGTTGGGCCGTACAGTCGAGCAGGGAGAGCGGCCTTAGATAAGAAAGCTTCGTCAGCTCGATAAGATTAGATAGCGACAGGTGGCGATTGCCAAATACCGTGTAAATACTCCTCTGCTCTTTCGTCGGGCCAAGTGAATCAGTTCTCTCCCGCGGTGCTAACTTCCCTGGCATGCCAATGGCCATGATTCACCTAGTCACCCACCCATTCACCTGCCCCTGATAAGCTCCCCGCTGCTGCACTCATATCCGGCCAGTGGTGGGGGTCAGTTCTCCGCGCTGTGAATGAACGCTGCCACGCCCGTTTGTAGATTACTCTTTAAATGGATATATGTTTGAACTGGATCGTTTTAAAGCAAAATCCCTCTTCCAGCACTGGCTTCTACATGTCGGAACTGCTTTACATGTTCGGCGAGATGGATTCTCGCGTGCGTCCGTTGACCTTCAGCATACGTCGCTGGGCGCAGACCTGCGGCTTGACAAATCCCTCGCCTGGTCGATGGATCAGCAACTTTTCGCTCACCTGCCTGGTGATGTTCTTTCTGCAGCAGCTGCGCCAGCCCATCCTGCCCACCATTGGAGCTCTGGCCAAGGCTGCGGAACTAGGAGATTCACGACTTACTGAGGACGGGATCAACTGCACGTTTGTCCGGGATGTAGATCGCGTGGGCTTTAGGAGTCGCAACCAGAGTTCGATGAGTGAACTGTTGCTGCAGTTCTTTGAATTCTACTCGCAGTTTGACTTCCATAACCGTGCCATCTCTTTGAACGAGGGAAGGCCTCTGTCCAAACCGGATCACTCTGCCATGTATATCGTCAATCCGCTGGAGCAGCTACTAAACGTCAGCAAGAATGTGAGCCTGGAGGAGTGCGAGCGGCTGCGCATCGAGGTGAGGAATGCGGCTTGGGTTCTGGAGTCGGAAGTGGAGAATGCCTTTCTACCGGAGGGAGATGGCCCGGAACGCCAGGAACTCTCTTGGGGCCTTCTCAACCTGTTTAAGCACCCCGAGAAGGCCGTTATCCGGCCAAATATGTTCTTTAAGCCACGCATGGTCGAGGTTAGCGATCTGTTCGAGCAGAAGGAAACCGTTCTATCAGGTCCACCCACATCCAGCTCCAGTGCCATCACCTACAAGACCTCTTCTGTGCGGCAGCAGGTGCAGAGCATCAAGGCAGCTACGCGCTCTGAGCTAAAGCAGCTCCGCGGATCAGCAAGCTCCGCTCCTGCGAACAGTCCCAAGAACCGTCGGAGTACCAGGTAATGCTACTGAAAGTGGCACCACCTATGTACATTCTTAGGATTAACCACAACTCCACATCCAGAAGTGGGTCAAGCTTAAGGTTAAGGCAGCCGCAGTTGGCTAATCCAAATGTTGTTCATACTGTTACACCTCCTCTCCACGTAAGTTTAAGCCTAGGATTCAGACAATGTTGAGTATTTTAATTGACTTTTCTAAGACAAACGAAGCTGAAATTATGAGGCCAAGTAAATAGGAGTCTAACAAAGCTATTCTAATTACATTTTGTGAAAAGAAGCTATCTTTAAGAGATATTTTCCTAGTTAAAATACTGTTTTATACAAACATTAAAATGATGCAAACATTTAGCTATACCAAAGAACACAAGTCGGGATTTTCGCATTTGTTGAAGATTTTATTGCATTCTTTCAATGTTACTTGGGATTCACATCCTCATTCTTATCGCTAAGTGTATCCTGTACCTGTGTCCTGATCTCAGGCGATAACAACACTGGAGAGAACAGAAGTTATAGAAGACCAGATGGCGAGTTGTTTTATCCGCACGGATGTTAATTACTAAATCATCCGATGCAGGTGTGTGCGTGGTGTATAACGCTACAATATTCCGTATGTGTTCTGTTCTTTGCTCTTTGTTCCAATTGTGTTTATTTTGATATACATTACTCGTGTGTTTCGTTTTCGTACGATTTTACTTGCGTGACCCTCGCTTTTGATCAATCTTTTTACAAAATTTGATTCTATTTTTTTATAGCTTTGTAAATGTGTGTGGATGAGTGTTTGCTGTGCTGCTGCTTCATGTTGTTGTTGTCTATTCTCTAGATTGATTCTTGTAAAGATTGTTCAATGTACATAACTAATTGCTCGCTTACGATTTTAATGTATAATTTTATGCATGTAAATCACGTATTGCATACAATGCATATACACGTATTGCCTTCGGTAAAATTAATTAAATTTTGGGTCTGTTGTGTGCTGCTCTCGCTTCTTCTAAACTGATCTGGTGTGATCTTTTGCAAATGTTGCTTTTGCTGATGCTGTTGATGCTACATAAAAAATAATTTACAAATGAAGAGAGAGACAAGGGGGCGGGGTGGGGTGAGTTGGGGGCCGGGAAAATCTGATGCTACGATGCTTCCTAGTTAAATAGGTACAAAAAAGAGGGCGCCGAAATAAGCTGCCAGGACGAGCGGATCTCCTGGGTTCTCCGCAGTGCAGATCTCGACATCTTCGGCGGCTACTTAGACAACAATTTCAACGGCAGCCGCCGGATCCACTCATCTGAACCAGAGCTTCAGTCGCAGCGCGTCCACTCCATTGAGATAGTAGCGGAACAGCCGCTTATCACGCACAAAGCCCAAGTTCTCGTAGAGCCGCAATGCCGGCTGGTTCCGCATCTCGGTCTCCAGCACCACCTCGTCGGCATTGTCCGCCAGCATTGCCTGCAAAAAATGGAAGGTAGTATTATACAAGTATTCAGAGGAGCACTGGAGTTAGGAGTATCGATTTCATAACCCAAATAGTCCTTGGGTTTATGCCTAAAAGTATACCTTGCGCCCAAAAAACGTGGTATTGATTATGCCATCGCTAGAATTTTTAAACCTAAACTACTCCCCATCCCTGCCGTCCATACGAACATTCCTACCTCTATGGCCTTGGTGACCAGTGTGGTGCCGATCTTGAGCTTGCGATACTCCTTGCGTACGGCCAGCATAGCAATGTAGCCGCGCCGCACGTTCATGTGCATGTCCAGCTTGCACACAATGGCGCCAACGTACTGATTGTCGTGCGAGGCGAGGAAGCAGAGTTTTGGCCAGTTGTAGATAAAGTAGCGGTACGTGTATATCGAGTAGGGCTCGGACAGCTCCGCCTGGATCAGTCGCATGATGTCCTGTATTGGTTGGTAGAGGGTTAGTATATAAAAGCGCTTGAACAAGAAGGTACTACTCACATGCATTTGGTGCTCAGCCTCGTACTCGTTGTACACGATTTCGTCGGCTGAAATGGCAGGTTCAAGCAGCTGGGGCTCTGATGTGATGATGGGCATGGCCTCCTCTGAGGTGCGGGGCACCTCCTCTTCCACCTTGTCCCGGCTATTGCCACTCCCCGTCGCCACTTGCCTTCCACCACCTTCCCTTTCCACCACCGTCGCTGTGGCTGTGTGTGTGTTGGCAGTGGTTTTGTTTGTGGCTGTTACAGGCTTCTCCTCTGGATAAGGACCATCTGATCCGCCTTCTCTCCGCTGCTTGCGGTTGTTGTTGCTGCTGTCCACGCTTTTGCTGTTGTGGCTGCTGTGGTTGTTGTTGCTGCCACCGCTAGTGGCCCGTATATGATTGTTGTTGCTGTGGCCATTAAGCACTTCCGCCGATGGAGGCGACGAAGGAACCTGTTCCTTGGCGCCATGGCCATTGCAGAGGTGCAGCTGCTTGAGCAGGCGCCTCAGCTCCTCCCGGTCCTCCGCCGGCTCCGCCTCCGCCTGCTGCACATACCCATTGCTGGGTGCCTCCACCTGGCCAATGGGGTTTGGATTTTGAGAACTCTTCTCCGCTGAATTCTTTTTGCTCTTGTACTTTTTCTTTCCGACCGCCGTTGCCTGGGCATCCGCCATCCTGAAATGTGGTGGGGTCGTTTCTTGGGCGGCACCTGCTGCTCCTCCTGGCTCCTGGGCTCCCGGGGGTAACGTGGGAGGACTGGGAATCCTCGCCTGCAACCCTGCACCTCGGACTTATTTTTGGTTATATTTTCCCAGTTGCTGGTTTTTCATTCACACACATGCACGTACACGGCCACACACACGCACTTTTCTCCTCTTCGCTCTTCCGATATCTGGAGTTGGGGCGCTATTCGTATATCCGATCCAATATGGAGCCCGATCTATGTAAAACTTATGTAAAATTATGAGTTGTATTCCCCGAAAGTGGCGATTTTCCTTTGGCTATGAATAAATCCGCACCCACACATATGCGAGAACAGCTGGCTAGAGCTGGCCTATCGATGTTTAGTCGATACTATCGGTTGCTGCGCCAAGTGGCAACCCTGCAATACGACCATCGATTGCGCACTGAGAATATCGATACTTTTCGATAACACCGCGTTCTTATTTCTTCTTCTTGCGGATTGAATTTCAATTAAATTTCTTATTATTACGGTTGATAACTTGAATTAATTAGTTGAAAGTGATATTTATAAGTGATCGCAGCTTGGTGCAATGAGTTGCAAACAAAATCTTGCGCGTAAATGGTTAAATCTGCGTTTTTTAAGCAAAATGCTAAAAACTATGTGCGATCCACCCACACAGCTTCACTTGCGCGTCGGTGTAAAAGTATGTGTGCGTATAGTATAGCTGGATTACTCCTTAAAAGTGAAAAATACAAATAATTCGTCTCTCCGGTAAATTCAACTACAGAACGAACGAAAACCATGGAGGACTAAGGTAATTTCTACTAAATTGATATATTGGGGCAACCACATATGTGCATTGGGATCACTACTAAATTCGTGAGGCCGGGGACTCCAATCAGAGTCAAGCTCCGTTTTCATTTGTTATTTTAGAAAATATTTCTAACCCTATTCAAAACATTTAAATTTCTATCTCTATAATTATTACATACTATTTTATTAGTCTAGTTGTGAACCTAAAGAATATTTTCTTGACTTGAAATTTAAAAACATTAACTACTCTTATACACCCTTTTCTTGATTTATAGCTCTGAAGTGCAACCTTCGCCTACTTTCGGTTTTCTTTTCGGGTCATTTGCATGCCACTAAAAAACAGCTAAATCAAATCAAATTGAATGCCAATCACAAACACATTAGTCTGGAACTACGTTTTAATTTTCCTGTGTTTCGGAGAGGCGTGTGTTTTATTTTTCTTGTTGGTTACGGCTTCCTTCCTGTTAGCTGACAGGGGATAAAGGCGAACTTCTCGCGTATCGCTTCCGATTTTCCATATTTTTAACTACTTTCTCGCTGTTGAATAATCTTACGTAAGGATTTCTTTTTCGATAAGAGTAGACAGTTATTACCAGAAATTGTTAAACATTGTGCCTAAGACCACTATCAAGAAAGCGTGATGTTTAGCTTAAATTTATTTCTGAACTATTTAAGAATATTACAATTTGACAGGAAAAATCCCGCCTTTTTTCGTTTTCCCCGTGTAATTTGCTGCTAATTTCACGGCTAGTTGACAACAGCGATCAATCAATTGATTGAGCTTTGTGGCTTGTTGATTTGATGGCCCTTCCTAAACATCGAAATCGAAAGACTTCAGCAACGAACTTGGCATTGCTGTATTACAAAGTTGAGATATGTCTAAATGGCTCGTATGCCAAATATCGAATACCCAGTCGGAAATGAGTTATATGACGATATATCCAGTGGGGAGGAGATTAAGGAGGCCGATCTTGTGTCGGATCACCATTGCATGCTCCATATATGCATATTTAGCATTCGGAATTGGATTGGTTTTGAATTGATTCGGATTGACCGGAATTGGATAACCGTAGCCACGCGATTTTATAATTTCTTGGAATTTTGCATACGAATTCGCAGAGGCAACAGTGTAAGCAGCAGCAGTTTGCGTCCGTTTTGCTTTTTCACTTTTGGCTGTGTTGTAGCTGCTGCTGCTGCTGTGACGAAGGAAAATCCGAAATTAGCAAAGCAAACAACACACGGAGAAAGTGAATGGCCGAATAAAGTAAAAGCAGCGACCGAGAAAGAGCAGAGAGCGGCTGACGACAAGTGCCACAGCCAACGCCTTATCACCTTATTTGTGGAGATCTCAAATAATCCCACCCAGATATTATTTTTCAGTTTAATTTTTTGTAAGATCAAAATGGTCCAATTTGATACTCTGAATTTACTACGTCGAAACCCTAGAAAGAAGTGGTTTTATATTTATACCAAATAAGTTGACCGTTTACTCCACATGGTTAAACGTTTTAAAAAAGAGGAGGTTCATTTCGAACACATTAGGGTATTTGGCACATCCATGGCGCATTAAAGCACTTCACATTTTGCGCGATGCTTAAAAGTTCCATAGCTCAAACCAAAGCCGACTCCATTCTCCGCCCAGCATTTAAACATTTTGGCCGTGTCATGTCAAGAGTTATGGGCTTTGTAATTTTTCTGTTTCAGTTTTCGTTTATATTTCGTTGTTTCAGTTGGGTTTTTCGCCTTGTAGTTGCTTGTTTTCCGTGTTGCAATTCGAGTGTGTGTGCAAAAGGCAAAGTCAAAGCGCAGGCGCACCAAATATAAAGCACTTGGGCAAACCTTACCCCCAGTTCCACCTACCTCGGCCCTCCACTCCAAAAAAGAGCTTAAGTGAGGCACCTGGCTCAGCGAACTAAGACCGCCGACGAATTTGTCGCGTCAGCGTTAAATTGTGTCAAATGTTGTCACACACAAAAAGGCAGCCTCATCCTCCCTTTTTGTGGCTATGAGGTAAACATTGTGGTCTGTAAATTGCAAATGTTACAAATAACCAAAAATGTATTATTTCAAGCAATACGTGCCAAGCGCAAACTATACCTACAGTTTTTGGGTCGAGCAACCAGGTTTACCTGAGATCTAAACCAAAAATAAAACAATAATACCGAGGAGGGTTTGTGCTCTAAGTAAATGTTTTGGTACTATCCTACTACATACCAACACGAAACATCTCGGATTTTTCTTTAGAAGCCTGCTATTGAACCATTTTGCATATAAAGGCGGTTGGACCGTTCAACGTAGACTTATGGGAACCTCTAAAACTTTAGTGAATTAAGGCGCATCGACGATCGGAAATCGACAGACTTCAGACTTCATGCGTTTCATTACGCAACACAAGCAGAGCCGAGACCATATTGTGAAAATACAGAAATACAAGCGGAGCAGAAAGCGAGAGAAAACCAATCGAATTTGTCAATTGGGGAAAGAAGTGAAATGCCCACCTATCTCTCGAAACCAGTCTGTCTGCATCCGCCTGCGTCCGCCGTCCATGGCAGAATGCTGCTCACCTTCCCAGATTCACCAGACCTACTAGACCCACCGAAACCCCACCTTATCATGGTTCGTAGTGTACTTGGTCAAGGCGAACCAGCCACTTTTAACCGGCGATCGACGAACCGATCGGAGCGGAGCTCTGCTTTGGTGACAGTATACGCCTCGGGCTCGAAATACCTCCTAAACATATTTATCTTCTAAGCGAAATAGATTTTTAATACCAGTAGAACTATACCACGGTAGAACTATCTGAAAAAAATATAGTTCCCTATAAGTATGGCATGCTTAATCAAACTCTCAAGATAACCCAAAAACTATTTACGTTGACAGATAATTACTTAAGTTCCAAATATATTTAGTAAAAATTGAAGTTTAGGTTTTGCAATATTTAATTTTTTAAATATTTTATAATACAAAATTTGTATGAAATAAATATTAATTATCCCCTGGAAATATTTAGAATTAAAAGAAGCCATCAACAATGGCAGTTTTATTGCAATGATAAATGAATCCATTAAAGATTTTTTTTAATATTTTAAGTGTTTTAACAATGAACCAATATATGTAATAGCTAAAGTGCAAAAAAGTCTATGAGGCTAAGAAAAGGCAAGTACATATGTAATGTCATGCATTTCAAATGGGGTTTAATGTATGCAGTTATACTAGTTTCTGAGTATCGAGTGTTTTCTGGCTCCAACTTCTAAGAAACGCGGTAGCACCAAAAGCAAAAGCAAGAGCAGCTCAAAGGCAGCAAAAGCAGCAGCAGCGGAGTTGGCCAAGACGACTTTCGGCCGGGCTCAGTACGCTGCGAACGCTCATTGAAAATGGTCTGCAGGCCGCGCATGCGCTTGAGCTCGAAAACGAAACAAAATCAAAATCAAAACCGAAGCCGATTCCGATACAGAAGCAAAGCAACAGTCGCGTGTTCGCGTTTTGCTTCGATTTAATTTCGGTTTTTCTTTCTTTGATTTTTTTAACTGTGTAAAGTGTGGTGTGTGCATTGAAAGTTTGACGCCTCTGAGAGTTGTGAAAAAGCCTCTCGATTCGATTTGTAATTTGGAAGGCGAACGTGAGCGGCCAAAAATTGAAAATGTAATTGAAAATGTGTAGCTATGGCTACTATAAACCGCGAGGGGTTGGTGACAGGTTGTTGTTGTGGTGAAAAAGCAGAGAGTAAACCAAAGACTTAGGAAACGAACTTATAAATCGTGATTCGAATTGGACGCACGACTGCAATGACCTTGACACAAGGGCGTTGCAAAGTGGAATTAGATTGCATGTGCAACGATTGGGTTTAAAGAATCTGATTAGGGTAGATTACAGATGTGGTGTTAATAAAAACGAAGCAAAGGAGAAAATTTATAGATATAAATAAGTGATAAAGGTTTTTACAACTACTTTAGTTTACGATTCTAGTTTATATGGGCACAGCTAAAACACTTACTTAATTATAATTCATTTTCTAAGCCCAAGAAGTCGGCCTAATGAAGTAACATTCCAGTATAAACAACACAACTACTGGCAGTGAAATAATACCAACAATGAACACAACATAATAGTTCCAGCGACACTTTTCATAACTACTACAGCAGCCAATGCAAAATAAAATGAAGAAAGAAGTAATTTAAAAAATAAGCCAAGGCATGTTAAGTGCTTTAATATTTATTATTACTGTCGTCGTTGTTTTTTCGGCAATCCAGTGGTGAAAGTGTCCATAAAAAGGGAAACAACTGCTGGCCACCGGGCCAAAACAACTTGACAAACAAAATGAAGAGGGACAGCGAACATTAATAAAGGCATCTGCCGAGGCAAGAAATCAATCGACTGGGTAAAAGTGCCAATAAACAAGTCAAACATATCCAAATGGGTCGAAACCCGAATGCGAATCCAAAACCAAAATCAAAACCAAAACCAAACCCAAAGTCCGAGTTAAGCCAAAGCTAAAGCCAGTTGGCAAAGTTAGCCGCCTAGCCAGCGACTTGGTTCAGTTTCGGGACTATGTAGTTACTGGCTTTTCCTGGCTTTTCCGCCCAAAACAACATTCACTTGTCATTTGCAGTTGGCTCAAATAGAATCCACCAGTCCACTGGTCGGACTGGCCAAAACGAGGAAAACCGCAATGTTTAGGAGCCCGGGGAGGAACCCATGGTGGCTGTCAGCCGAGTAAAAGTGGCTGAGGCTGCCGATGATGGAGCTCTGACGAATCTACCGCTGAATTTGTCGCCTGTGCACTGATTAATCGTCCGATTAGGAGTGAGAGCAGCACTTTCTCAACGACTATTTCTATCGATCTTTAAGATTCAATAGCCGGAAATGGCCTCAAGATGCCCTAGTCAACCGAATAAATGACCTTCCGTAGGTTTCCAGGAGGAGGGAGGGATGTTAACACAGTTATTCAATAAAAAGATTAAGAAACAGTGTCGAAACGTTTAATCTGACATAAAATATAGTAAAAGCAGACGTAGGCACTGATCAGGAACATAAATAGTCTTCTAGGTCCATTGACCTACAAATTAGTAGCTTTGATATATTTCTTTCAGCTTAGGATCCAAGTAACATCGAAGTACACATAGACCTCCTCCCATTGAGTTACCCTTACTTATTGTACTTACTTTTAGAAACCACGTGGATTAATGACTAGTTAATCAAGCTGACCTTTGTTGGCCATCTTCCAGCAAGGCTAAGCGCTCTTTGCTCTTGATTAAGCCAAACTAATGAAGGGACCGCTTGGTACGAAGGCAATTGTCTTTTGTTTTTATGTAGTCCACGGTTTCCTCTCTTTTTTTTGCTGCGCTTCTTACTGTAAATTGTGTGTGTTTGCTGGCCAAAGGGAGGGGTTGAACAAAGGGGTAACTGAAAAAACTGTAAAAGTTCATGGTTAAAGTCATTCGAGCCAAGGGCTCGGGAGAAAAATGTGGGTGCAATTTGGTCACTAGTATAAACGGTCAGATTATTTCCCATGGTTTGAGGGACTTTGATCCCTAAAATAGATGGTTTGGGAAAGCACTTTGTAAAAGATATTTTATTTTTCGACTGACTAGGCAAACACTAGTTTGTCTTTTGTGGAATTTAATTGTTGATAAAAAATGATTTTATTCCAAAGCTGGATCATTTGTGGCAAAATCTACGCGAATCTACACTACGAAAAAATTGTATTGGGTTGCTCAGTGCGTTGTTTGTTACATTGTTAGCAATAGCTTTATATGAATACATAAAGGGCTTTTCAATGTAAATGTATTGAATCAAAGTTTTCATATTTTATATAGTTTAATCGGAATAGAACCATCAGAAGTCCAATACAAATCAGACAAGTTGACATTTTCACAATCTCACACTCTCCGCAAAAGTTAATTGCCTTGCCAGAAGTCGAGTTACATTAGCCGTTGGACCGACAATTATTCAACACTTCCTACTACACAGCTGCCATTTCACCCCGGATCAAGGCCTCTAACTCGGACTTTTGACGGGCTTCCGCCTGAGCATTCGAGGTGTCGGTTTAATAGGGATCATATCGCACAATAAAGTGTCTAGAAAATGGAAAACGGAAAATGCTGAATAAAGCAGAGCCATCGGCTCAATTGGCCTGATAGATGATAGATGTCCCAGGGACTAGGTTTTTGAGCAGTTAACAACATTAATTGGCCCCTGGAATTACTTAACACACGCTTAATTGTTACCACACACAAAAAGAGCTCAGAGTTGCTCTGGGTTTAATGCGCTTCACTGACGTCGTCGTCATCACCATCATTATTATCATCATCATTGTCTTGGCTTGGCTTGTCTACTGTAGTTATTTCTACTGGATTGGAAATGCACTCACCCAAGATTGGCTCACATTTCGTGTGCCTGCCGCCGCAATGGCAACAAATTATTTGCGTTTTGATTATATGGTCCATACACACGCAAAAGTCACGCACACGGAGCAAAGTCGATTATGAAATTTAAATGCATTTTTTCCCTTTTCGAGGTTTAATCGCTCTATGCAAATTGGAATTGCGTATGTGCCATGCAGAGTGAGTGAAGATTGAACTACAAACTGTCAACATAACCGGCGTAACTCGAGGTTTACGCTAGCTGGATAACTACATTTTGGTATACAAAAAGCTGGAATAAAATGGAATTTATAAAATTTAAAATAATTTGTAAAACTACCTCAATGAATGTCGAATTGACAGCAGTTTTATTAAAAAACCTTTATGATTGTATGCTCACACATCGTGCCTCGAACTAGGAGTGAATGATATACACTTTGGTAGGGATGTCAATGGACCTCAACGTAGAGATCTCTGCACTGCGTATATCCCCACTGACAGCATTCCAGAGGATCTTCTAGATGACCAGCTGCCACTCCAATTCCAATACCATTTCCCAACTCATTCCATTCAATCCCGACTGCAATTTGCCTCACTTGTCGCTCGTTTAGAATGCCGGGCACGTAGTCGCAGTTCAGTTTAGCTTAGGAGCGGCATAGCTTGCCCATATCTAGCTTCGCACACGTTTTCGACCAGATTATCTAACAGTTCATTTCGCTAACGGCTTCCCTGCTGGACAACCTCGTCAACGTCTTCGTCATCGCTTTCTACGGCTCTCATTTAATTTATGATTTAACTACGGCAATTAAGTGAAAATTAAACGCTCCGATAGGTTCGATAGATGCAGTACCGGGTTACAGCCCCTCCTCCTTGTCCAACAAAAAATCGCTATTATAATTTCGACAAGATATTCGCCGCAGGCTCTCCAGCTACAACTCCATTTTAATGTCCATCCATTTCCATTTCCCTCGCCTTTGGCTCTTGCATCACCTTTTCATCCTGATTTCTGAGGACCTGTCCACTCTCCTCCGGTTGCGTAATCCTCGAAAATCTTTGCACGTGATGGGGATTACCTTACACTCCACTGTTCAACAAGTTGTTTCTGATTTTAAGTTGCGTTTTGTTTGCCTCCTTTGTTGCTTTAATAAACTTGTTCAAATATATGTGGACATATTTCTCTCCGTTTTTGGGTACTATTTTTTCTATGCCTATAATTTTTTTCAGCTTTCGTCATTGGCTGTCGGCTTTTGACGAAAATTTGTCATGCATTTCATTTGATTTTGTTGTGAGTTGGTTATTAATTCATCCATTCTCCAACTTTTCCTGGGCAGAAACTTTTGTCTCGTGAAGTCTCTGTGATCTGCAAAATGCGATTGTGATTGTGAAAAAAGCTGCACACATGGCTAACAGATTATTACCATCGTTGATCGACGTGTATGAAGCTACCGAACTGGAAGTGGAAGTGGTCGGTCTGTGGCAAATGAATAGATATTATGCTTGAATGGTCGATGTGTCGGTGGGTCATTTAATCGGAGAGTCAAAAGCGAGAAACACGAAAGCGAAAGGTGTCATATATGATTTGGCAAGTTACTTTTGGAGTGCAGTTCTTTTTATAAATGGTGGTAAAGATTTTTTTTAAGAAACTGTTTTATATTACGCCAAAAAAAACACACAATTTTAAGTAAAAAATTTGAGGAAAATGTGAATTAAATATATTCGCTTGTTCCTTTAAGACAAGAGACATGCATATACCCATTTTATGGTGCATTTCCTGTTTTTTTAGTCTTCGATCAGGATGCTCTGTGGGTGCCTGGCGCTGATCGTCCTCCTGCAGGTGGGGGGCGTGACGCGAGCCCTGCCCACCATCCAGGGTGTTAGTGTGCAGCAGCAGCTGGACAAGAGTTTTTTCCAGCCGCCGGAGATCGAACAGACGATCGACGAGGTGCAGAAGATCCTAGCCAACGATCCGGCCTTGCCAAGACTGACGCGGTGAGTGCGTGAATAGGATTTCTGGGCAAAGACTGCCCAGAGATGGTCTGGATTCTAATAATACCCCTCCAAATCTTCACAGTGGCGAGATCGAGGAGCTGTACGAAAAGGTGACCCGCGAGGAGTACGAAAAGAGTCTGGAGGCGGGTGACATGAGCCGAGCGGACAGCATGCGCGCCCTTATGCTCGTTCTGCCTTTCAACACGGACAACAACACCGAGGAGAATCTCCAGGAGCTGTACACCCGGCCGCCAGTGACCCGCGTCATCGATGCCTACACGCCGCCGGATCCCGTTAAGTTCCTCACCGCAGATCCCAGTGCTGTGCCGAGGAGTACGGTACCCGGGGGAAATCCTGCGGTGGCAGCCACCACATACAAGCCAGCCTACAGCCTGCTTCACGGTCAGGCGGTGAATCATCCTCTCCAGCAGCAGCAGCAGTTCAGGCCTATGCCACAGGCCACCACCTACCATCCGCCAGCACCGCCACCAGTGGTTTATCAGGATTTTAAGCCAGTCACTGCCGTCTCTCTGCCGCCAGTAAATCCCGCTGCTGCTCCTCCAGCCGCCCGATTTAGCTCCCACTACAGTGCCAAGAATGCGCAGTTCCTCAGGAAGCCCAAGCCCTCGGCCGCAAGAGAAAGTGCGTCGTCCAGCACGGTGAAACCCGTGGCGGACATTCTCGAGAGTTTGGGAATCGTTTCAGGCGGCAAGACCGATTCAGCCCACAAGAGGTATGCGCTGGATGACTATTACCCAGCGGAGAGTGCCCCCCAGCCGTCAGTGGTGGCAGTGGCCGATCTGCGGGGTCTCCAGGGTGCCCGAATCCGACCTGAGGCCTACTCTAACTTTAAGCCCTTAAATATTGGCGAAGAGCTGCGCGTGAAACCGGAAGTGGAGGGTTACCTCACACGCTTTGGGATTGTGAAGAAGGCCCCAAAGGCGCTGAAAAAGGATGGCAAGCCAACCGAGGAGCCCACTGGTGCCCACACGGAATTGTCCACAGCGACGGCCCGGTTGCCCAACCCCACTGGAAACGCAGAGTTGGCTAAGCTGTTGGAGAATCTTCAAGAACTGGAACGACTTCAAATGCAACCAAATAGAAAGGCTCCGAAAGGCACTACCAGTACCACAACTAGCACAACTAGCACAACTAGTACCACTACCACCAGTACCACAACCCCGGCTCCAGTGCCACTCATTACCCATGGGGAGCCACTGCTCATCGAGGCGAAGAAGCCACGCAGGAGAATCGATCCGAATATAGACCTCAACTTTGCAAGTGCGGGTAACCACCAGACGACGCCCTCCAGCTCCGATGAGCTGTCAAAGTTGCTGCAGAATCTGCAGGAGCTGGAGAAACTGAAGATTAATCCGGAGAATGTCATCAAGGCGGCCAGTCCAAGTGTCCAATCCTTGAGTAGGGGATTCTCCACAACCACTAGTACGACCACTACCACTCCCTCGCCTGCCCAAAACGAAGCCCGAGAGCTGCAGCGAATCCTCAAGCAGCTGCAGCAGTTGGAGGCGTCCAGCAAGAAGACAACGACAAGCACAACCAGCACGACGGTGAAGCCAACTAGGAATCAGGGACTAGGCTCAGGATTGGACCTGGGTCAGGGCAACTCGTTCGGAGCCGCCGATCTCCTCCAATTGCAGCGGCTCCTGAGTGACGATCGCGAGCTGGAGAAGCTGTACGAGCAGGCCAGGAACAGCAAGAGAAAGCAGCAGCCGAAGGCGACTACCAGTAGCACCTCCGCTCCCACCAGCACCACCACTTCAACCACGAGTACCACAACCACAACCACCACCACGGCCAGACCCACTCCCTCGGTGGATCATGCGCAGTTTGAGGCTTTGATTACCCGCGTCCAGCAATTAGAGCAGCTGCAACAGCCCACTACACCGCCCAATTTCCTCACCAGAAACGTGGCAGGACTGGAACTGGGTCTTAGCCTGCCCAGCAACGATTTTGCCCACCTACAGGAGCTCTCACCGACCTCAGCCTCCAGAACAGGAAATGGAGGTGCAGTGGAGATCTCCACGGCTGCATCAGCTTCGAAGCAAAGACCCCTTAGTCACTTTGAGCGGAGTAACGGACTGCTTCAACAAGACGAGGTGCATCCGCAGGACTATGTGCAGCTGCAGAAGCTCTTGAGCAAAGTGCAGGAGCTTGAACGAGTCCAACTGCGAACGGATCAGGTGACCCAGTCCCAGTTCCAATCCCATTCTCAGTTGGTTACCGCAGCCTCGGTGCGCAGTCCCAATGTAAAGACACTCAATGGGGCTCACATTGTCTACGCCCAGCCGATCAAGGAGCAGGAGGTGGAGCCGGAACCCGAGCTCAAACTGGATCTTCCCGTTTACCAGAAGCCTAAGCCAGCCACGACCTCTCAATCTTCTAGTGAGGAGCTCCGGGAACTGGCCATGAGCCAACCCGCTCATCCGCAACGTGGATCCTCGGCGGACTTTGACCAGTTCCAGCAATTTTTTGGCAGCTTGGAAGACACTGGCGAACGGCAGAGCTACCAGCACATGCAGCCCATCTACAAAACGGTGCCTCATCCGGTAACCACGCCGGCTGCTCCGCGTTTTGTGCCCGCCAGGAAGGCGCCCACCACCACTTCCAACTCCTTGCCTAGAAAGGCGGATCTCGAGGAGCTGCAGAAGCTGCTCTACAACACCCAGCAGCTGCAGAAACTTGGCGTGGCTCTGCCCCACGAGCTATCGCAGCAGTTAGAGAGCCAGCTGCAGGCTACCTCAACCTCCACAACCACCACAACTAGCACAACCACTCCGGCTCCTGCTCAAGTGCACGACACCTCCTCGCCAGCGGTCTTTTCGCTGACCACTAGCCGTCCCAGGGTACGTCCCATCCCATCGGAAGTCAAACCAGCCACGGAGAGCAGCCTCCAGCTGCCCGTTTTCAGTGCCACAAAAATCATCGAGGCGGCCATCAAGAGGGCGGCCAATAGGATTGGTGTGAGCACTGAACTGACGCCAAAGCAGGGCCTACCCGTTGGAGTGGTCAAGGGATTGGGCGTGGGTTTCCGGCGTCGCAGCGATGAGGGTGAGACCGATGATCTCTACGAGGACGAGGAGGAGCGGGAGGGTGAGCTCGACGGGGACCTCATGGCGGAGTTTAGCGAGCTCAACTACCAGCTCGCCAAACCAGAGACGCCCGAGATGCACAATGAAAAGAGGGACGACTCCGAGAGCAATCTTAGCAAACTGCAGCGTCTGATCAGTAATCTTCAGGAGCTCCAGCAGCTTAACGTGAGCCTGGACCATGTTACTACAGCCACAGCTGCTCCTCCGGGCAGTTTAAGACCGCATCTGGATGCTGCCTACCTACAGTCCCTTCAAAATGGGCAAGATGAGACACTGAAGCAGAGGAGACAGAGTGATACAAATGTCACTACAGAGAGTAACAAGGAGAAGATTGAGGAGGATGCGTCCACTACCACCCAGTCCCCTACCAAGATCAGCCTGAATCTGGACTTGGACGATGGAGACACAAAGGGAGCAACCGAGGAGGAGGATACTGCGAAGAGTAGTACCACCACCACTACAGAGGAATCCCGGAACGGATCGCTCGACGACTTGGCCGACTCATTTGGACCTGATCCCGTCAGCGAAGAGCCACCACCGCCGAAGAAAAAGAATGGCTTCTACTTCTTGGCCGACTGGAATTCGTTCCTCGAAGTGGGCGACGGCGATGACCAGGTTGTGGTTCGACTGAGCCCCAAGATTGGGGATCCTCGCCTTTTTCTACCCGTGAAGATTCCCTCGTAGTGTCCATTTGGGCCGGTTAGCTGTACATATGTTACCCCCTTTCAATTCCACATTCCCTTCCAGTCGTTTGTATTCGTAATATGTGTGTATTTATTGTCACTATCGTCTCATTCTGATACCCCCTCGGACAAGGGATTCAGAATTTGGGGTCCGCAATCCGGGAACCTGTAGTCATAAGTTGGGCCTAAGCTGTAAGAGTCAATCACCAAGCACAAAGTCGTGGTTAAAGCTATGTATATGTGTAACTAGAGCTCTTGAAATAAAGATATATTTACTTAGTTAAAAGGCACACAGAGTCATTACTTTTGGGTAACGTAACAAGGAAACTGCAAGTAAAACTACTTCAAAATCAAACAAAAAAGAAGAAGGGAAGCTAAGTCGGCCAACCGAAGTTGTAGATTTACCTCCCTATATGTTACAGACAAATTACAGCTGTATTCGTATTATTTTGACTTTATTTTTTGAACCTTCCTATGGCAGCTATATATTACATTGTGTGTAATATAGTCAACAGATTTTGGTTAAATTTCAATCGAAATTTTAAAACATTAAAAAAATGATATTCTAGAGTAAAAGAAAATCCAATAAAAATCAATGAAATTTTTATTTTTGTCCTATTAATTTCCCATTAAATTCCGATCGTTCCTATCGGTGCTATATAATATAGTCGTATTGTTTATTTTTAGTCATATTCGAAATTCTGAAATATTAAAAAAAAGATATTCCTAAGAGTACAAGATAATATGTCGAAAAAAAACACCGAAACTATAATTTGTATACCCTTGCAGTGGCTATAATGAGTTCAGTCAGACGTTTCCGACCCTATGAAGTATATATTATCACTAGACGAGTATATTACTCAAATCAAGGCTGACAAGTAACAAATTGACGGTTTTTAGAGCAGCTAACAATCTAAACAATCTTATTCTGTTTGACCAATTTTTTATAAAAGTTACATCACGATTTTCTGAAAAACAGGAATGAAAGCGATCATTAAGTGCAACACATTTTTAGCTAAATACGTTGGGGATGTAAAATATCGGCCAATATAAGAATCAAAGGAATATAATTACAAATTAAACATTTAATTAATTACATTAACAAATTAACATTTCACTTACAACCAAGAAAACAAATATCACTATTGGTACATTTACGATATAATATATAATAATATTAGTTATCGAGTTCCCCACTATAATTTCAACTCTTTACTAAACATCCATCTGACAGGACGCAAAGAAATTTCATGCCAGTTAATCCCGTTTATGTGCATTGCAACCACGGTTCCAGTAATCCGGCTATTACCAGTTCGTAGAACGTGATGCGTCTGGCCTGGACCACAGCCAAGGAATACATGGCTCCGGGTGGCCGATGAAGGGGCAAGCGTAGAGATAGCAATTGCAAGACCTCTCCATCGCCATTCTCACCTGACTTGCGCGGGGCTTGAAAGCGGGCAAACTCCACGAATCCCTGAACTCCGCGGTAAATAAGCACCCGCACCCAACAGCATCCCTCCACGATGGCCAACAGTGTCTCATCCCGTACCCGCAAGGTGGTCAGGTGGCGTGCTCCTCGTTCCGCTGCCAGCGATTGAAAGAGCGATCCATTCACATGATGCAACTGGATGTGGGCGGCTGGTGCAGTGGAGGGCGTGGTGGGAGGAAGGTCATCTGGTGTCAAAACGGTGAGACGGGCGTAAAGGAGGCGGGCACGGTTTGCGGGTCCCACAATCAGGCGGAGTGTGGAAACAGGTCTCCAGTGGGCCTTTGGAAGCGGCAAAAACTGCTCTTCCTTGCTCGAAGAGAAGGCTGCCGGTTCCTCTTGGCCTTCTTCCCTCTCTTGCTGATGAAGCTCCTCACTTAGCTTTCTCAACCTCTTAATAACAGCATGCAGCTTTTCATCATCATTCCCTGATCCCTGATTTTCATCGTTGGCCAACGACAGAACATCCAATAGCGTTTGCTCGAGAACTAGCTCCTGAAATCGAGAATCGTCCTCCTCCGAAATTCCTCGCAGCTCCTGCAGCGTGGGCCAGATAAGCTGGGCACTTCGTGCGGCAAGAACTTTGGCCGGAGTGTCGGGCAATGGAAGAGTGTCGTTGCTCAGACGGGCACGCAAGCTGTGCAACTGACGCATAAGCTCCAAAAAATCTTCCACCAAGTGTTCGTCGAATAGATCGCTCTCCGGAATACTTAGCTGGATAATATTCACCTCCGCCTGCAATTGGAATTCCAAAGAATCCAGCAGGCGTCTTCGCATCCTGGCCAGTTCCAAGGGATTCAGTTCTTTCTGCTCCTGCCACTTGGAACCCAGCTGAGATTGGATGGTGGGTCGCTGGAGATATTTTAAAGCCTGTTGGTAACTGGGATTCGGTAGTGGACGACTTTTCATTTCCTCGTGTTGCTCTTTGATATTTCTCAACGTTTCCGCTGGTATATTCATTTGCTCCGTATTCTTTGTGTTGTTCAGTTGCCAGCTCAATAGGATTGACTCCATCCCGCTACAGTTCCTGTTGGTTTCGTGCTCATCATCATCACGAAACTCATAGCTGGTCATAAAGGCGAACTCCTGGTTTGAACTCTTGTTTCCCACTCTCAATGCGGTCACCTCGTCCACAGGCCCGCTCTGGAAGGCATCGGATCGATCAAAAGCTGATCCATTCCAGCGATTGATTCGGGTCCAGCAGCCGCGCTCGTTAATCAGTAGGTAACCAATGCCTCCCGGTGCTTCCAAGGCAAAAATCCGACGTATATTCGCCTGATCCTCCGCCTGCTTTAACGTAAAACTCTTCCGTAGCTTTTGCACTTGATAGGGCAAAAGAATTCTGGCCAAACCATCGCACAATTCCCGGTAGGTCTTCTTTGGAGTTTGTCGACGTGGTCGCAGCTCATCTGACTGCTTTACGCTTAGTTTATTTACTTGCCAGTTGCCGATGATCTGTTGCTGCTCCCTACCCCGCGCCCATAGACTTCCTTCGTACCAATCCCTAAAATCGAATCCGTTTAACTTCTGATCAGCTCTCAAAGACGGAGCATGGAGGGTGGCAAAGTATAGCGGCGATTGCAGGAGCATTTCATTGTCATCCAAAGTGGCCACATCGCTGAGATTTAGTCCATTAACGGGGGAGGTAACCTCCAGAGAGCCGCTGACAATAATGCTGGAGATAAATAGAGGTGTCTCCACGTGCTGCTCTTTCACAGGGTTAATCTTTGGGAAAAAAGAAATTATGATTATTTCGAATACAAATTTGAGAATTTGACGCGCACCATCAAAGTGTTGGCATACTCCTCGGATAGATTCTGCCCATTAACTTTGCCACGCACCACAAACTGCCCGTTAAGAAACAGTTCGTCTGCCTGAAGGGGATCACTTAGATGTTGCTCCGTGTGCAGGGTGATCACTCGCGGAAGATCCACTTGGTTCAGCTCTTCCACTTCCAATTCATTCCCGTCCAGAGATCCACTAGCAAAGACAACTAAAAAATAAAAAGATTTTTTTAGTCTTATAGGCTGATTATATAAAAACTCTACTCACCTTTGGGTACTTGAATGTTCCGATCCACACGAATCGTGTCCCGGAGCCACTGACTTACATTGCAGCCATGGAGCAGATCTCCCGAGAGAACTAGACGATCTGCTTGCAGGTTTTCTATTTTAACGGCGGCCACAAAGCGAACAGGGGTTTCCAAAACAACCTCCTCCTCTGAATCTACATAAATTAGAGTCCCCAAGAGTTGGTCTAGATCAAGACCATTAAATTGATTTATGTGTGCCCCATCTGAAATGCGAACACGCCCGGTAAAAGTTTTGTGGCCCTGCAGATAGGTCCCTGGCTGCTGCTTATAGATCAGCTGATCAAAGAGTTCCTGGACAGGCTCCTGGCTGCGATTTCCCAAGTGGCCTAGCACCACTAGATTCTCCAGCGGCTTTCCAGGAAGTTCAATTACTCCGCGATGCATGAAGCTTCGCATGGTGGCGTTCCAATAGAGAAGTTTCTCCAGCTCAGTGGGAAAATCCGGATAACCGTTTACCTCACCATTTAACCGTAGATCCTCTACAAAGAGCCGTCCCAGAATTCTGACATTTCCAGTAAGGTTCAGCGGACTCACTTTGTTGGCCACGCGTTCGACGGGAATTCCATTAAGAGCAGCCAATTGAAGTTCACCTACGTGAACGGGAGCGAAAAAGCTTTTGGTGCCCTCGATCACCACAACTTCCTGCCCGTCGGAGCGCAGAACGATGTCGTTAAGCAACTCCGGGAGCAGGCGATCGTTGAAGCTCCCAAGGATTTCGAGATTTCCCTGGAACTGGGGAGGATCTGCCAGGATCCATCGCGTCCTCAGATCGTTCGGTCTATCTAACCACACCACCTGCCGCTGAAGTTCGTTTAAATCTCTCCCGTTAAGGGTTTCTACCACTTGAACTGAGCCGCTGACAGCGATGTGTTCAACTCGAAGGCGGCCTTGAAGAATCAGCAGCGGGAGCTCGTCCAGCTGCTGCAAAAAATCCAGTAGAAGCTTTGCTTTTATGCCCTGCATCTGATTCGCTCGAACTCCCTGTGGGAGAAACAGCTCCTCAACGTGAACTTCACCCGACCAAGTGTGAGGTTGCTCCTGCAGTAGATTGCCCAGATCTCTCCCATTGAGAAGTCCACTTCCAGCCACATCATGGTTAACCTGACCCTGTCCTACCTCCAGATTTCTGAAGTAGGCTCTGTTCAGATGCAGCGGTTCATGGAGCAGCTGGTAGCCACTTGTCAGCGGTACCTTGTTCAAACTGCTCTCCACCTGCAGGCGGGTGAAATCAGGAGGATGGCCAACAAACCGCAGACGAGTGAAGGGGGAAATCAGAGGAGACGGAAGATCATCAAGTCGCAGACTTTCGGAGAGAAGCTCTTCTAAGAGAACTCCATCGTAGGAGAACTCTTTCCCAAGCTCCAACTGGTGAAAGTAAACATACCCAGCCAGTTGAGTCAGATTCCGAAGCATTTGCGGCTTATGTTTGGTCACAAAGTCATCAAGGGGAATCCCAGTGAGCTGACCATCTGATACATGAGCATCAACTGGCAGTAGCAGCTGATCAACTCGCTTGGTCCCACCCACAACCAGTTCGTGGCTGGGGTCCTGCGGACGCTGAACGAGATCTCCCAGCAGGGAGTCAAAGCTTTCGTTGCCCAGCTGATCAAGCACTCGTAAAGAACCGCGCACAAAAAGCTGGTCGAAATGGCAGTCGGCATGGACTAGACGCGCCTCTTGAAGAGTTGGATTTAAAGGCGCCTCCTCGAACTGGCGTCCCTGGGCGCTACCATTTAGCTACGCAGTGAAAGGTGGCAAGGGATTATTATAAGACCAAGTGGTCAGCAAGCTGGTCAGTTTACTCTCACCTCCAATTCCTCCGCAACTTCTAGATGAGAAAAAGTTACCCATCCCGACCAGTCCTGGGAATCACTGAGCGTGATGACATCCTGCGGACTAACGGCATTAATGGTACCCGAAGTGTCGACGGCATTGGCAGCTATTGATGATGATTACCACTATCAGTTAAAGCGATATTCTGAGTTCTATCTTAGATACTCACAGAGCGATTGGGTAAACTCCTTGGGCGCTTGGACAACACTGGTCTGATTTCCGTGCGACCAGAGGAAGTCTCCTGGAAAGCTTAGATCGTTGAGAGAATTTACATGCAGCAAATCCTCAAAGATGACAGGCTGTAGGATGACAAACCAAAATTAGCCAATTGGATGGGTTACAGATAGGCCCACTTACGCCCTCTATGTTCAATTCAGGTAGCTTGAGTGGCTGATGACGCCACACTAGTTCTTGAAGCAGGTGATCGCACGCCATTCCATTGATAGATGTGCACTCCAAATCGCCAGCCAGCTGCAATGACTCGTGGGATTCTGTACCTTCAACCAGAACAAGCTCCTCCTTTGCAACCTCCAGTAGTTCCAATTGCTGAACATTGAGGATTCCCAGAGGCAACTCCAGGGAGGCATTTTGGATATAGAAAGGCGCGTGGTTGAGCCTCTCCAAGATGAGTTCCACAGACTCAATGGCTTCCACCTCCAGCTGCTCGTAGTGAAAGTTGAAAAGCGCCTCTGGCTGGCGCTTCGATCGCTTGGAACTCAAAGTCTTGCTGAACAGGAGAATCTGCTGGAGGAGCTCGTTCATATCAAGATCAGCATCCGCTCCCGTCCAGCGGGCTTCGTTCACAAAAAGTTCCTCAATGGTTCCGTCTACGCTGACGACCATAGGAGTTGTTACCTCCTCGTAGTGTTGACTATCCGTCTCCTCTTCCTCGTCCTCCGCCAAGAGCTCTTCGGCTAATTTGGTAAGCTCCTCCTGCTCGTGCACCCAGTCCTCTATGAACTGTCGGATCTCCAGTAGGTCCTGCGTCTCAGAATTCCTAGCGAGCAACTGAGTTTCCAGCCGAAAGATGCTCGAAGAAGCCTGTTTCCTGGGCACCAGCACTAAAGGCGGCTGATCCAGTCGACGGAGAAAGACAGACCCGATAATGCCAGACTCACAATCCTGATCAAGCATGCAGCCCGCTCCAAATGTGGCCCCACAAGGTGGCGGCAAGCCCGCCTCGAAGGCTTCTCCGTTCCACACCAGAACCTCCAGGACAAGCAATGTGTGCGGATCGAAAGCAACTCGATGTTGAACAAGCAGAAGCAGATCATCCCGGTAGCTGCGCACGGGAACGGGCAGGAAGTACTCTACGAAGCCAAAGTTCTGACCGAGAATGGTGCGTGGCACAAATTGTCCCTGTACATAGACCAGGATCTGGGGTAGGATCCCGCCCAGCGCCAGGTAGCTGCGTCCGCCCATCTGGAAGGCAGTGATGCCGGTCACCTCGGGTGCTCCAACCTTCTGTCGCAGTTGCAGCGGCTCTCCCCTAGAACTCCAGGCGTATATTAGTGCCTCATCCTGCTGGCCAACCGTGATTAGCAGTTCTCGGCCTGTATCCAGGACGGCCAAGTCGGAAATTGTTTCTGGCAGCTGCACTCGCTGTGCAATCCAAAACTCTTCCGCCTCTAGATCATAGGAGTATATGCTGAGCGTATGATTATCAGCGAGGGCTAGGAAATCCCGTCCCTCCGAGTTGAATTGGCACATCTTGGTCAAAGTGGAGCCCACTGGCCAGTGCCAGAAAGGTGTAAGTTCAGAACTGGCGTTCAAACGGAGCCAGATAAGCTGATCCTGGGAGGCCACCACCAGCAGACCCTCCTGCACATGCATCCTGCTGCTCCAGCGATCTAATCCGAGTACGGTGGTGACAGGAAAGGGATGTACATGCGTCTGCAAGGTAGTAAAGTCTTCTGATAGCACTAGGAAGCCATCAAGGCGCTGGCCCACAAGGTACAGACTTCCATTGGCCTGTAGGGTCAGCCAGCGGTCCACATCTGCGGGCAGGCTAAAGTTCAGGATCTCGTCGATTCGTTGCAATATGAGCATGTCACGGGTGCGCCTCTTGGACAGCTCCAGGCGCTGCAGTTGCTCTAGATCTATGTCCTGCGCTGCGTGCGACTCCACCACATTGGCCTCTAGTTCCTGGCCAGCTGCACCCAGCAGTTCCTGCCGGGGATTGGCAGCCACCTGGCCGGGGCTCTCCTTGGTGCTGCCCCTGGCCTTCAGCTGCGCCTCCAGTTGCAGTACCTCTTGGTTTTGCCCCTGGTAAGCCACGGCCTGCTGAATCTCCTGGCGGATAGCGGCCGCGCTGCTCAACGAGGATTGGTCCACTACCACTTTGGTGGCCTTTCCAGGGGGCCGGTGACCGGCAAGCTGGGTCCAGCCAGGGGCTACCACAACTCCTGGCTACGATTACGTAACTTGGTCAATTGAAAGTATGCCTTAATTTAAATTAACTCACAGGTGCTCCATCGTCTTCTAGAGCTTTTTCCAGTTCGCTCCGCAGTTTAGCCACCTCTGCTTTTTTCAGCGCAGCAGAGGGCGGCGTAGGTGCTGTAGCTATTATTGCTGGCCAGAGCAGCAGGTGTAAAATAAGCATTTTCCGCAAAAAAGAAAAACCATTAACTAACATGAAAACGCCGAGCACGTGAATTCGATAAACTTTAAATTCACCGTTTTAAAATAGCGGGTTAGCACAGACACAAACCCTCAGTGATGGCAGACCAGATATATCGACAGATATATCGATAGATACTTTAGAGTGACCGCTGGGATTTCTAGTATTTTTAATCTAACATTCGATGGCGCCACCGTGGCGGAAATTGGAAACTGGTCTAGCGCCCTCTATGGAATGTGGAATGGACTGTTAGATTTTTTAGGGAGAAAAGAAAATGTTCACCTGGCAACACTGAACTTATCACCCCCTCCTCGTTCCACACCATTCTTGTTTTTTTTTTTTGAATTCTCTGCAAGCGGAAAGCGGACGTCGCGATTTTAAATCGGAGTTGTGCGCGCCCCGCGTTTATTAAAACACTAAGCCATTACCCAATCGAAAAAGGACCGGTTAACTAAGTGTTTTTTAGAAAGAAAGGCTTTTGCGGAGAGTAGAGCCACACACTACGAAAAAGTGAGTCCAGTCCCTAGAAGTAACTGTAGTGCGCCCCTCTCCTCCCACACTAATTCCTGTGTGTGATTTTTTTTTTGCCAGTTTGTGAATTAGTTTGTGGGTCTCTTTTTTAAAACTGCGAGGCCGTTTGCTGTTTTGGGCGTGCCAAATACTTCGTTTAAAAAAGGGAGCAAACAGAAGTGCAGGAGTTAAAGGGAAGGAGAGAGCGAGAGAGTCCTGTTTTGGCGGGGGTGCGATTAATGCACTTTTTGTGTTTATTTCGTGTGTTGCAAATAGCAATTATCTTTTGCCGCTTCGGTTTTCATGCTTTATCATCGTTATCTCGGTGCAGCTCCTGTTTGCCGTTATTGTGTGTATGTGCGAAAAATCAATAAAATTCCCCTGTGCGTACGTCTGTACGCTTGTTTGTGTGTGTGCAGCAGCCGGCTGCTCTCTTTCTCCCTTAGTAACTGTTCCTGCAGCAACAACAACAACGCAGCTGCTATTAATTGTGTCGTCAAATAAGTAAAACTCGCGTGTTTAATTAGTTAAAAAAACGCTAGTGAAACATTCTTAGCTCGTTGTGACCACCGCCTCTCGAACAACAAAACAAAAACATGACTAGAATAACTGTTAAAAGAGAAGAGGAGCAAGACTAAGCGGAGTAATCGATTAAGAACGAAAACAAATCGAGTGAGAAGCTGTGAAAGGCATAATTATAATTTTATTGTATAATTTGAATTGGTCTTCTCCCACTTTCTTCGTAGCGTCTCAATCGTTCATTCCCTTTGAATTACTTCCTTTCGCTTGCACAATTTTTTGTATTTCTTCAAGGGAATTAGGGAATTTTTGACAATGACTCACGTATCTTGCAAAGTGTCATACAAGCGTGACTCACGGCCATGACCCCGTCCAAACACCCTGCCCTTCTCCTCCTGCCAACCTTGAACCACCCACTCGCGCCTCTTTTAAGTACGTCCTTGAGATACAAATCTCTCTCGAGTGGGCACTTATCATGCAAGCGAGAGAAGAAGTGAGAGGGTTCCAACTCCATTTTTTTTTTGGCGCCTATGTCGTCACATTGGGGCGTGGCTGGAGTCTTTTTGGCGATGAGCTCACTGCAAAAATAATCACCCAGGAGACTGTGAAAAATGGGATAAAAATAAAGTGATTGGGAAGGGGAGCCTCACGAACTTGACATTGAACTCGGCTCAAGATTTTGATCCGCACCCAAACTCCTTGATCTTCTCTTCTGAAGTTAAAACTGACAAGATTGTGATATCATCTCATTTTCCTTACAATTGGTCTACCATTTTTCAGGTGGTTAGATTTACCTCTAATGGTATGATAATACAATTTGGAAAACATAATAAGGAATCTAAAGAACTATTATGTCATCTGAATTTTGAAAAACTAGATACACCAAACCCTTGAAGTAATGCGTTCCATTTTAAAATTGTTCCAAACAACGAATTAGTCATTCGTTCTGTGATAAAATTTATAAAGCTACTAGAATTGAAAAATTCGTTATATTTTTTAGTGATTAATATATGAATCACAATCAAAAATGTTATTCAGGAAATATATGTGCATCATAGTTACATAATATAATTTAGCCAGACGTTAGTACTGAAACACAATATCAAAGATGACCTCTCACAAACATCTATTATTACTAATTCTACTCTGTAAAACTACTCTTCCAGAAGTAGTGCTCAATTTAGAGCTAGCAAAATAAACAACGCTGTTTTTTAGGGTACTCAAGAATCCTTGTGCCCGAGTCCATCTAGACAAAGGGGATTTCCCGCCTACCCAAAAGTAAAGGCAGCAAAGCTGAAAAGCAAGTTTTAGAAGAGGTTGGTGCCCTTTTTGGGCTGCGCCGGCGTATTAAATTCCTTTGAGTCGTCTTTGTTTTCATTTTCCTTATCCTCATCTTCAACGCGTGCGTGGCGTAACGCTTGGCTGTTAAAAAAAGAGGTAGGAGTCTCCATGGAGCAGGGGACAGTAAAACCGCCTTTAAGAAGGGCAATGTCGAAAATCGAAGGCAAAGCTTATTTATCGCACTGACTTTGTTTTTTGGGTTCGTTTTCATTCATGTAAACTTTTATGTTTTGAAAGGGGAGAGTTATGAGATTGTCATTTTTAGGCGTTTGTTTATGGGTTTGTTGACAACACGCGAAAACATTCTCATGTCGGTCGGATTGGTGCAGATTCCATTGAAATCAGACCTGAAATCAGAGGAGTCTTGTGTATCCGACGATTCTGCTAAGTTTTTCCCTCCAGCTTTAGCTTACTTAGCCAAAAGTAAGGAATTTTTGGTGAAAACCAAGACTTTAACAAACGGTTGAAATAAATAATTACATATTTTTCGGTTGTTCGATTCTTTTGGTTGAACGGTTTCTTTTATGTAGCTCGGTTTCTCTTTTTCTTTAGTTTTTTATCTTTCGTCTCGAACGCAAGGTTCTTCGAACATCTCGAACCAAATCGATCCAAATTAGCATTAATGGGCTGGCGACGTCAATTAAACTCCGCTTGGTTCTTGGTTCTTCAAATTCTAACTGTTTTAAAAAACTCTGGGGTGACCCAACAGCAGAAATGGTGTGTGCCTCAATTCATGAAGTTTATTGCCCCAAATATGCAAAATCTGCCATAAAATCTCATGGCGACAAACACAAAACGTTTTTAAAGGGGGAAACAATTAACAAGTAGAGCTTAAGGGGGGGCTGAGCATAGACGTAGACGGGGGTCAACTCATAAAACTGTCAATAAAGAAGTGGAATCGTAAATGGAGCTCTTCATCAATTCGATCGTCTCATAATTGACATACAATTTAAAATCCCGTGTGATGGCGTGATGATATCAAATTTGATACTGACTGATTTATATCATATAAGAATAATTAAAATTTATGCAAATTAAGTCTGGATGTTTAATATTAGATTAGGGAAGGTTATTATATTACTGGCTTAAACTATTATCAAAAAGATTGCTAAACTACATATTCGTATTGTTAACTGCTCCCCACATTGAATGGGGGATTCGACTGGAATCTGTTTAATCGCCCCCTGGGGCAAACAAGTTCACATACCTCTGTCAATTTGTACTGATGGAGAAGCCCTATGTCGACTAGATCCAGACACCCAGATTATCAAACTACCGGTCGCATATGCAAGATACTCGGGAACACACTCGACAAATTACCGCTGTTGTCTCAATCAATTTCGCATTCAAATTGCCCAGAAAATGAAATAAGGCAAAACTGATTTTATTAATGGCGCGTTTTTCTCCATATCTTTTTACTTTAGGTTCTTCTCCTGCGATGTGGTTTCTGCGGTTTATCGAACAGCTTTTCAGTTTTCACAATCCGTAATTTGAGAGCAGATTCATAACAAGTTTTTTAAAATTAAGTAACTCGAATAAAGTAAAGAAAATTTGTTTACTATTTCATACAAAGAAAATTGAAATATGGCCCACATAAATTCACGATTGGAATTAAGATTTTCCAACAAATAAAGTCAATTCTATTTTTGATTTTGACTGCGACGACAGCCAATGTATTTGTCATATTTTCATAAAGCACACTTTCAAGAGTTCTTTGGTGTATTTTTATAAAATTTTCCTTTTCACTCTTCCAAAGCTATTAAGTTCAAATTCTTAGTGCCGAGGGGTTTTAAAAAAAACGAAAAGAAAGTCGAATCCAAACCATTTTGTTGACTAATTTTAGTTACTAGAGAGCTTGAGCGCCACGGAAAGATGATATATGATGTTTGAAAAGATCATTTGACATCCGAGAGAAGACTTCAAGAGCTTAAAGAGTATATTGCTTCTCCATCGAATAAAATGAATAGCCGGCAAAGTGTAGTGATACAATTTCAGCGACAGTCAACAGACACTTCTGCTCTTCTCCATAGGGCCTTCCTTCTCATTTATGGTCCCATTCCTATTCCCATTTCCAATCCATTTCCATTTTCATGTATCCCATCTCGAGTGGCTGAAGCAGAAGCAGGAAGCGAACTAAATATAAATCCAAGTCATGGCCACCATATGTGGGTTGTGGAATGATCGCAAAAGGCGCGACGGGGGCGGAGGAACGTCCCTATAAGGGGAATATGCTGGTCCCGATTCTCTCCATGGTCTCGTTCGCATGACCAAAAGGCATCACGACGGACGGAAAATCAAGAGGCGGAAAAGCGGGGGAAACGGGTTGGAGTGGGATGTCCATTAAATTATTGCCACGATCTATTAGCCGATGAGGACATGGGAGGAGCGGATCGACAGATGGCTAAAAATAGAAGAGAGAAGCAGGCGTTCTGCTCTCTTTCGGAATCTTGATTTGCGTCTGTCGTTGAAAGGCCAAGCTGAACAGCCAAGCGCCATGCAATTTCATACACAAAACCCACAAGATAGGAACGCAGGAAAGCGACAAAGCGGTAAATTGTATTGCTCATTTCTTTTTTTTTTTGCACATTGCGATGATTAATTTTCGCCTATTGTTTTTAGGGATTTTTAAAATTGCTGATATTTTTTACCCCTAACAATATATCTCACTCGAACGTATATCTTCACCAACAAGTGATTATTTTTTTTTCCGTGTAAAGAAGTCAATCTCTACATGATGTTCTGACTGATCTCTTTCCTACGTAAGCTGATTCCCAGACATGCAAATTCAATCTGAACATGGATGGCAGGTCAACAATTTCTGTGCAATCGGACTGCTTCTGTGCGTTATTTGCATAGGCTGTCCACTGGTTTTGCATAATTAAGATACTTAAGGCGCCAGAGTCTGATGGTTTTTCAATAACACTGGTTGAAATAACAATCTCTCTTTTTGATCTATATAAATCGTATTTAAGTTATTATCGTGATCATGGATCCTAGATGATAATAGAGGAATACCGCGAATTTGAATGTTATCCAAAATGTTTTTACCATTGCTCTTATCGGATTCGCAAATATTTGTTTATTTGGGCACAGCGAGATGTGTGGGAAAGGATTGGAAAGATGGAAAAAAGGTGGGGAAGGGGGTGGTGGGCGCTATCTTATCGCTGGGCAAATGTTTGAGCTGCCAGCGAGAAGCCATGTGAGACAACTTGTTTTTTATACCCTTGCAGAGGGTATAATTTTTCAGTAAGAAGTTTGCAACGCAGTGAAGGAGACATTTGCGACCCCATAAAGTATATGTATTCTTGATAACCTAAACTACATATGTGAGTCGATCTAGCCATGTCCGTGTGTCCATCCGATTCTTAGTTTTGAAGCTATGAAACTTTCCCGAAAGTCTTCTTTGTATTGTAGGTAGTGTCGGAACCAGCCGGATCGGATAACTATATCTTATAGCTCCCACGTTATCTAATAGATCCAGGTTTTGTAATTGGCTGGCCAAAGTTAGTTTCGTTTCTTGTTTAAAGTTTTAATTTACACTCTGGGGAATATCAATTCTAAAATATTTCTGAATTTCGAAATAAATAAAAGATTTTTCGTCCCAACCACTGGGATGGTTTTTTTTGCTTTTGGCTTTGGCATTAAAGCTGCTCTAATGAGTGGCAAGAAGGAATAAGGTGGTGTAGCCAAAGGGCGCCCCATGTACTGTGAGGAGCAGAAACCCATGCAGGATGCAGGTACAAACTCCGTCTGAACTGGCGTTTCAAGAAGCCCAATGACCTTCCAACCAACTCACCCTTATTGCAATGGTGGGTGCCCGTTGCGAGCGTTTAAGGGGTGCATATGACCAGATGCGCCACGTCAGGGTCAATGTCTGCTGTCTGGAAGAAAATTGTTTCTGAGTACTAAACGAGAATGCTTACTTTTAGAGCTGGAACAAAAGGTACTTTGATTTTTTTTGTAAAGCTATCCACCTTTTCCATTTAAGTAAAACTGGCCTACAATATGAGAAATATTTTCTAAAAAGTGAAGATGTTTTTGGAGCTCTACTTATTTCTATCATTTAAATAATGTACCTCAATTTTTTGCGTTATATTTAAAGAACGTTTAAGTGGTTTTTAAATCTATCATGCAAAATTTAATGTTTGATAACAACATTTCTAATAAAGTTGTCTTGAATATAATCATTTAGACAGCCAAGGTTTTTATGTGGATCTGTTTATATAATTGTTAAAATCAGACAATAGAGGAAATAAATATTCTCGAGAGCAGCGCACCATGTGTTTTTTGTTTGCGTAAGAGGCTTGAGCTCTATAACGTAGACTGCAATAACAATCGGAAGAAGTGGGGACTTAGACATAGACACGATTATTTAGGGTAGGACTGCTTCCATTTCCATTTCCACGTCCACTTCCACCTTTGATTTTACCCTACGTCAACTGTTCCGACTCCGAGTCTTTCGACTCGACTATCTGCCTGAATTGAATTGCCATTGATTGAACTAGATGTGTCGTTGTTACGACTGCTTTATGTTTGGCCAGCTATTCTGTTTACATTTGCGGGTGCCCGGGCACTTTCCCTGCGAGGGGAAGCCACCAAACCGGAGACAAAGGCACTCAACACTTAAAGATCGTCGCCAGATCGATTGAGACTCTAGTGGGTCATCCAGTGAAGCCCAGCAGGGTAAGTGGTGCTGGTGCGGGGTGCTGGTGGCAAGTGCTTTGTTTCACTTGAAAGCAGAAGCTGAGATAAGTGCCAAAGCAACGTTAACTTATGTTGAGTCGATGCCCGAAAGTATGCTCCAATTTTTGTACCTATCATATTCTCAAATCGAAATTAAAAAATTATTGCGAGTAAGAGCGAAGAAATATGATCGAATTGGAATACTTTGTAGAAGATATTTTCGCAATATGGTTATTCATCGTTCCCTTTCCTACTTGCAGTTGGACCACCGTTCCTGCCACCTTGCATGCCAAAATTAATGGTCAACAGTAGAAACTGCCATTGGAATACTTGGAGCCACAACGAAGGTAAGTTGATCCGTCTAGAGCAAGAAAACCAACGAATGGGGCAACTCATCATGGATGGCATTGAGTTCCGGGTGACAATGGCAATGTCCTTTGCATTCCGCAGGGGGTTCTTCGGGCCAAATTGTAGGGGTGGACCGAGCATTTGAGGGTTGCGGCTCTCTTCTTTTGAAAGCTAAAGGATTTCCACCCTGTTAAAAAATACACTTAAAATCAAAATTATATATGCAATGTTATTGGGGAAACTTTAAACAGAATGTGTTCTAAGTTGTATAACACCTATTGTGAAAGTTAAGATATTAAACTCATTTTCGTGTGTATAAATAACTGAAGCACTCGTAAACTCATGTCAAGAGAATGTTCTGCGTGTCAAGGCCTTTTCTAGCAACACTTTTGATGTTGCATAGTGTATTTATCACCGCTTTGCAAGAAAAAAATAAAAAAAAAAACAAGTAATGAAAAGAATGCATAAGCTTAAGAAGCTTTAGGTGAAGCTGATGAAGTGTGCTTGGGAGTGTCTGGGGCCTCAATGCCTATTTCCCGCTTCCTAAAAGCACGCCTTAACCTTTTGCGTATTCAATTTTCTGTATGCCCTAAAGTGTGCTCGGCAAAGTTGTCTCTCGGACCGAGTCTGCATCTTATATGACTATCTTCCGCGAAACCTATGGGCTGATTATACCCGTTACTCGTAATGTAAAAGGGTGTATTGTGTTTGCCGGAAAGAATGTAACAGGTAGAAGGAAGGGTTTCCAACCCTGTAAAGCTTAACTAAACATTTCATTATGTGAGTTAATAAATAAATAAGTAAATGTGTACATCGCAGAACTAAAAAACATGGTTGATTTCGAAACCATCAAAATCCTTTTGATACAAAATGATTACATTGTGATGCAGCAAACATTTACCTTCTCCAGGATTGTGAGAAAAAGGACCTCAAAGTTAAGATAAAAACCGGTGAGACCTGAGAATGTAGGAGCATTTTGAGATGTCGCAATCGCTGTAGTGCAATCTGTTCCAATGCTCGACGCACTGCGGACCACAAAGTTCAACGGAGCCACCGCGGAGACGTTGCCACACATTGGCCAGCTTTGCATAACCCGTTTCCTCGGGTTCCCTGACTTCTCCGACATCTTTGGCCAACTGGGTAGGTTAGCCCAAAAAAACACGTTCTCGCTCCCGTCGTTTTTTCAAATTAACAACGAGGCAAAAATGTTCCCCCTGCCAAAGATGCAACAAAGATGTCCAGCTTGAGCAACAACGAGTCAGGAGCAGTGGGGCAAGGGGGATTGCGGATTGGGGACTGAAACCACAGTTCTATAGTCGCCGGGACAGGTCGGAAATGTGTCAACAGTGGCTGGACACGGTCGGTTGGATCTATAGAGATTGCTGGATAATCCTCTTCTCTGGATCTGCCTCCGCTCTGCTTCCGAGTGTTGCACAAATGGCACGAACGATCGCGCAACTGCAGATCGCTAATACTATTCACCTGAAACAATTTTGAATGAATATATTTTTAACTTTTACTTGCGTTAATTTCTATCACATGATTGCCAGAAACTGTTCTCTAAAATTTTAAATGCCATTTATTTGGAAGGAATGGCTTATTATGCCGATCAGAGGGTGGCGATCGAGAATGGAAAGAGCTGTCTGCTATGCCTTCAGCATAGGAAACAGCCCACCGGTGGTATAGAGATGTAGTGCTACATATGTATTCGTATATATTACCTTGAGCATAGTCTTCCTGTCCCTCTGGTGGCCACGCCCCCGCTGCGGAAAAGGCGACACTAACGTGCATAAATATATTTCATAAATATTTAAAGCAACTATTCCTTTGTTTGCGACTTGCGTTGATTGTTGGCTGGCTCACATTGATTTTAATTAGGTGCTGGCGTGCGTTGGTATTTTCGACAGGTTTTGAGAAGAGGAGGGCAGAAAGGATCGTGGGCGTTTGGCTTGATCTTCTGGTACTAGGCCTAAACGTTAATTAGCAGCATTTTGATGTTGATCATGACCAAATTCGGAGATCATTAGTGCTTGTGGTCTTGGTTTTAGGTGATTTGCATATGTATGTAGAAATTTCTTTCCCCTTCTTAGCACTTGAAGCGCTTTTGGTCGAATGCAGGTAGTACTGTAGTACTGTCACCTGACCAAACCTAGCCCAAGTCAAATTCCAAGTCGCAAGACCAAACCAGTGCTGTAGGTCAAGGCTGGGCGCGGCGGGCGTTCCATGTGGACTCTCTTACGTGACGTCTGCCGCCATTTGTAACCAACCCAGCCCGCAGGTGAAAGCTTAGGTAAAATCCCAGCGAATCGAGGAGTATTGAGGGGAAAAGTCTTTCGACAATGGCACATAACCATTAAACTTGGACAACACGACGAGTTTAAGATCTAAAACAATTTGATTTGTAGCCATAGTCCGCGCCCTGCCATTTTCGATGAGTAAATCTTCTTTTTCTTAGAAAGCAGAGAGGGAAAGGAGAACTAGACGGCACTTATTATAGTGATCTTTCGGAAAATGCATGCTCAGCACGTAGAAAAAATGTTACGCTTTTCTATGTGGGAAACCTCTGGGTTAGACATTCTGGGCGTGGGAAATTTTGTGCCTGATCTGGTGAGATATGTTATTAATGTCTGACAGATGAGGTGAATTTCAAGGGCTTTCTCTGGTTCCAGGTCATTTATATTAAAATGTCGCAGATTAATTACGATTTTCTTAAAACAAGAATTGAATTAAATATATCTAACCCGTTTTATACCCTTCTTAACTACTTTTATTACTTTCAAATGAAAACGTATTCATTTTGTGTTACATATTTTATAAATACATATTCTGAAACTAAGAAATAATTTTTTTGTCATACAACTTGTTTTCATTATAAATAAATTAATTGTTACGCTTTTTAAATGTTAATCAAAACACAAGCAGCCGTAAACCACACAAGCACACCAAGATATTTTCTATGATGTAAAAAAAAGAAGATTGTTGTTTCCGATGGTCATATTTGCTGCGATTTTCGGACGCCTTTGAACGTTATTTACGACCAACTTAACTTTATTATAATTCAAATTTTATTTTACTCTAAGCTGTTGTTGTTTGCAAATATCGTTGTATAGAAATTTGTACACTCCAAATGAACCTTTCGATAGCAACAACCACTAAAAAACACCGTAAAAAATCGAAAAATGGAGATGAAAGAAGAAGACTATTAATTGATGGGAATTTCTTTTTAGTGTGAGGCGAATTGGATTGGAGTGGAATGGGCTAAGATGCGTTAAGACGCCATCCAATATCCAATGTCTTGGCTGACTGCTGCCGGTCTTTGGTCGATTTACATATTCAAATAGAAATCGAAAGCATTGGATTTTTAATTTTGTTTTCAGGTCCCCCCGAATTGCTTCTAATTTTCTGGCAGAAGATAAAACAATGAAAGCCCTCTGTCTGTCTTTTATCTCGCTGGGACTTGGGATTACATAAAACGTGTCCAAAGAAAATAAATAACAGTTCGATCGCTGCTTTGGTTTTTTTTAGCAAAATTAAGTAATAGTTTAGTTCGAGTGCCCGATGGTGGGGTTGAGTGATTTAACGCGTGAGAAGCGTTGAGTTGCACGAATGGATTCATTATGATAAAATGTACTTTGCAGTTGTTTTTTTATGTATTTTTTTCTCGATTATTTCTATGAGAGCTATTACATTCAGAGCTCCGATCCGCTTCGTTCCGACATAAGTACTACACTGAGAAAACTTCAGAACGAAAAAATCAAGAGCGTGTGTCTTCTACTAAAACATTACTGAGGTAAATTTCGATTGCAAACAATCTACGGGCACTGGCATTGAAGCACCAATAAAACCAATTCCAAGTAGTTATTTTCCCACCTGGAACGCTTATCCCGCATTGACACATTTCTCGATGACCCCAAAAACAGCGATCGACAATAACAATAACAATTACACCGATAAAAACTGGGCAACAACTGAAATGATTACACAAAAAAAAGCAAGCCAACTGCAATTTTGGATTTTGTTGAAGACATTTCACGCACTCACGTTTTTTAATGCAATCTCCTCTTCGGTTACAACAACAAGGAAAGCAACAACAGTTGCCCGGCAATGAAAAACCGCAGTCGGATCATTTCCCCCTCTCCCCGTTTTCTGGGCACATAAATATATTTTTACGATCGCAGCGCAGTATCTTTTGCATATATTTATTTTCCACTTCTGCCGTAACATTAATATCGTTGTTTGCTGCGGCTTTCAGCGTCAACAATTAAAACCGCGAAAAATAAGAAATAAAAATCGAAAAGTTCTTTATAAGCGGAATCGAAGTGGCCACTTGCTTTTGAACTTGACTTTGGTTTAGTAGGGAAACGGTGTATACCTTTAGTAATAAAGGGCTCTAGACTAATACTCATTGAAGTGGGGAATTCTAATGCATTCTGGTCATCGAATTTACGATTCATTTACGACGTTTTCGGGGTGCCCTTTAATGCTCTCAAAGCATTTATTTATCATTTATTTATTTTTAATCGCACACTTTTAAGGGAGAATTAAAAAGCCAGGTGTAAAGTGTTTCTGCAATCCCCAAGTTTCGCGACGATGTCAACTAGGAAACTTTTACCTATTCACTTGGGTTTCAGTTTGGCTTTGGGTTGCGCCCCCTAAAATGTTTATTGACAAACGATGGAACCAACAGAGAAATAAAACGCTACAAGATTTAATTTTTGTGTCGACTTTTATTTTGATTTTGTGAGTCATTCAACCCGCCGCCGAGCAGACCAAAACTTTCATATGGAAAATGCTGGCTGTGCGAGACTTTCTTCAAAAAATTTGAAATACTCGTGCGTCAAGTCATCCACAATCCGCAATTTACAGCCAAGGGACCCTTTTGTGGGGTTGTGGGGTGGGTGAAACCGATATTAGCTGAGCGGAATAGTTAATTAAGGCATTCGCGACATATGCTAATGTCGCCTAAATGTACATGTAAATTTGTTGGTCTCTCTCGGCCAACTCCTCGCCGATTTTGGTCAAAGAAGTCGCCGGCCGAAAGACGAAAGCCGGAAAGAGCCGGGAAAGCCAATTGACGGATATGCGAGCGGGTGCCACATGCGGATGATCAGTAAATGGAAGGGGCAACCATAGATAATTATTATAATAATTTCATCGAAAGATTTTCTCATATTTTCTTTGACCGCAAAAGCAACTTTCCTTATAGATTTGTAGTTTTGATATATTGTTAATTTTTGTTCAAGTTTTTTTAAAACTTTTTCAGTATTTGAATATCCACGACCTAAGTTTGTTGCCTGAGTCTTTTGTTTTATCAGGCCTTTAGCTTGCCGGGTTCCTTCCTTTCCATCTCCCTTCCCACAACTCCACCCAATTGTCATTCAGTTGACATGCGAGAGAGACAGAGACTGAGAGAAAAGGACAGGTTGGGCATTTTTTTTTTACTTACTTATTCATGTCTTGTGCGAACACGGCTAAATTGTTTGTTTATTTCTCCATTTCACTGTGATTTTAGCCCGGCAAGAATATCAAGAGGTTCGTGTTTTTGTGCTTTCTATAGAAATTGAAAACGTATTTAATAATAAACAGCCAAAAAAACAAATTGAAGAGGCCGTTGACAACGTTTCACTTTCAACCACCAGTCGCCGTACTTTTTTTTGGGGTTTTGAGTTGGCTTTATGTTTGCAGGAGGTGTTAATTAGATTTCACAAGATCTCGGGGCGGAAGAAATGGAAAAGTAATTAGGTCTGGAATGGGAATAGCTATGAAGGTTCTTTGAGTGATTTCACGTTTTCTTGCCCAATCTATAAAAACAGCTGTTAATGGGAAATTATTTCTCGCATAGTGGCCAATTTATTGTGATCGAAGCGTGTTGGCTTAAGGATGAGTTGGCACAACACCCATAAAAAGGCAAAGAGCATTGCGAAGGGGAAATATAAATGGTTGGGAAGAATGCACTAATCTAATCTATGGGATGACCGAAGGGAGGGAGACAGCAATTTTGAACTTATTTGCCTCATCGCCGCTCTCCAATTCTTTTTGCAGCCAAAGACTGAGCCCAACAACGAAGCCAATTAACAACAGGTGAGTAAGACATCCCCAAGAGGGTTCGTTGCCCAAGTATACGATAACTGAACCTGAAAAGCCATCGAAGTCTAATAAGTAATCGCAGATGCTAACGGCCAAATCAGCAAACAAAAACGCGCAAAAAAGTTTTAAAAAGTGTATAGATATTCAATATACCCTATTTTTTTTTCGAAAACATTGATTTTTATGAAAAGCTAAGATCTTCCCTTTTTGAGTTGTAGCAATTCAATCCCAGTACATCATATCGAACTATTTACGTCCGTCCGTCTACCCATTTCATGTCGGAGTGCAGGGTATTCAAAGCATAAAAAGACAAATGTAGCGAGCCAAAAGAGATGAAGAACAGTTGGCCACCACAATCTGTTGACGCTAAATTGAATGACCGTCAATATTCGGTATTTGTCCAATGATTGGCAGTATAAACCACTTTAATAAGGACCGTTACATAAAAAAGAGACGAGAATCGGAAAGTGGAGGGGGTATTTTTAAGCGGCGGTGTTGCCATGATATTTTATTTTTTGCACTAAACTTGCAAAAAACAAAACAAAGGAGAGGAAAAAACAAACTTTACTTGTGACGACCTTAAATTGTTTTTGACTTTGATTTCGACTCCGGCTTTGAGAGCCCACAATTGCCAAAGTTACTGGCGAACATGGTTATATGTGCATGTTTCTGTTTCTGAATAACTTATTGTACAGACTTCCAATTGTCTGTTTGTGGCTAATTTGCCCGAGCTAATGAAGTTGTTCGATTATTTTTGGCAGTTTATTTGGGGCTTACAACTATTTTATACTGGGTTTTACCATGGGCTTCCTTTTGCCTTTGGTTTTTAATACATAATAGTACTTACATATCTTTATTTCAATAGTTCAACCAAGTAGTTGAGCTTAGTAGCTTAACTGAGAATGTTCTATACCCTATAGCCATGATTATTCTTTACTGTTAACTAGGTTGTATCGTTAATAGCTAGATAATAATTAAAAAACAGAGCGATAAAGGATGTGTTATGACTACAACAACAAACATTTAACGAGAGTTTTTGTAGAAAGGTTACTTTAAATTCAAAATTGTAAAACAAAACTTTACAATACCAACAATTTCTGTCACATCCAATGGCAAAACTTAAACGAAATTTGTCGTGTTGTTAAATATGATAGAGTAAAAGTAGATTTATTTTATTATTTGAACCAATATGTACGACTTTTTGAATGTCGTGTGAGGTTTTTACTCATAAATACGACTGCTTTCTTAGTGGGACGGCATTCAAATGCCGCACAAGTTGGTCAAATTGGTGCAAAAATATTTGACTGAGGAACATTTTTATGTTGCATAAGAAATATTAATTTTTAAGAGTGTACACTAGAGTGTCGCTCTTGCTTTAACAAGTACGCCTGGAACGAACACCCCTTTTCTCTTGTCAAGAAAGACTCATGAAAACTTGGAGACACCACTATCTTCCTATCCGCCACCCACCACCAACAAGGCGGCTTCAATCCGTAGGCCAAGGGAAGAGGGGATACTAAGACACAGTGGCGTCTCGGGCATTGGGCACAAAATAGCCTCAAAGCCAGTTTCGCTCGCGCTCTCCTTTGGCACCTGTCGCTGCCACTCAGTCTTGGCCAACTTAACTTCTTCGGCTCACGACGACGACTTCGGCTTTTGGCCAAGTCAAGTCGCCGCCGCTGCAGTGGGCACGTCTTGAGCGGCGAGGCGAGCGTTCAATGTGCTGCCAGCCGTCGATAAGAACGCACGCGAGCGGATCCCGCGATCCCATCCAGCTATATAAAAGTCGAACGAACCAATCAAATCCCAATTTTAAATTTGAAAATACGCGCGCGCGTGTTCTTTCCACTTTGAATACGTTTTAATATTACTACTTTTTTTGATAATTTTTTTCGCACCAAGTGGAATTGGCAATGTGCAGTGCGTGATGTGTGGATTGGTGCTGCATCCAAATCTGTGGCAAAAAAATAAAAAACACTTGCGCAAAGCCATAAGCTATAGTTTTTTCATTCCAAATTCTAATACGAAGGAGCAGCTTTAGAATGTCTGGCAAGCATCAAATGAGCGTCTTGATGGATAAGATAAACACGGTGAGTTCCACTGCGCTTGGTTATGTGGGTTGAGGGTCCGTCCCTGGGTCGCGATCGGCTTGAGCTACAAAAAAGTGCATCTTTCACACGAATTTGATTCAGTTAATTCGGTAAAACGAATGCCGATTCGCTTTTCCCTTTATACCTAGACAGTGCAAAACCAAATGATTGTTAATATAATTATTCGCCTTTCTTTAAGATAATTACAAAATAAAATGGGTGTCATCACTTCAAAATTTTTACAAACTATATTTTAAACCTTTCGGATATTGTCCTTTTTGAAAGGAAGGTAAAAAATGTTTTTTGTAGTTGTTTAGTCAGTATAAAAAATAACAGTTAAACATTAAAAATTGTCGTCTCTGTATTTGCTTTTGCTTCGTTTACTATTAACCAACTATTAAAATGGTTATGGTAATTTTAAAGTTGTTTGTTATATATAGTTGTTATTTGTTATTTTATGTTGTATATTTAGGTCCATTTTACCAGTCGATTTTTTGTATACAATGTACGCCAAATTTCTAAACGTTTTTTTTAGGGGCTATCCTTTTGATTCCTTACGCAGCTCATTTGCTCTTGAAAGATTTTCCACCTGCGAACGAAAAGAAGTAGAGAAGGGGTGGAGACGATTAGAAAGGGAATACAAAACAAGAGACACTGAGAGCTCTCACTTGACCAACATTTTAGCGTCATTTGCATTCAAAAGTGTCGCCTGGTCACTCATAAATAAAATGAAATTGAAATTTTTGCGCCTCAGTTTTCCCAGTTTCCCCTCGAGTTTCCCCTTCTCCATGCCGCCGATGCTTCGATGCCCGGGTACTCGGCGCATTTTGATTGTGTAGAAATGAAAGTGAAATGCGCACCAGCGAAATTAAGTGCCCATTGGCCGCCATACATCCCCCTGACTTTGAGTGCGCCTCAATGAGCTTCAATTGAATGAGCTGACGAAATGCCGCGCACCGCATAGCAAACATAAAACAAAAATGAAACGAAAAACTAACAAGTGGCAAATTATATAGAGGGGGTGCGGGGAGTTTACCAAAGTTACTGGAGGTGCATCGGGTATTTGTGCAACAATAATTAATTAGTAATAATTTTTGGCTGCCTTTTTGGTACGAGTGTAGAAATGCTGATGGGGCGGTAAAAGCGCGAGGTGAGAGTTGAGCAATCCACTTAGGAGCCTCCGCGATTGCGATAGATGGTATCAAATTAAGTTTTAGTATTAGCCAAGCATTTGGCCAATTAACAAAGAAATAATTTATTCCTTTAAATATGAGAACAAAGTAATCGTAATAACTTACGGAATTATAGAATAAAACGAGCAATCTATTATTATAAAAACAAATTCTATCAAGGCTGAATATCAATGGCATTTATCGCATATTTTACGCCAACTTGAATGGCATTACACCTTTTTGCTCGATGGCAAATGTCACAATATCACCTGTCCTACGCTCTATTTAGGTTTTTTTTAGTGCCAGGAGTCTCACTTAAGACAGAATTTCAGTAGCATATATTTCGCATATATGTTGTGGGCTTGGCCTACGACATTCTGAACCTTCAAGGAAATCAAATGAATGAGTGGGGGTGAGCCGAACATGTGGCACATAGGAAATGGAACTGCATTTGCGGTGCACCTATAGGATTATGTACCTGGTATCCCGCTAACTATTAACCAATAACTAACGGCAAGTTCCGTTCTGACGTCAACTACCGCAATCTGCGCTAGAATTTGGCTGAGCTTTCTCCGCAAGATTCGCAGGTTGCATAATCTGCTTCGGGCCAAGCATTTTCATCTGCAAGTGCCACCAAACCCGATTTCGAACTGGTATTGGTACTGGTTCGTCGAGTCTCGTCTGGCCTGTGGTTGCTTTATTTATGACGTAAGCCCCTGGTGGATTCTAGGCCTGCCAGACTGACATTGGCCTAGCCCACGGAGTAGTATGGGGTCTCCAGCAGACGAACTCGATTCTCACGAGCCCCGGAGTGCTCACGGAATGTGGGCCAAGTCTGTGGATGGATAGCTAAATTATCTTAAGCGATGGCTTCACACCTGCTCACCTCCAATTACCACCTATTCATATGGGGGATACTTTCAACTGTCAGTTGCAATGATTATAGCCTTATGTCACTTGCTTAAAATTAGACTAACTGATTTAATTTATGGCAAATTTCAATAATACATATATTACATTGGAAAAATGTATGTTTGGATTTTTTATAGTAATTCTCTTTTCTTAAGTGTCTTTTTTAAAATAAATCCTGTCAGTTACTCGAAATTTAAGCAAGTATTCACGTCCATAAATATTATTTCTTACATTATATTATAGTAAAGTTTAATATCGACATTAACGCACTTGACAAAAACGATCTTCTATATATTTTATCTACGCTTTTGATTTGTTTTTCCAAAGCGCCAGTAAATAATAATAGTTTGTAATCCATACTAAAGGTAATCCTAGGCAGACCGCCAAGGTCTCGGTCATCTGTTAGTTCAACTGTGGTGACTACATCAAAGAAAGCTGATCTCGATGACGGATTAATATCGCTGCCTAGTTTTACGGGAAGCTTTGACCCATATAGCCATATCTCTTGTTTTGTATAGGCCTAACTCATACAGTATGTATATGTATATACATTTTCGTATTACAAATACGGAAGCCGTGTAATGCTAATGAATCGCTGCGAAAGCAAACGAAACCAGGCAACACCAGCACACATGACCAAAACTAGACATGGAAAAGTGTGTGTTCGGGAGACGGGGGCACTGTAATAATTTCCTGTCTCTGGCTGATTTGCATGTGAAGTCCCCACTCCAGTAAAATCCAATCGGATTTGTTTTCGGAGACCACTCCAATCCCATCCACTTCACCCCAGTTGGCCGTTGTGATTTACCTACTAAATCAAACCTAGTGGGAAAAGATACAAAAGTATCTGCATGTAATGCGATCCATTTGCGGGCCACCTACGCTTCAAAACTTTCTAGAGTTTGAAATTAAAATTTATGCGGACATGAATTAGCCGCTGCTGACCTGGCTAATCAACTGGAAATACATAATATGTTTGTTTTCGCCTCTTGGCAAGTGAAAGTGCTTCAACAAGCTGGCCAGCTTATAGTGGATTGCTGATAACGCATCTGTCCGTGCGTCGGATGTGGATGGAATTCATCACTGCCCAGCATATGTAATCGGAAAAATAAATAGAACACTTAAAATGTTGTATAAGTTATGGCAATGGCTATAAAAATAGTCTTAGGGAACTTGCTTAAAATTAGTCTACACACAAAAGAATTTGCTTAGTAAAATTTACCAATGAAGATAGTTAAGTAACTATAAAAATAGTTACGTATATTTTGTTTTTGCTTTGCTTTTTTGTGGGTATTTGTTGTTGTGAAAGTAATTATTTTTGGCAATTTTGCTGGTTGGGTACTGTTTGACAATTATTATAGTTGATTTTACTTAGTTTTGTTTTGTGTGTAACTGCGATTGGATTTATTTAAGAAAGTCATGGTAACCTAGTGGAAAAAGGGTATGCTGCTCAAAAATATATTATTAAAATATGCAATACGTTGCCGCCATTTTCGCTGTAATAGAAATATCCAAAATACTTTCGTTCAGCGGCAAAATAAGTTGGACAATTTTTTGATTTTTTTTGGGTAGAAATAAGGATCTGGATTTTAGGCAAAGTTGATTTTACGTATATATGCTTTTGATATACTTGGACAAAAACGGTCACTAAAACTGCGAACTGTTCTGATCTGATAACTACCTAATAAATAATATCTGTTCCCCTTTCCGGCTGATTAAAGAAATTTAAAAATTTTTCTAATTTTCGAAAAAAAATTCAAAAAAATAACATTTTTAGGTAGAAATGCCAAGTTACAGAAAACTTAACTACGAGTTCAGGAAGGTATGCCGTTCCATATTTAGACAATTATATCCATTATTATGCCCAAACTACTGTTTTTTTACTGGCGGAAAATATGGATTTCGATATTAAGTAAAAATGTAATTTTTGTATAATTTGTTTTTGCTATATTTTTTCCAAAAATGGTCCAAAATGAAAACGGCGAACTGTTCTGAGCAGATAACAACCTGATAATTGATATTAGTGCACTCTCCGGCTGATTTGGAAAAATTAAAATTTTTTTCAAATTTTCGATTTTTTTTGTAAGAGAAAATTTTCAAAAAAATAAAAATTTTAACTGGAAATGCCAAGTTACAGAAAATTTAACTACGAGTTCAGGAAGGTATGCCATTCTATATTTGGACAACTAGTTCCATTTTTAGAGCAAAATTACTGCATTTTTTATTGGCGGAAAATGAAGATTTTAATTTTTGGCCAAAATCTGATTTTTTCTAAAATTTGTTTTTGCTCTAATTTTTTCAAAAATGCTCCGATATTAAAACGGCGAACTGTTCTGAGCAGATAACAACCTGAAAATTAATATTAGTGCACTCTCCGGCTGATTTGGAGAAATTAAACATTTTTCAAATTTTCGATTTTTTTGTAAGGGGTTGTATCACAATTTTTTGCAAAAATTTTCGAAAAAATAAAAATTTTAACTTGAAATGCCAAGTTACAGAAAATTTAACTACGAGTTCAGGAAGGTATGCCATTCCATATTTGGACAACTAGTTCCATTTTTAGAGCAAAATTACTGAATTTTTTATTGGCGGAAAATAAAGATTTTAATTTTTGGCCAAAATCTGATTTTTTCTAAAATTTGTTTTTGCTCTAATTTTTGCAAAAATGCTCCGATATTAAAACGGCGAACTGTTCTGAGCAGATAACAACCTGAAAATTAATATTAGTGCACTCTCCGGCTGATTTGGAGAAATTAAAAATTTTTCAAATTTTCGATTTTTTTTGTAAGGGGTTGCATCACAATTTTTTGCGAAAATTATCAAAAAAATAAAAATTTTAACTGGAAATGCCAAGTTACAGACAATTTAACTACGAGTTCAGGAAGGTATGCCATTCCATATTTGGACAACTAGTTCCATTTTTAGAGCAAAATTACTGAATTTTTTATTGGCGGAAAATGAAGATTTTAATTTTTGGCCAAAATCTGATTTTTTCTAAAATTTGTTTTTGCTCCAATTTTTGCAAAAATGCTCCGATATTAAAACGGCGAACTGTTCTGAGCAGATAACCTGAAAATTAATATTAGTGCACTCTCCGGCTGATTTGGGAAAATTAAATTTTTTTCAAATTTTCGATTTTTTTGTAAGGGGTTTCATCACAATTTTTTGCGAAAATTTACGAAAAAATAAAAATTTTAACTGGAAATGCCAAGTTACAGAAAATTTAACTACGAGTTCAGGAAGGTATGCCATTCCATATTTGGACAACTAGTTCCATTTTTAGAGCAAAATTACTGAATTTTTTCTTGGCGGAAAATGAAGATTTTAATTTTTGGCCAAAATCTGATTTTTTCTAAAATTTGTTTTTGCTCCAATTTTTGCAAAAATGCTCCGATATTAAAACGGCGAACTGTTCCGAGCAGATAACCTGAAAATTAATATTAGTGCACTCTCCGGCTGATTTGGGAAAATTAAAATTTTTTCAAATTTTCGATTTTTTTGTAAGGGGTTGCATCACAATTTTTTGCGAAAATTATCAAAAAAATAAAAATTTTAACTGGAAATGCCAAGTTACAGAAAATTTAACTACGAGTTCAGGAAGGTATGCCATTCCATTTTTGGACAACTAGTTCCATTTTTAGAGCAAAATTACTGAATTTTTTCTTGGCGGAAAATGAAGATTTTAATTTTTGGCCAAAATCTGATTTATTCTAAAATTTGTTTTTGCTCCAATTTTTGCAAAAATGCTCCGATATTAAAACGGCGAACTGTTCTGAGCAGATAACAACCTGAAAATTAATATTAGTGCACTCTCCGGCTGATTTGGAGAAATTAAAAATTTTTCAAATTTTCGATTTTTTTTGTAAGGGGTTGCATCACAATTTTTTGCGAAAATTATCAAAAAAATAAAAATTTTAACTGGAAATGCCAAGTTACAGACAATTTAACTACGAGTTCAGGAAGGTATGCCATTCCATATTTGGACAACTAGTTCCATTTTTAGAGCAAAATTACTGAATTTTTTATTGGCGGAAAATAAAGATTTTAATTTTTGGCCAAAATCTGATTTTTTCTAAAATTTGTTTTTGCTCTAATTTTTGCAAAAATGCTCCGATATTAAAACGGCGAACTGTTCTGAGCAGATAACAACCTGAAAATTAATATTAGTGCACTCTCCGGCTGATTTGGAGAAATTAAAAATTTTTCAAATTTTCGATTTTTTTTGTAAGGGGTTGCATCACAATTTTTTGCGAAAATTATCAAAAAAATAAAAATTTTAACTGGAAATGCCAAGTTACAGACAATTTAACTACGAGTTCAGGAAGGTATGCCATTCCATATTTGGACAACTAGTTCCATTTTTAGAGCAAAATTACTGAATTTTTTATTGGCGGAAAATGAAGATTTTAATTTTTGGCCAAAATCTGATTTTTTCTAAAATTTGTTTTTGCTCCAATTTTTGCAAAAATGCTCCGATATTAAAACGGCGAACTGTTCTGAGCAGATAACAACCTGAAAATTAATATTAGTGCACTCTCCGGCTGATTTGGGAAAATTAAATTTTTTTCAAATTTTCGATTTTTTTGTAAGGGGTTTCATCACAATTTTTTGCGAAAATTTACGAAAAAATAAAAATTTTAACTGGAAATGCCAAGTTACAGAAAATTTAACTACGAGTTCAGGAAGGTATGCCATTCCATATTTGGACAACTAGTTCCATTTTTAGAGCAAAATTACTGAATTTTTTCTTGGCGGAAAATGAAGATTTTAATTTTTGGCCAAAATCTGATTTTTTCTAAAATTTGTTTTTGCTCCAATTTTTGCAAAAATGCTCCGATATTAAAACGGCGAACTGTTCCGAGCAGATAACCTGAAAATTAATATTAGTGCACTCTCCGTCTGATTTGGGAAAATTAAAATTTTTTCAAATTTTCGATTTTTTTGTAAGGGGTTGCATCACAATTTTTTGCGAAAATTATCAAAAAAATAAAAATTTTAACTGGAAATGCCAAGTTACAGAAAATTTAACTACGAGTTCAGGAAGGTATGCCATTCCATTTTTGGACAACTAGTTCCATTTTTAGAGCAAAATTACTGAATTTTTTCTTGGCGGAAAATGAAGATTTTAATTTTTGGCCAAAATCTGATTTATTCTAAAATTTGTTTTTGCTCCAATTTTTGCAAAAATGCTCCGATATTAAAACGGCGAACTGTTCTGAGCAGATAACAACCTGAAAATTAATATTAGTGCACTCTCCGGCTGATTTGGGAAAATTAAAATTTTTTCAAATTTTCGATTTTTTTGTAAGGGGTTGCATCACAATTTTTTGCGAAAATTTTCGAAAAAATAAAAATTTTAACTGGAAATGCCAAGTTACAGAAAATTTAACTACGAGTTCAGGAAGGTATGCCATTCCATATTTGGACAACTAGTTCCATTTTTAGAGCAAAATTACTGAATTTTTTATTGGCGGAAAATGAAGATTTTAATTTTTGGCCAAAATCTGATTTTTTCTAAAATTTGTTTTTGCTCCAATTTCTGCAAAAATGCTTCGATATTAAAACGGCGAACTGTTCCGTGCAGATAACCTGAAAATTAATATTAGTGCACTCTCCGGCTGATTTGGGAAAATTAAAATTTTTTCAAATTTTCGATTTTTTTGTAAGGGGTTGCATCACAATTTTTTGCGAAAATTTTCGAAAAAATAACAATTTTAACTGGAAATGCCAAGTTACAGAAAATTTAACTACGAGTTCAGGAAGGTATGCCATTCCATATTTGGACAACTAGTTCCATTTTTAGAGCAAAATTACTGAATTTTTTATTGGCGGAATATGAAGATTTTAATTTTTGGCCAAAATCTGATTTATTCTAATATTTGTTTTTGCTCCAATTTCTGCAAAAATGCTTCGATATTAAAACGGCGAACTGTTCTGAGCAGATAACAACCTGAAAATTAATATTAGTGCACTCTCCGGCTGATTTGGGAAAATTAAAATTTTTTCAAATTTTCGATTTTTTTGTAAGGGGTTGCATCACAATTTTTTGCGAAAATTATCAAAAAAATAAAAATTTTAACTGGAAATGCCAAGTTACAGAAAATTTAACTACGAGTTCAGGAAGGTATGCCATTCCATATTTGGACAACTAGTTCCATTTTTAGAGCAAAATTACTGAATTTTTTATTGGCGGAATATGAAGATTTTAATTTTTGGCCAAAATCTGATTTATTCTAATATTTGTTTTTGCTCCAATTTCTGCAAAAATGCTTCGATATTAAAACGGCGAACTGTTCTGAGCAGATAACAACCTGAAAATTAATATTAGTGCACTCTCCGGCTGATTTGGGAAAATTAAAATTTTTTCAAATTTTCGATTTTTTTGTAAGGGGTTGCATCACAATTTTTTGCGAAAATTATCAAAAAAATAAAAATTTTAACTGGAAATGCCAAGTTACAGAAAATTTAACTACGAGTTCAGGAAGGTATGCCATTCCATATTTGGACAACTAGTTCCATTTTTAGAGCAAAATTACTGAATTTTTTCTTGGCGGAAAATGAAGATTTTAATTTTTGGCCAATATCTGATTTATTCTAAAATTTGTTTTTGCTCCAATTTTTGCAAAAATGCTCCGATATTAAAACGGCGAACTGTTCTGAGCAGATAACAACCTGAAAATTAATATTAGTGCACTCTCCGGCTGATTTGGGAAAATTAAAATTTTTCAAATTTTCGATTTTTTTGTAAGGGGTTGTATCACAATTTTTTGCGAAAATTTTCGAAAAAATAAAAATTTTAACTGGAAATGCCAAGTTACAGAAAATTTAACTACGAGTTCAGGAAGGTATGCCATTCCATATTTGGACAACTAGTTCCATTTTTAGAGCAAAATTACTGAATTTTTTATTGGCGGAAAATGAAGATTTTAATTTTTGGCCAAAATCTGATTTTTTCTAAAATTTGTTTTTGCTCCAATTTCTGCAAAAATGCTTCGATATTAAAACGGCGAACTGTTCCGTGCAGATAACCTGAAAATTAATATTAGTGCACTCTCCGGCTGATTTGGGAAAATTAAAATTTTTTCAAATTTTCGATTTTTTTGTAAGGGGTTGCATCACAATTTTTTGCGAAAATTTTCGAAAAAATAAAAATTTTAACTGGAAATGCCAAGTTACAGAAAATTTAACTACGAGTTCAGGAAGGTATGTCATTCCATATTTGGACAACTAGTTCCATTTTTAGAGCAAAATTACTGAATTTTTTATTGGCGGAAAATGAAGATTTTAATTTTTGGCCAAAATCTGATTTTTTCTAAAATTTGTTTTTGCTCCAATTTTTGCAAAAATGCTCCGATATTAAAACGGCGAACTGTTCCGAGCAGATAACCTGAAAATTAATATTAGTGCACTCTCCGGCTGATTTGGAAAAATTAAAAATTTTTCAAATTTTCGATTTTTTTGTAAGGGGTTTCATCACAATTTTTTGCGAAAATTTTCGAAAAAATAAAAATTTTAACTGGAAATGCCTAAATGCAGAGAAATTAATTACGAGTTCAGGAAGGTATGCCATTCCATATTTGGACATTTATTTCCATTGTTTTGCCCAAACTACTGATGTATTATTCGCGAAAAATAAGGTTTTTGAATTTGGTTTTTTGCTATAACTTTTGCAAAAAAGGTACCAAATTACAACGGTGAACTGAGCAAATAACATGATAATTAATATCAGTTGTTTTTCCGGCTGGTTTTAAAAATTAAATAATTTTTACATTCAAAAACTTAAAATCTGTAGGTTAATAGGGAAAACCGCACCGTAGCTTTCGTTTTAAATTAGAATGTTACTCCTTATAGCATTTAGCACAGTATTTGCACATCTGTTGTGATAAGATTTATTTTAGTCTTTCTTTGAGTATATCTATATCTTTTTGTGCTTGCTTATCATTGTCAGTGTCAAAACAAATGTAAACATGGAAAACAGGGCACATAATAGTATATTTTGACTAAAGTCGGATAAGATACGATTCATTTCTAAAGATTTTTTCAGTTCTTCTTCCAATTTGGGAATGGGACGTTGGTTAAGGAAATGGAAGCGAAAAAGCCGCCTCGCAGAAACAAGGTGAGCGACAGATTTTGGGGAAGATTGGGATGTGGGCAGAGGTGTTTAAAAACGTTGCTGACCCGCTGCCCCACTCAAATCCCAGATCTCCAACAATAACCAGTAACCACTTTCCACAGGAGTTTTCTTTGCGAGGGAAATTTCACCGACAAACAAAACTGAAATTGCCAACTTAATTTAAGGCTAGGAAATGCGGGACGGAAAAGCTTACAATCTATGCGATCTTCTGCTTTGTTTTTTGGTTAAGACCCCCCCCCCCCTGCTTTTTCTGTTTCGATAAATATTTTCACTTTCGTTTTCGTAAACGTATTCATATTTAATTTGTGTGTTTTGGGGTTTCGCTCAGATTCGAACCAAACAGTTTCCCCCTCGACCGCCGGCCAATAATCATGGTAAGCGGGCAGTCAGTCAGGCCAAAACAGGTTCCCGGCGGATGCCCAGACTGCGGACGGCAGACTTGGATTTTTCGGATGCCAAACGAAAGTGAAAACATTCACCAAGAAGCAAAGAGGAGTTGGAGACTCGCGTCCGAGAAATAAAAATTGAATTTAAATAAATTTCGTATGTTGACTGCGCCAGAGTGGCGGAGTTCCCATCCCCAAACTGAAAATCAAAATCTCCACCTGAAAACTGAAATCGAAACTGTAAATTTCAAGTTTTTCTTATGTTTTTCAGGTTTTTTTTTGCGAATGTCTCAGCGGCTTACTTGAATTAATGAGGGTCAAGATACTTGGGCTTTGCTTTCGGTTTTTCGATTTTCGGTTAGCTCAAACATTTGCTTTCTACAGAGCGCAGGGGAAATGGCTGATCTGAGTGATAGGTGGTGGCACGCGTCGAGCAAGTGAAGCCAATGAAACGTATAATATCTATCCTAAGCCTTTGTGGAGGTTGAAGTGTGACCTCCAGTCATAATGGATGTCTTGGGATCCCTTTGGGTAATCGAATATGGCAAAAGGGGGCAAAACTCGGAAATGATCTGTAAAAGTATATAAATTTCGGGTGGCCGAAGCTAGATTCCTTTCCTGTTTTTGGTATTGTATACATTATATAACATCTGAGAGATGAAGGCATCAATTATTTTGGCTTCTAGCTCTCTCAAATTAAACCACCAATGCAAAGGTGAATAAAATAAACTTGCTTTTCGAGCTAAGTTTTCTTAGAAAGAAAGGAAAATCTGTTGCCGTCGCCGGCTTTTGTTTCATTTCTGATTCGTTTTCGTTCAGCTTTTGCTTTTTAGCTTTCTGGCTCTTTGGCTTTGCATTGTTTTGTATTAATAAATTATATCGACTTTTTATAAGCGCCTGCGGCGCACATCAATTGATTTACCGGATTAGCATACATACCTCTCCCCTGCCAATATGTTTACATATATGTCCACTATATATGTATGTAAGCATGTGCCTGATCCGCCTGGATATCTTTTTTTTCGATTATTTTCTTTTTTATCGTATCAAGTTGATTTTGGTTGAAAAATCATTTGCAATTTATGAAACGCGTTCGCTGAGCACAACAACAACAATCAACAGCAACGACGAAAGTAAAAGTTCAATTAAATAAAGATAAATTGCACAACAATTGTTGTCGTTGTAGCCGCTTTTTTTTCTTAGCTGGTTAACTTTTTGAGGCCTGCAAAAGAGTCTTCGATGTCTTGCTTTACGTAAACCACCATTAAATCCGAAATACAAAATTCAAAAATCCAACGACACACTTCGGACGAGTGCCAAATGCCGGGCTTCTTCTCCGCTGCCCCTGATTTTCGATATTTCGAATTAAAAGAAAAAGTTTTCTAAAATAAATTTTTTAAATAATCATAGATTTGTAGAGGAATTAGATTTTTGCAGCTCTATCTTTTCTATTTTCTAAACAGAATAGAATTTTGCACGATTTTGCCCGAATATGAAGCAGCTCCAACTAATTATGTTACTTATAGCTAAAGCTACACCAAGCCTAAATCAAGTTGCAAGAATGCGGAATAAATGTCATTACGAAAACGAAACAAAGCGCTTGGAGTAGAAAAAGCCATTCCAAAAGACCCAAGAAACGAGCAAAGTATCTTACAGATACGAAAGACTCATTTAGATGTCGGATTGCTGGATTCGCAAACTGGTTTTGAATTGGCTGGCTCTGTCCCTGGTTGGGGGTGTACTAGGTGCCTAGACTGCCTAGTCTGTCCGTAAATAAGTGCTCCCCCGATGTGTAAATGTAGCATGTAGTATGCATGCTATATAGAAACGAACTTGTATTGCCCAACGATCGTGGCCAGTTCAAAGTGGAAGTCGAAGTTGAAGTCATTAGGGAGCAGTTAGCGGGGTAATTAATTGCTGCACTTCGAGGCAACTTCCCCTGTTAGTAAAAGTCTCGAAGCCTTCGGAACGAATCTAAGTTCCTATGTCGGAATCTGAAGGCCGAGTCCATCTGCTGATACCTATACTAATAGTCGAACTTAAACACTTCCCACAAGCTAGTTACTCCGGCAGTCGTGCTATTTAGGCACCGCAACCCTCCAGTTGGCCTGGCCAATTAAGTCCGTTATTGGTCTATAATTACCCCACCAATATAAGCCGATGGGAACCCCTGGTCCCCTGGGGCGAGGGCCCCTCCCCGAGCACATTTCGTGGCCTCTTAAACTTTAAATGTCAGTCCCAGGTTAAGTTTCGGTTTGGGTTTCATAGCCAAATGTCTCATCGGAGTGCTGAAGGCGAATTGGCAAAATTTCAAGACAACTTTGGATAATTTTACGGGTATTAATTTAGCGAGAAGAAATCCTCCTCCGGGAAAACCCTTATATTGCCATAAGAACTGATTTTATTATTATTAGCTATAGGCTAATAATATGGACATATAAACAAACAACATATATTTTTTATCATAATTCAAATTCGAAATCTCACATAATTTTGCATGATTTCCAATATGTACAACAAGAGGTACAACAAATTAGTGGCAATCGCACCTTCAACATACAAATGTTTTAGTATCAACATTTGTGCCGAAAAATTACGATTACAAGAACACTTTTTATGAAAATTATCAGGAGGTCTTGACGTGATAAACCAAAACCCATTATTATCGGTATTAAAATTCAGATAACTCCTCAAAGACTGCAATTAATGTTTGTTATTTCATAATTCATTATCATCTTTTAATTGATGCTTCATCTACGATATCTCTTCACTTCCTACCATCTCAACTTCCTGATCCGTCTGCATTTTCGATTATATCTGCACATTCTTGGCTGTCAATTGCACTTGACTTTCCATTTTGGCAGCTGTCCATCCTGCATACCCTCCATCCACAACCCTCATTATTTCTTTATACATTGTTTTTGTTTGGGTTTGGTTTAGGTTTCGGTGGTGCGGTTGTTGTAATCACAATTAAAATTCGCTTAGCCCATTCGCTAACAACTTGTTTGCAAAGATATTGAATGGGTCCTCCTGTCCGTTGTTCTTTTTTTTTTGTCTGCTTTGCTGATTTGATGATTATCAGCCAAAAAAAAAAAAACAAAATTAAAGGAAAACGTCCAACGATGAGCGATGACCGTTGACATGTTGCCACGGGAGGGGTACAATGGGTTGGGGCCCTGATCGATCCTCGGTTGTCTATTGTTGCTGACTGACCCGTATCGACCACCATCTACCATCGAAAAACAACAAAAACAACGGCGACAATTTCATTGGTGCATTTAGTGAAAGTTGCGGCCCGCAGCAGGAGATGATCGCTTCGCCGCTCGCAGTGTCTCAAACCGAATAGTGTTGTAAAAATACTTGCACTTTTGCATACGTTTTTTCGTACATTTTTCTGCTAGCCGCCACTGCCTGGCATTTAAATGGAAACTGCTGCACCCACTTCATCTTGGCTCGAGGTACCCGAGATTTTGGCCATAAATTCTCAGTCTGACCAGTTTCGCCTATTCGGGAAAAAATATCAAAAAAAATAAAGATAAACCGAAATACAGAACAGCAAAAATGTAAATGAGTCGAGCCTCAGATTGCAGCCCCTTACCCAAAAGGAGTTAGAAGGGTAAAGTGGTAGGCCAAGTTAGTTAATCAAAGAACGCGGCGAGAGGGAATGACAGAATCAAGTAGCCAGCGAGCTGGTAACCGTTTTCCAAACTAGCGTGTGTCAGTTTATACAAGTCCTTATGTCCGTAAACTGCCGTGCGACAAGTCCAAATTGCTGGGTCATCGATAAGATTTGAGATTAATTCGAATAGAAATACCCCTGAAAAAAATGCTCTGATCATGATCATTTATTGGCCAATATTTGGCTGTGACAGTTAGGCAATATGGAACGTTAAAATATAAATGTAAAATATTCGGTATTAATTTCATTTTTCATTTTCAGATCGACTGATCACAGTTAATTTATTTTATTTTTATTATTTTCTTGGAATCCTTGTTTTTTCAAAGTCGGTCTTTCCTTTTATATATTCCTGTTCCGATTTTGTGTTCGTAGCTCGCTATTTCGGTAGTAGGAAAATGCGCTGCTTATGGCTTCATTTTCAGTTTCTATTGTGGCAGTAGAAAACTTATTTGGGTAAAGAGGTTGTACTCGTGCAATGTCATTTTACCACCCGCATGCCTGATTGCTCGATTATATACACAGCCTTTTATTTTTATTTCGCTCTGTGCGCCGACATGTTTAACTCGATTTCAGAGCTTTTTGTGTGCTACCCTGAGCTATTGTTTTTTTTTATGCAGTACTGCTTGCATGTAAACAACACCTTCAAACACCTTCACCACGGTCCAGCGCATTTGTAATTTTCCTTTATGTCTGGCTTCCGTTGTGTCGCCGTTGTCGCCAATCGGCCAAAAACAAAAAATTAAATAATCGCAAACCCTAATAAGTACACTCCGAAAAATACAAAGAATAAATAGAAGTCAGGAATATCAGCCACTTTGAACTTCTAACCCCTTCTCAATTACTAACTTCCAAATTAAGCACCAAGATCGATTTTAATTCCAATTAGCTATGAAAAAATATTTTTATTTTTATAGTTCCTGTAGTTATTTGCGACGGAATCTTCCACTTCTCCTAATCTAGTCACTTACTTATCGCAGCTGTCGCGCCAGAAACGTTGATAATCCCCGGCGCAGATAGAACATTGGGCAACTGTTCCCCTATTAAGATGTTTTGGTCTTTCCCCATCCACAAAAAACCGAGAAATGTGGCATTTTAACAGTGCCGTGCTGACAAATGCGCTAAAAATGCTGGCAATTACTGCCAACTGCAAATGAAATGCCACAAATCTGGATCCCCAAGTCCCCCTTTGTAATCCCCCCCGCAATTTGCACTTCGCCGCTTTCGTTAGTTGGTCATAATGACTATTTTTGGACCGTGCGACGGGGCCAAAATCGCAATTGCAACTGCCGGCGAGGAAAGCGGACGACGTTGCGTATGATTGATGTCTGCTCAGCTGCCTCTGGAACGCACCGATAATTAACGAACCAACCATCCACCCCACCCCCCAAAGTGCCTGCAAAGTGGGTAAAGATGAGCTTATGTTGCTGTGTTTCTGATGTTTTCTGCCAAAAAGGAAAAGTTTCTGGATGCCAGCTGTATGTGCCCGCTTTGCGCTTTCGACGTGTTTTCTTAATTTTTCTGGCATGCGGAAAAACTAGTTTTTCATTTTGGTTTTCGTTTTTTGATGCAGTTTCGCGCGCGCCCATTGATGGATTTTCGTTCGTTCGAGCAAAAGGGCAGCGCAGCTGTTGGATGAACTGATCCCGATCCCCGTTCCCCGCCAGTCCAACCCCCTCTCCCCCGAATGGAGATCCGTGATCGCCAACACTTCCTGGCCCCCAATTCGATCCCGTTGGTCCCCCATTTGCCACACTTGCATTTCCACTTCACTTTCGGGCTTATGAAGTTATTACGCGACTCCGTTCGCCTGGTGGGTGTACTCGGAAGTGCATTTTTCTCAGCTTTCCTAGCTGCAGGGGCGTGTCAGCGGCAGGTGTGAAAAATACGAGTGTCGTTGGCACAACACTTCAGGAATGCAACCAGGAAAAAGCTTCCAGATGCATAGGTTTATGAAAAGAAATAGAATTATTGTCGTAAATAGCGTGTCATTGAACTCAACGGGTTAAGACATTCCATATTTTAAAGAGTGCGCTGCAATGCTTTAAACTAAACTCGGATTTGCTCTTTTTGGCGGGAAATTGGGATTAAAGCGAATTTTTTATCAGTTTGAAGCTCATGCAAGAGATAATTCTAAGTTGGCTTGGCCAAAAATGCTTTAAACATTAATAGTAGATTAGTTTCGAAAAGTATTCCTCTCATAAAAATCGTCAGTAACAAATTTTTTCAGTTAAATAGCTTATAAAGCATGAATTCCATAATAAAATAATAACGCAAATAAATAAATAAAAAATGAAGTTAACGAAAACAGAGTGCGGAAAGCCCACAATTGTTCCGGCGAATGGAGTCTTCGAAACCCTAAACGAATATCCGCCACCTGTGGATTATGTGCAACTAAGAACTCCTGTGAAGAGCGAAGCTTTAAGACGAACCCTGTTCAAGGACCGTGAAATAGTAGTAGTCGACAAGGAGTTAGAGTTTTTTTTCCTAACGGAAGATATATCGAAGCCACCGAGAGTTATGAAACCCTGCCTCGATACCGTCCATTTCAATGGACTTTCTGCGAAGGTCATACACCAGACCTCTTGTATTACGCCTGTAAATACTCCCCGGGAGGGCTTCTGGACTGCCGTCCTCGGTTACATTTTGAGCTTTCTGGGTATTTTCCGGAATGAAAGCGATGTGGGCGACAGGCAAAGCTGGACATGCTAAAACTATTCACATTTCCAGAATTAAACGAATTAAGTAACTCACCCCAACCACAGAGCTGACTTCCACTCAGCTTTCTGTTGGCGGCTTTATAAGCTGTCTAAATATTTGCTACTAATTGCGGCCAAAATCGTCGCATCTATTCCAAAAATGGGCACCCGTTTGCCCAACAGATGGAACTGCGTATAATTAGAGCCAAAAGCGAGCCACCTAAGCGCGGATTTAATTAGTAGAGCGGACTTAACCCACACAGAGTAGATCGGTGGCTGCGACCCAGACGGAGATCTGGAGACCCAGATGAAGATGGAGATGGAGTTGGTGACTGTCTGCTGTGACACGAGCTGAGGAGCTAAGACTGAAGCTAAGACTGAAGCATTGACCTGATTTGTGACGGCGACGACAGCAGCGGAGACAAGAAACGACGAGACAAGAGACAGAGCAGAGACAAAGCCGAGACAGGGGCTATCACAGCAGCTGGCATTGGGGCCACTTGGCAACTGGGGCAACTGCATCCGAAATGATCCGCCGGTGGAGCTTAGTGGGCGAATTCAACTGGAGTAGCTTAAGCCAAGCAAGAACCGAAGCAGAGAATGTAGAGCGTTTTTATTATCTACCTCAAATTGAATAGCAAACAGTACAACCCAAAGCTAATCAGAACTCCCTGAATCGGGCACAGACCTATGGAAGAGAACGTCAAGACATTTCTCATGAATCTTAAAAACTGAATAGAAATCTGGCTGTGCCTTTTTCAGTAATATTAGGAATTAAACTGGTCCAAATATCACATTAGAATTTGTTTTTTGCACACTCGGTAATACATTTAATCCTTTAGAGTTTCAGAACCACAGACAGCCAAACACGTTTACTGATTGATTGATGGCCGCTGATTGAGCACTCGCCTTAGCAAATAAAAATGCGCAGCGCCAGCAACAGCAGATTACCCAATCCATTGAGCAAGTCGGAGTATTCCCAGCTATTCCGATTCAAATACCAGCTTGCACTGGTACTTCAAATCGAATTCCACTCACTCGGAACGAGTAAAAAGGCGTAATGAAAGCAAATTAATAAGCCATCATCAGCATAATGTGCTTGGTACTCCTCGATTACGTCTTAAGTGGCGCCCATGTGGATTGTGGTTCGTGGTGTGTGCAATGCGATTGCAATTCACATCTCACAACTTCACTACTCACAATTTGCATAACAACAGCAGGCGAAGGGGAAAGCCAAAGCCGAACTCAACTCCTCTCCCACATGAATTCAATTTCGGTTCTGCGGCAGTTGCAACACGGATCGCAGACATACTTACGACAGATCCAACAGCTTGACAACAGTTGAAATAATGTTTGTTTCTTGGTTTGGTTTAGTTCAGTTCGGTCGGTTTATACGCCCTGCAAGTACAAATGTATAAATATGTCTATCCCCCACGCACTGCCAGTAATCAGAAACCCACGAAAAACCGTTGTTGTGAAACTTGAAAAGGAAATTCCACAGAATATGTTGATTTTTGCTGGCTAAAGGCAAGTTTTGGGTAGTCTATGACATTTGACAGGGAAGATCCCCCCGATGACCTCTCGAGTGGGTGAAAGTTTGGAACATCTGATGGGGTATTCAATTTTTTTGATGCTCTGATTTAGCTTAACCGCTGAAATTATCTATGAGATAATTAGTTAGTCCAAGGAAGTGTTGAAAGTGTTTTTTGAAATGAAGTTGGACAGCCCCTGTGTTTGTCGATGGTTATGCCAGGTCAGTTAGAACTTGAGGTATAACCGACATGGCTGAGTGGAGCCAAGTAACCAGTAACCATCAACCAGTGTGTGCAACTGCGATTGCATTTGTTTTTTTGGCCCGTCTTTGGACGGTCTGGCTGGTCTTGCCATGAGTTGGTTTGACTTTGCTGATTCTCTTTGTTTTTTGTTGGCTTGGAATGAGGCGGTGGGCTGTTGTCAGTTACCAGTTGACGGGCATTTGTCTGGCGTGACACCTCGGGCTGTCAGCCGGCATTAGCGGGCTGCCACAATGTTGTGGGCAGGTCAATTACTCCGAAACAGTATTAACGTTCCACATCTCCCTTCGTTCCCTTTCCGCAGACTCTACAGTCGTGTCCCATCGTGTGCATCAATGAGCCGGATACGCACAGTGCCAGCACGGAGATACTGCAGACAAGTCCGGAGAGCACGCTAGAGAAGCCGAAGGCGGCGGGGCCAACAGGAGGATCCTCGGGCACATCTGTAACCAGCTTGAATGGCAACTGCATTGCAATCAACGGAGGAGTAGGGGCCGTGGGAGGAGCAACTACAACTGCAACCACCAGCAGTGCGGCCGGAGTGACCAAGATAACTATAACCAGCGACAACTGCAACGCCAGCAGCAACACCACCGACTGCTACAAGAACAGCAGCTTGGTGTCCATCACCAGCCTAAACAGCTGCAGCGACCTAAGCCTCAGCCAGGGCAGTACCGCCACCCTGCCCATAAGCAGCACTAGCTGCAACAGCAGCAACAACGTCAGCAGCCATCCCCTCAACAGTAGCAACAGCAGTAGCCACAACAACAGCGGCAGCGACACCTCGTCCAACAACTTCCAGGAGCGGTTCGACTTTGAGAACTGGAAGGGCTTACTCAGCGACTACAACTGTTTCCACGGGCTGTATCGCTACTGGAATCAGTACAGCGGTCGCAGTGCTACCACCAGCAACATCAGCGGCAGTCAACAGCACCAGCAGCAGCAGCAGTCACAGTCCCAGTCCCAGTCCCAGTCCGACCATGAGAATGGTCTGGGCAGCGGAGCCGGTTCCTTCTATACCCACAACATATTAGGCTATACCTTCGGCTATCCCTTTGGCCTAAAGGAGGACCTCGAAGGCAACTGCAGCAGCAACTGTCACGGCAACAGCAGAGGCAGCAACACCAATAGTCTTGGCCTCAGAAAGTGGCTATCAGGCAGCGCCAGCAGCGACGAGACGCCGCTCCAAAAGCACTACAGACACCAACAAAAGAAGAAGATGCCAGGATTCAGAGGCAGAAGGGTCTGGTGCGGTTGCTTCAAGGTGAGTTCTGTGTTGATAATATACAAAATGTCGGCGATAGGTTGATTTTAGAAAAGTTAATCAGTTTACAGGGTTAATAGGTTTAGAATTACTATTATCAGATTTTTTTTTGAAATTTGCATTGTTACTTATTAACACAAACCAAAAATTTACTACTTGGGACTCAGTGTTGACTCTTAACAAGAGTTTTATATATACACATTTTATTTTGAAAATGGTGAATGATGTTTAAACTAGGAATTGCATACTTTCGTCTCCCTCGCACAATACCTTCAGCTGACTAACGGGTAGTTGATAGTCGGGGCATTCGACAATGGGTGTTATTATTTCTTTCATGACTGTACATATTAAGCAGAATATAAATATAAAATTATGTAATTAGAGCATGAAATATAAACGAACTCGATTAAATCAAGTAAACCAAAAAAAAATCCAGGCATCACGTGCGAAACTTGCAAACCCCAGACAGAACCAATTGCCAATCGAAATTGGAGCCGGTACTCAAGCACTGCCTCAACTTAAGTCCAATTTCAATTCCAACCTTCCCCGAGATTCTGTGTCAGCGAATTTGTCAAATTGTGCACGAAGTTGCATAAGAGGTGATAATTCAAGTTGCCAGGGAAACGATCCAAAACTTAGGGGTAGTGAGCGGGATTGAAAAGCGAGGAATTCGATTCCGCTCCATGTCAGCTAAGTAACTTAAGGCAGTGGCTAATTTCGAGTACACTTGAGTGTGTTAAAAGTGTAAGCTTTGGTTAAAATGTATAAGTTCGCAGTTAGTACAAAGTTCACGAAGACGTGTTATCAAAAGCTATAAAATTAGAGTAATGTGCACGAATTTTCCAAGTGTAGGGATTTTGTTAGAGCCCCAAGGTGGACCCTCAAACACTGAGACTGAGTCAGACAATGAGCTCAGCGAGCAGAACCGCTTCCTAAGCTGACGGGAATTGGATTGGTTTGGTGTGAGCTTCAGCGTGAGGTTGGGCAATGGCTTCATTGGCCTTCTAGTTGAACATGCACTGCTGACAGACGGAGAACGTACGTTCTGCGCTTGAGCAACCTGCCACTGATCGATTTTTCTTTTTCTTGAATCTTTTCCGTTCCAGGACGATGAGCCCCCAGAGATTTGTGTGGTGGAGGGGGCGTTTACCCTGCAAACGCTCACGCCCACCCAACCCATGCCGTCGGTGGATGAGCTGGACACAAAGTTCGCGGAACTGGTGGAGGAGCTTGATCTAACGGCCCCCAACAAAGAGGCGATGCTGAGCCTGCCGGCGCAAAAGAAGTGGCAGATTTACTGCTCGAGGAAACTGCCCCTTGATGCGGGGGATGGTCCAGATGCGGCAGCCATTACCCAACCGCCCACCGCAGAGCACTACATCGAGCGACTAAAGGAGCTGGTGGTGCACGTGTCGATCTCTCCGGAAGATTCGCCCAGCCATGAGCTGGGTAACCGACTGGATGGCCATGCCGCCTTTGTGGACGCCCTAAAGACGGCCCTGCGAACCTCCACGCACAGCTTTGTCCTCCGTTTTGTGGAGCTGGATGGGCTGCCTGCTCTGCTTGATCTCCTGCTGCAGCTGGACATCCGGGTGGCCAACAGCCCGCTCCACACCAGTCTCATTGGGTGCATCAAGGCCCTGATGAACAACTCGATGGGACGAGCGCATGTGCTGGCCCATCCAACGGCCATTGATACCATAGCCCGATCTCTGGTGGCGGATAACATACGCACAAAGATCGCCGCCCTGGAGATCCTTGGTGCCGTGTGCTTGGTGCCCGGCGGTCATCGCAAGGTGTTGCAGGCCATGCTCTACTTCCAGGAGTTCGCTTCGGAACGAACCCGTTTCCAGAGCATCGTTAACGACCTGGATCGCTCGACCTACGGATACAGGGACAATGTGAATCTGAAGACCGCCTTGATGTCGTTTGTTAATGCGGTGCTCAACTATGGACCCGGTCAGGAGAACCTCGACTTCAGACTGCACCTCAGGTACGAGTTTCTCATGCTAGGCATTCAGCCGGTCATTGACAAGCTGCGCACTCACGAGAACGAGACGTTGGACCGGCATTTGGTGAGTGCTAAGATTTTCATCACCAAGGCCTGCCCTTTCTCTAATACTTTTAATTCGAAATCCTGCGACAGGACTTCTTTGAGATGGTGCGCTCCGAGGATGAGAAGGAGTTCGCCCGCCGCTTCAAGGAGGAGCACGTGGACACCAAGAGCGCGGGTTCAATGTTTGAACTGCTGCGTCGCAAGCTCAGCCACTCGCCCGCTTATTCCCACATGCTCTCCCTGCTGCAGCACATGCTTCTGCTGCCCTGTAAGTGGTTTCAACCAACCTCTTAAATGCCATCTAATATAGACATCATAATCCCCAACAGATACGGGCCACTGCACGGAGCACTGGCTGCTGATAGACCGCGTGGTGCAGCAGATCGTGCTACAAGTGGAACAGCGGCCGAACAGCGATCTCATTTCCGATCCGGACGACTCTGAAAAGCAGCTAAAGCTGGCCGCCGACACGCCTGTCCACGATCCCGATGTGGCGCCCTTGCAGATCGATGTAGCCAAGCTGGTGCGACTGCTGGTCAAGGAGGAGCAGCTGACGCAGGCGCGCAAACGGGCTGACGAGCTGGAGCGCGAAAACTTTGACGTGCAGTCGCGGCTGGCCAAGAAGGAGCAGGAACTCGACCTACGCATGCAAGAGAAGGAGGACCTTGAGACGGGACTAGCGCGTATGCGCGAGCGTTTGGAAAAGGAGTCCGCACAGCACTCGCAGGCTGTGCAACGCGCGCAGACCGCTGAAATGCGAGCAGAGGACCTGCAGCATCGTCTGCTCAGTGAGCAGCAGGAGCGGGCTCGCCTGGAGAGGCTGGTCACCGAGGGCAGCATACCCGACGATCAAAAGGTGGCCGGTCTCACCGGCTGCAATGGGGCAGTCTCGCCCCCTCCGGCGCCTCCTATGCTGAAGACCATCCCGCCACCACCGCCACCCATGGCGCCGTCCATGATGCCCCCACCACCACCTCCCTGCCCGGGAGCCCCTCCTCCGCCGCCGAGCATGGCACAAACAATGGGTAAGATGTCTAAATAGAGAGAGGTTTGATTGCACTACCAATGCTTGCTACTTTTCCACTACAGCACCCGTGCCACCAAAAGTGGATTTGCCAAAGAAGAATGTGCCACAGCCGACGAATCCTCTGAAGAGCTTCAACTGGTCAAAACTACCGGACGCCAAGCTGCAGGGCACCGTGTGGAGCGAGCTAGACGAAAGCAAGCTGTACAACAACATGGAGCTAGAATCGATAGATAAGCTCTTCTCGGCTTATCAGAAGAACGGTGTGTCGGTGAGTCAAATGGGATCCCCATTAAATCCCATTCTAAGATCCTCTTTCTTTACCAGGCCACCGATGGATCCTATGAGGACTTACGAGTGACCGGCAAGGCGACGAAGCAGAAAGTGCTATCGGTAATCGATGGACGCCGTGCGCAGAACTGCACGATCCTATTGAGCAAACTAAAGATGAGCGACATGGAAATATCAAAGTAAGATTGTTTGCGATATTTAACGACTCATGCTTACTTAACTCGTCCACTTACAGGGCCATTCTCTCCATGGACAGCAACGAGCAACTTCAGCTGGACATGGTGGAGCAGCTGCTTAAGTTTACGCCCTCGGCGGAGGAGCGAGCTTTGCTGGACGAACACAGCGAGGACATTGAATCTCTGGCGCGGGCTGATCGTTTTCTCTATGAGATATCCAAGTGAGTTTTTTATTTGAGCCATGTCCCGAAAAGAAATTTCTTGTAAAACAATCTTTCGTTCGCAGGATTCCCCACTACGAGCAGCGCCTGAAGAGTCTGCACTACAAGAAGCGCTTTATGTTGACCATTAACGACCTAATCCCTCGCATAACCAGTGTGATGGAGGCTTCTCGCGAGGTGGCTCGGTCCCGGCGCCTGCGTAAGCTCCTAGAGTTGGTTCTGGCATTGGGTATGTTTCGCTGCGAATTGGCTAAGGGCCTCATTCAATAATACTATACGTACGAATCTCACCAGGCAACTACATGAACCGCGGGGCACGCGGTAACGCCTCAGGATTCCGACTTGCTTCACTTAACCGCCTGGCGGACACTAAGTCCAGTGCCGCCAAGGGCACCACTCTGCTACACTACCTCGTCCAGGTGATCGAACGTAAATTCAAGGACTTGCTGAAGCTGGAGGATGACATACCACATGTTCGCGAGGCTTCCAAGGTGTCGCTAGGCGAGATGGACAAGGACATTCAGATGTTGCGCACAGGTTTAGCAGATGTGGCGCGCGAAATTGAATTCCATCGCAGTTCAGGACCTGCCCAGCAGGGTGACCGCTTTTTGCCCGTGATGCGAGAGTTCCACGCCCAGGCGTCGGTTCGCTTTGCTGAGCTGGAGGACAAGTTTCAGGACATGAAGACACGCTTTGATCGAGCGGTACGTCTGTTCGGCGAGGATGGATCGGTGTTGCAGCCGGACGAGTTCTTCGGGATCTTCGACTCCTTCCTCGGCGCTTTCGCGGAGGCACGGCACGACAACGAGAGCTTCCGCCGGCGGCAGGAGGAGGAGGAGAAGCGCGCCAAGCAGGAGGCGGAGCTGAAGAAGCGCACCATCGAGCGCAAGAACAAGACCGGTCTGATGAGCAGCGTGGCCCGCAACCTGGGCCTTAAGTCGGGCTCCCCTAATGGCGGCATTCCGGATTCACCGGCGAAAAGCGGCGGCGGCGGCGGCGCCGACAACAAGGGCGAGTTTGACGATCTCATCTCTGCCCTAAGGACCGGCGACGTATTCGGCGAGGACATGGCCAAGTTCAAGCGGTCGCGCAAGGCGCGAGTGCTTAACGGTGGCAGTGCCACCACCGGAAACACCTCGCCCCCCCGCCACGGCAGTCTGCAGCGGGAGGAGAGTGGGCGGGAGCGCGAGCGGACCGTGAGGCGCCAGTAAAAACGGGGTGGAGATGAAGGATATTATATAGATAGAGATTTCCTTCTAGATCTCTTTCCCCGCTGTAAAGTAATGTTTCCAGATTGCGCAAAAGTATTTTTTTTTTAAATCGTAAAGACATTTTGTAATTATTTATATATACTACCCGTACGCATACACCACGTTGGATATATACCTACATATATAGCACATAATCTAAACGTAAAACAAGCGTTAAACCAAATTTTTTACAAAATCGAAATGTAATTGTAATTTAAAGTCTAAAAAATGTTATGATCTAATCGAAGCTGATCATCGTGTGTAGCGTACCTTGGAAATTGTATTTGGCAACAATATGTATAAGGCATAATGCTTCTATATCTGTACACACCAAATCCTAATTATTGGAACTCACTCATCCTTATCGTAGCGCAATCGAGTTAACTCGGCATAATCACTGCACATGGAATCGTCGGAGATCTCGGTGGAGAAGCTCGCGGCCTGCCATAAAGTCATGTTCAAAATTAAGGTTATTCACGTATATATATACGTATATACATATGCTTGTTTTCTTTTTGATTTTTTTTAGCACGAGATCCAGTATCAACCTTACAAGAAATTTAAGGAGCTTCGCGCAGACCACTATTGTGCGGAGAAAGCTATCTTCTATTGCAAATTACACCCTTATTATTAACAAATTATAATAAACATTTATTGTGAATGAAAATACGCTAGTTTTAGAAGACATCAACCATCTTGACAGCAGCAATATATTGTTTAGCAAGCACAACAACCATCTTGACAACAACAATAATTTTTAGCCGTGACACCAACCAATTTTGAGCCCTTCGGTGACGCTACCTTGACATCCGAGGGAAGTTTTAGCGGAGACATCAACCATTTTGACAACAACATCAAATTGTTGTAGCGAAGACATCAACCATCTTGACAACAACACTATTTTTAGCCGTGACACCAACCAATTTTGAGCCCCTTGGTGACGCTATCTTGACATTTGAGGGAAGCGTTAGCGGAGTCATCAACCATTTTGACAACAACATCAAATTGTTGTAGCGAAGACATCAACCATTTTGACAACAACGTCAATTTGTTGTAGCGGAGACACCAACCATCTTGACAACAACATCAATTTGTTGTAGCGAAGACACCAACCATCTTGACAACAACACTTATTTTTAGCGAAGACATCAACCAATTTTGACAACAACACTCATTTTTAGCGAAGACAGCAACCAATTTTGAGCCTCTCGGTGACGCTACCTTGACATTCGTGCATACCTTTAGCGAAGACAACAACCATGCGCCGCATGTTTTTAGCAAGGACAACAACCATTTTTGAGCCTCTCGGTGACGCTATCTTGACATTCAAGAAAATGATTAGCGAAGACATCAACCAATTTAAAAACATTTTATTTTTTAAAGTCATTTTCCATTTTTCGGCCCTCAAAATATAATACTATTCAGCCTTTTTGTGGCAATAGATGGTTTTATTTTAATCATATACTTTGTGAGGATTTCGTCATGAGTGCTGCTACCGCTTGAACAAGATTTGAAAGATTTGAGCCTTGGGTGACTGAAATTAAAAATAAATTTTTAAATTAAAGTGGCTTAACTTTTTCGAGTAGCTTACCTGTGATCATTTATGATATATGCCCCTTGCCATCAGTTTTGCCATTGCTTCGTATATTTAAAAGAGAAGCGCAGCATGACCAGGGTGAGGATTTTCGACATAGTCTTTTACGATCCCATGACCTCCGCCAGCCCAGTCCTGGCCCCGTCTTCTTCCAAGAGCCACTTGGCGATCGACAGTCGTCCGTCAACATCGGCACTGTGCAGCCGCTGCTCAAACTCCCCATATGAGATCTGATTGCAGGCCGAGAACATGAAGGCCTGTTGCTCGAGCAGCAACAATTCGGCCTCCACCTCGGGCTTTCGGTTCTCGCCATGCTCCTGATCTTGTTGCGGATTCCAAATCGGATTGAGTAGGCTGCGCATAATCTGGCGAAAGTCGTCGCGTGTGATGCAACCACTGCGCTGGGTATCGAACATCTTGGATAGGAGGCGCAGCTTCTGGGCGCGACCGTTGCGGCGTCCAGTCGAGCCACGGCCAAACTGCGGTACCAGGAAGATGGCGCAAGTCTCCACGAATTGGGTAAAACCCAGTCGAGCGCTGGGATCGCGGCTCGGGAAAAAACCGTCCACGATCAGGCGGTGAAGCGGATTGAGAGACAGTTGTGGAATGCGTAGCAAGTCGGTGGGCGTCAAGTAGCCGCGCTGGTGGCGATCCAGGCTGCGGAACCGTGTGTGCAGCTGCTCCAGCTGCTCGGCGGACAGGCCCGTGGCCTTCTGGTGGTCACCCAATTGGGCGGTATTTAGCTGACGACTTCCTACCGCGCCCATGCCAAGATCTGGTTCCAGATGATTTAAGTGTTTCAGTTTTCAGACATACAGAAACCTGATAAAGTATTAGAGTTAAAAATGCGTATGGCTAACAGCTAAAGCAAGGGCAACTTACTTTTCAGTACTTTAAGTTCCAGGTAGGGCTCACATGGGTAATTTGTAAAACATGTCTGAAACAGGTTGGTGGTCACATTAATTAGAAAATTATTTGCAAAGGAAATTGGTATACATATACATACAAATATTTAACTTGTAGCTCAAATCATAGGAAAACTTGAGAACCATGAATAATTATTTTGTGATGCCTTAAGCTTTATCCAGTTGTTTTATTGGCTTCAATCTCTGGTTGAGAGGTCCAAAAAATGGCAGTGGGAATTCTTTAAGTGCGCCCGACCTTGCGGAAAATGAAATCTAAATAGTGGAGGAGAACTCTCATTTCATTTGTTGACTTTTGCAAAATGCCGCATAAATCAAAATGGGCGCTGTCAAGGCCGCAGATTGGTGGGCAACGGAAAACTGGCGGGGCTGAGCTACTTCCGTGCCATCGTCGTCGCCTCTGACGCACTACATTGAGAGTGCTATATCTTCTGACCTCTTCTTAGCCACCCACGCCACCTGATCCCCCTCTCGAGGGGCGGCGAAAACACCACGGTGCGTGCGCCTTGGCCGGCTGCCAACAGAGGCCCTCCTCTCCCCGGCCCATGGTGACCAACCGAACTAATTGGCCCGCTTACGTTGCGTGTCTGACGGCTGACATGCCCGTAGGGCAAGGCGAAGTAATCGTTGTCCAAACAAAAAAGAACTGCATCGCCTAACAAGCTTAGCAGACAGGCCTCCTGCAAATACAAAAAGCAATTATAAAGAAAAATTTTCAAATAAGTGATGTGCAAATTCTTAAGGGCAATACAAAGAAATCAAGCCTAATGAAGACACAAAATCAGAAAAAACGTCGGATTACCGATCAATGATACACCAGGAAAACAATGCCAGGATAAACTTGATATTAATATTAAATTTTGTATGTATAGTTTTTACCACTCAAATTAAAATCGCATTTTTCGATTGCTCTTCCAAAAAAAACAGGCAGAGGCTAGAACTAGTGTTATTTACAGAACACGTCTTCAATTAAGTCGTTTTTTAATTCTAACATATTAGAGTAATACGGGGCTTATTAATTGGTATAGGTATAGCTTAAGCTGTGGCATCAATGCAAGTTATGTACGCTGACTCAGATCCCATTCACAACCGCTGAGGGTTGATGACAAACAAACAAATAGCTATAGCCAATGCAATTGGTCCGACCTCTGATCGAGCATACAAATTACGAATATGTTTTGCATATAGAATCGCGCGATCCAAGCGAAGCTAAAAATACGTACCGAGAACTCTTACATTTGACGATCGCCAATTCTACTTGCAGCAGCTGAGTAATGTGCCGAAATGTGTATGAGAAGAGCTTTTCCTCAACGATTTTCCAAAAGCAAAGGGAAATAAGTCATATATGAGGAAAAAAAAAATAATGAAAAATGACCGGCACATGCCGCCGGCTGTCCGCTGGCCCCATCCGTCGCATTTTATTCTCCGAGGTCGAGAGCAAAATCGACGAAATGCCTGGCGAGTGTCAAAAACGCGTGAAGATCAAAGCGAGCACAAAATTTCACTCCCCAGTTGCTAAATGCAATAATATAGGTATTGACCACCATAAACAAGAGCAGAAATTTGGAGTGCTTGAAGGTCAAGGTCAAGCTGGGCTAAGCGGATCTAGCCATGTCTGAAGCCTCGGACATTTTTTCAAATCGGACCAAGGAAAATAAATCCGCAAGGAGGCTTGCAAGCAGGATCCCTGAGTGGATAGTCGAGGTACTCGACTATAAAGCCCTCTCTTGTTGTAACTAAAGTTTTGACCCCGACTGTCCGCAGAATTCCTCGCTTTTCTTTGGTGCGTACAAATTGCATAAACTGTTTGTTGTTTGCCTAACAATTTGGGTTCCTAGGCCCGCTATTCGATTGCCATTCGAATGAGTCAAGCGGATGGCCGTTGTATGGGAGTTAATTCGATTCGACTCGCTGATGCCATTATTGCGACATAATGAGACAAGTTTAATGCATTTAAATGAAGTCGATTACCGGGCCGGTCCTGCAGCTCAGCCCTGCGGAGTGACGCTCTCCATATGGCACAGCCAGCTTGATGCAGTGGCTCTAAGCAAATGGGCCATATTCAAATTGCACTTACAAGGATTATAAATATGAGGTAAATTACCAATCCGAAAGGTCCAGTCAGTATCCGTTTTTTGACGACTCATCAATAAGAAAACATATGGAACGCATACGAACCCTCCTATTCCATTGGCGCACCTCGAGCCTGTTGGGAAGAAATGAATTTCACTTTTAGTTTTCAAGATATTATTAAAAGACTACCACTACTACGACTAGTCCACTCCATCACCCAAATCTCTAGCTCATTGGACGAAAATATAGACAATATAGTAATATAATAATCTAAACATTTTAAGCTCCTCTCAAGGTTGCGGGCCGGAAAATAAGTCTCGAATGATTTGGGGTATTCGGGTTTTGGGGTAAAATGTTGGTAGTATATATAGCTCTATATAGTTGGCAAATGCCCTACTGTGCAACAGTGCTAGCGCCATACAAAATAAGTGAATGACAGGCAACAAATTTGTGGAGCGACGCTATTTTTTACATTCGGTTGGCGTTCTGCCGCTTTTGTTCTTCTCGAGTTGTTTTTGGTTTCTGCGTTAGTTTTGATTAATTAATTTCCTGACTAATTCTTCCACAATGCGCGACTCACTGGAGACACAGCAACTGCGCCAAAAACAAACACGAAAACAAAATAGGATATATAACTGCAGAGAGAGATGGGGATGGAAGAGTAATTGTGAATAATTGGAAATGATTGCGTTTTGCTTTTTTGGATGCGAACAATTCTTATTAGAGCAGCGCAGAAAGCTAAAAAGGAAAATGCATGGTTGGATCCACTATTTTGGAGCGTATAAGTACGGATTTAGTTTTGAAAATATAACCATTTCAAATCGAATGAACTCAGTCATTGGATCAGCCCTTTTAAAACAAATATTGACAGCGTGAGCATGTTCATTTGGTTTTTACCGGAATTAATTTCTCAATGTAATCGAAACTATCACTATTTGTCAAAAAAAAGATTAACTTAAATGTAAAGTCCATAAATTAGCAAGAAAGCGTAATCGCTTAAAGGAAATCTCGTGATGGCCTTGTCGGATGTGACAAATGTGCCACATATTATTATTAGTTGACTCGAGAGTTGGGGTTAATGTCAGGCGAATGGCGACTCATCGCTGGCCGACAGATGCCTACGATCTTTAGTTACCGCAGACTGATTGGCTGGAGATTCAGAGGCTAAAAATAGTTGTCTTGGACTGGGCTTGCAGCTACGAGCAATCGCGAATGTAAATTTAATAGATAGACGATTTGAACGAGCGCTTCTATAAATATTTGCCCAACTAACCCAACGATTTGAATTCGAACCGAGCGGTTCGGAGCGGATAGGAGCGAAGTATCATGAATATTATCGACGACGCACTGTCGTTGACTCATGCGCAAATAACTTGGCTTATTAGAAATTCAAAGGCACCACACCGCTCCACTCCCTCCACCTCAGCTCTCCTATGGAGTAACATAAAACCACCGTCCAGCACTGCCATTCAAATGCAAATGAGCTTAATCAAAAGCAGAGCTGTCCGCCGTAGCGTCTGAGCGGCTTTTTGGTTTTGGCCAGGCCCAAAGTGTTAGCTAGAGATGTGCGATGCGTTGCGCCATTTGCCAATCACGATGGGCGGATCCGAAAACTTGGTGAATTTTACGACTCACGCAAAACGGGAAAGCTGCTTGTTAAGTGCCATTAAGGTTCTTAATTTATTGGGGAGGCTGACTGCACTGTTCGAACTTCCCCATTAATCACAGTGAACGCAGATCATGGCTTATTATTGAATTACCTGGCGTGTACGTAACATCTGTTCGCTTCAGGGTCATTACTTACGCCCATCTCCTGTGCCCTCATATTGTATAATATCTGAATAAGAAGAAACTGAATTTAAAAGTCATATTTGGGAATGGATTATACGTACTTTCGGTTTAAAGTTAGGTGGATCCTGAAGAGTTCCTTTCCGTTTTTACAATCCTCACGATGACCAGCAACGATTCACGCACATCTCACCAACTAAAGAAAGACAGCGGCCTCGTCAGTTGACAAGTTGGCAGCTCAGCGGGACTTCGGTGGTGCTAGGGTGTTAATGAAAACAGCAAAACGGTTTAATCGCAAAATATATATTTGATTTGCATATAAATTATTAGGACTGTGACTTTGTGTGTGTGTTGTATTTCTTAACAATTTCAATGCGAACAAAGCCCAAACTTGGCCAAAGGCTCTAATCAGCTTAGCTCTCTGTTTTAGTAGAGGGAGTGGAGTGGTTAGGATTTGTTAAAAAATGTAATAAAATAAAAACTATTCCTTCGCTTTTGTATACTACTTTCTGGCATATTACTTATTCTTTTGACTTTAAATTGGCTTGTTGTTTAATTTACTTAAAATTTTAACTTATTAACGTTGGTTAATAATCTAGGCAAGAACCCAAGAAGTAGTAAAAGCGGAAATTGTAGTCATGCCTTTGCGATCCCTTCCATCGGATTAACAAAAAATCGAATTACTTTTTTTTAAAGTTAGATCAAGTTGCCTAGATTCTTTCCTAACTGGCAAAACTGTTTCCAGCGATACATTTGTTTGCATTTCTTTAATATTTTGTGTAATTACTTATGAAATATGTGACTAAAATGTGTCAAAAAATCACGAAAATAGCTCGTTACTTTGGCCAAAAGCTGTACATAACCCCTTAAGATAGCTACCTAGGGTTAAATAGTCGTAAGCCCCACCCTCGGAAATTCGGTTGGCCTATGGCCGAGCACCTCGCAGATAGCGGGCGATCGTGAAATCATTTGGCGAAAATAGCGACAATTACTTAACGCAATTAATAAATTCAACAACTCAAGACGACAACAATTGGCAATAAATTACAAGCGCCCCGGCGAATAAAGACCAGGGTGGACGGGTGAATCTAGCGAATGGATTGTTGGTACCTTGCTGTAATTGCTAATTATAACCGAGGGCCGATGAAATCGCGAATCGCAGATCGGAACTGTGAGCCGCGGATTGGCCGGTTGTGTTGGACTATCACCCACCAATCGTAGAACTGATTGATAGGCGGTACTAAGGGCTGAAGGGGTTTGAGAGGGGCTATGGAGGTGGGACACACCAACACCCCGATTAGATTGTCGCATTAAGTCATTCTCTATATGGAGCGCGATCGCTATCTTTCCCCAAGTCCGTGCTGAAAGTCGTTCATATTTTTCCCGAAGAGATCCCCAGGTATTTGAATAGTATATATTTCTCTGTCATATTTGATGTTTTTATTGCATTTCTCTTTGAGGAGAGATAAACATCGACTTTACACACATTTTAAGTTTGGTCTGTATTCATAATTCATTATAAAAATTGATAATTGAAAACCTTTTCAAAAACCTTTAAGATCTATTTTAAGTAGCCCTTTTTCTGCAAAAGAGTTCGTGACTCTTCATAAACCTTGCAACCCTATACAAACAGTGACCATTATGTCTTATTCAAGGTCAGTTCACAAAAATGATTACTAGGTTGATACTATCTCGAGCAGCTGTTTCCATTCCGAGTAAATACTAAACACAAATAAATAGGCATGTACTCTTCCCAAATTATAAAAACACTAAAAACGAATGAATGAAATACTGTAATCTCCATTCATATTCCATTCCTCTCAGAGTTCACTTGTAGGTTGAGGATATGATTCACAACAATTAAGAACATTCCAGCGCTCAACGGTCGCTATCAGGCAGAGGCGTTTCGCAAGGGGGGTTAACTGTTTAGTACTGTGTAGTACTACTCCAACACCCCAACGACGCCCCTGTGGCCAGAGCCTTATCAGGGGAAAACTACTCCAAGCTTCGGTGTGCTTAGCAGCAGTCCGCTTTGTCCGCTCCACTTCCCCTAGAAATACTAAATGATTCCATCTGCGCTGAAACTGAGTGCCCCTTGAGCTTCTGTCTTCTTTCCCTGGCTCCCCTGGTGGCACCGAATCCTTGAAAACGAAATGGATATTACGCCCTATACAATATCTATTTCTTAAAAGAATATTAATATGTGATATACTTCATTTGTGAATTGATGTACGCAAGAACCATGAAAAATGTTGGTTGGAAAATGTCGGGATCTGATGGGTCTGGTCTGGGTATTCTAGCAAGCGCTCTTGACCGCATGTCGGGCCAAATCGTATACACAAATATGCCTCTCCTTGTACCCCCTATCAGCTTCATTAAAAAAAGCTAACGGCTGTTCGCTGGAAATGATTGGGGAAACCTGTGACCTGTGTCCTTCGAGTGTTTGACTTAATTGCGTAGCGCACGCCCGCTTGGCGACCACTGGTGGCCATCTGGGGGGTAGGTCGCGGGCGGTAGGCGTCAGCTACGGCCCACACAATAAATGACTTTATGTCCTAGTCTACCGCTGACGCCGGCGTCGCACCACATCCGCAGTCCACAATCGCACAGTCCCAGTCTGAGGTTCTCCGTTCCCAGTTTTACATCCAACATCAGAGTTGGCCATTTGGCTAAGAGCCTTGCAAGTATGGTTAGACACAATTTCTTTATGAACTATAGCCCCGTGATCGTAATATACATACACATACATATACATACATACATGAGACACAGGTATGACAATTATTTTCTAATTTAGTTCGAAACTTCAATAGGACTTTTTTCACAGCATACTTTTGAACGCCTTTGTAGGTGATTCCACCCCCTATAATGAATAGCAAATGGCTAGACCAGATTGGGCAGCACTGTCTCCATTCTGCATACTCTGTCCGTTAAGTCAATGTCCGCCTGTCCGCGAACGCGTGTTGCTCGTCGAGTACATAAAACTGGCGCCACAAGTCTGCACACAAAATGGCGGCCCACTTGGCCCGGACCCGGACTGCGACCCCCCCGCTGTACTACCACCAACAATCCGGCAATGTCTCCATCGGCGGCGCTGCTTTCCTACCCGCCGTCCGCTTTATTATACAATCGTAATTTCGTATCGTAAAAACGGGCGTCGAAAAAATGTGAAAGAAAGTTTTTGTGTTGCGTGCAGGACCTCGCTCCATGGGTCTTTTTTGGGAATGGGATTGAATGAGAGGTTGAAGTTTTCGGTTTCGGATCGATATGAAGGAGATCCAAAAAAACGCAGAGTTTCGCTTTCAAGGTATGCCTGCTTCGAAGAGCTTTCGGGCGTGGTCTTCTCTCCGTTGGGAGAGAAAATGGAATTCAGTCTTGACCACGGAAATTGTGTCACCAGTTGCCAATTGTCAGTGCTACAGGGTATGACAAAAGTGTGCCATAGTTAAGGAAAAGTGAATATCCTGACTAACGGGATTAAATCAATGGCTTAATACCAAATTTACATTTAATTGCGTATATGTTCCAAAATTAAAGGATAATATGTCAAAAAACACCGAAGCTATAATTTTGTTTTCCAATATTTTTTCCATCATTCTTCTGGGAGCTATCAGATATAGATTTCTGGTCGGATCAAAAGTAGAAATAAGACTTCCCCCTTGTTATCCTTACTTTCCAGTCGCTTAAGTTCTAAATACAGTTTACTAGAGTTAACTGAGGGATTGACTAAAGGACTGGTTGGCAGAGTGGCGACCTAGCTGTTGTGTCGCCGCCCCTTGTTATTGATCCGCATTCCCGGGAAACTGGTGGCCGACATGGTGTCAGAAAAGAGAGAATGGAGGGCCGGAAGGCTTTTATCGCGTGTTGCTGCCCACAGACAATGGTGTTTGCCTTACCTGAAACTCATTCCCAGATTTCCTGCTGCAGCGATTAGAAGGATTAATATGTGTATACACAATAGTGCAGTGCAGCAGGAGGACTTACAGAGTCAGCGGATTTCCCGTTCCTAGGTTTTATCGATGTGTTGTGTTGCACACTTCCTCCATCAGGTGGCCACGATATCACCCCAATTCGTCATATATGAGTTGGGCTTTGTTTACTATGCCTTCTATACTCATTCACTGACTAAACAGAGAAAGATCCGTCATCTGCCTATTGGGTTTCAATTCTAAATACAGTCGAACTCTTCTAAACATTCTTAAAACAGATAAGGTTCTTTTCACTTGATAAGAGAGTTCCAATGCTATTATACTAGAGCATTTATAATTCAGACATTTTTAAGTAGAACTTAGTATATTTCGATTTTAGCCCTGAATTAATAGTTCCAGGCTTAAATGGGCAATTACTAAAGTTTTTCAATTTCTTTAAAATGAATTTTTCCCCGGCTACATTGTATCCCTTGACGTTCATCATACGCCACGTTGGAGCGCTCCCACTATTTCGGAATCCCGCTCCCAACTGGGCCAAGTATTTTTTATGGTCTTGCGTGAGCCATAAAAACTGCGGCATGCAGCGAGTGGATGCACGCGGCCAACAATGTACCACATTGTCCCATAGTTGACACGGCATCTTCGCTGGTTCACCAAAGCGGGCCACTTGGTGGAGGAGCTAATGTAGTCCGAAAAATTGTGAAAAGAAAAGGCTAAGATCAAATTGTGAACGAAAAAAGCTTTAATCAAATACTTCCAATTTGAGAATTCGTCGTATAACTTATTAAAGCAATAAGTTATTGAAATGAATTCGAAGAACTTATCGACTTGGTGTTTCGATATGGAGCGATCTCAAAAAAGAAGCACAATGATTTATGCGTCCGAATCGCTGGGCATTAAGATGTTGCCATGGCTCACTAATCAATAACTGACGTTTAGTGGCTGGAACTTGGTAACAGGTTGGCCATCGATCGTGTCACTTAACCCAATGGCTTCACCTCGACGTGTTAATCTCTGTCGCGCTGATCTCCGATTTCCACACATACATAGAAGTATCTAGTGGTGCTGGCATGCGGATAAAACAAGATTCGAGTATACAAATCTAGAAGCAATTGGTAAAAAACATTACCCATTACCGTAAGATTCAAGATCGGCAAGCCAAAGAGAAAATGCCCTTCCTGGCATTTTAGTTGTGTTCTTCTGTTCAGTTTACTATTTTCAGTTCAAATTGTTGTATGTTAACTTGAAGTGAATAATTTGCTGTTCTACGTCATATTGAGATAAGAAATTTTCTTTCATTCTGACTTTATTTTTTATAGCGTTCAAAGCTCAAATCTATAAGAGTTGATAAGAAATACTATAGAATTATTGCCAAGCTGCACGGCAATCAATTATACGAAGGTTGCCTTGCAGCTGATCAACCAACGATTTGTCATTCGATCCTAAGAATATTCAGGAATATCAAGCTTGTTTGAAAACTTGACGATCTCCTTACCGAAGATAGGTTAAGGTAGGGCCAACTTTTTGCAAAAGTTGGAGAACCAGTTGGAGCGATAGAGTAAAACAAAAGAATTTAAATCCAGTAGTCAACGGAATGAACTCAGAGCCAGACATAGACTGTATAGACCACCATGGAAAACTTCTGTGACAGTATATAAACAAGTCCCGCTGTAAACAACAAGTGATCAGTCAGATATTTCGGCAATTCCCCTCCTGGAACCCCGCTTTTCGGAAGCCACTTCGAACAGCGGAACCTGTAGTTGTCATTGTCTTGACGTTGGACACTTACATGAGCCATGTATGAGCCATAAACTGTTACACAATGCGAGGGTTGATCGATGGCATCTGGCCGGTCCCCGCTAGTGATTAACTCCTGACCCTGATTTTACCCTCCACATTAGCTCATTCGGAATTTCCGGTTCTTAGCTTCTAGAATACAAAGTCATTTGATATTGCACTTTCGGCTGTTTCAAAAAACATTTGCACTCTTTTAAAATTTTAAAAAAATAGTAAACTATTTTTTATAGATACATAACTATGCGAATGGGTTATCATTACCCATCACATTTTTTTGTGTGCATATTCGCTTGGATCCAAAATATAAATCGTTTTGCGGAAGTCCACTCAACCCCAGATTTTAGCGACTTCTAAATGTTGCTGAGAAATAGTTTTAATTTTACTCAGAAATGGTTAACAGTTTTTTTATCTGGTTTCAAACATATACGCTGAGGACCTTTTTAGTCGGCATTAGGTTAAGTTGTATTTATTATTCTTAGCCCCAAATTGCTGACTGTTTTGATTTGTATTAAACAGTCCAACAAGTAAGTAAGGCATTGAGTGAGCATAGAAAATTGTAAAATATTACCATTCGCGTAGGACAAATTAGCAAAATACCCAAAAACTTATTTTGCGTTTATTGATTTCTTATTCAAATAATCCCTGAAGATTTGTAAACGGAAAGTTCGATATTTAAGGGGATAGGTATCCAGAAATCGGGTTTGTGATCTATAGACTAGAACGTGGGTGTGCTGGGTATCAACAAAGCGACCCTTCGACCTAGACACTTTAAACTGTTGTTAAGTTGATTTTTTATGGGTTTTGCTAGTTTGCAATGATTAATTTTTATTTGCATATACGTATGAAGAGAGCGCAAAGCAATTGCTATTGAAATTGCTTTGTTTGATACCCTGTAGATTTTCGCAAGAACGGAAGATACATTGGACAGTCTCACCTCACATACAGTGGCGCACAAAAGTCTACATACGACCCCTTTTCTGCAAGTTTTTCCATTCCTGTAACTTTTACAGAAAAAGTAATGACGCGGTCTTGTTTTCAATGTTATTAGTATACAATCCTAAGAGGTATTTCACATGTCGACTCTCTCCGAGCCATTTTTGAGGCTTTACATAACACATTTTAGCATTTCATTATAAGAAAAATTTAGCTATAAGCGACAACTGACAATTCCAATTAACTAACAGGGGATGAGTCGCTTGGGTGGAGGTAGGATAGTTATACCCATACACCCACATACGCACACAGTTGATCTTCTCCCACTGTTGTTGGAGAAGTGCGAATAGGCGCACAGAAGCTGCAGATCAGTCGCTTGAAATCTTCGCCGTTGCCCACTCAGTGTGAGTTTGGTACAGCTACGGTCAAATTGGAAATATCGGGGGATTATGCAGTCCAAAAGGTAATGGGTTCAAATCACACTTCTTTAACAAGCGAAATCCAAATTAAAAATGTACATAGTTAATAATGTAGTATGTAGTAAATCGTTAATAATAAAAAAATTCTAAAATTGCCAATAAAGGTACATTTAAGGCAGTCCCATTTGAACGCCCGCTTCTGTGCCTGTGTGTGCACTTTTCTTTGGGCACTTTTTGGCACGCTTCGGACGTCGCAGCAAAATTTCCAAAGCCAACCCCCTCCCGCCGACCATGTGTTCGCCTGCGCCGCTCAGCGCTTTTTAATACTCATTTTATTCCTTTATAAATTCACTATTAGATGCCAACAGCGAAGACGGCGACATAGAACTTTTCTGTGTTGGAATACTTGTATTTTTTCAAACTATTGTTGTTGTTTGTGCTGCCCCAGTGGGCTATGTTATTGCTTTTGTTGTTTTTGCCTCTATTGGGAGCCTGCCGGGCCAATCAGAGTTCGGATGACGCGATCATCGGCGAATGGGGTCTATGCATGATGCGAGTAAGTGTCTATTTTTAGAACTCACTGTACATTCACTGGGACACGAAGACGCACGAATCGACACGAAGCTTTCGCTTTTCGCCGCTCGTTCGGCTGTCGCGTGGAAACGTGAGTGGGACAAACAAAGTGAGTGCGGGACGGAACGAAGTGGAATGGAACGTAGCCGGTTGCAAGTGCCCTCTCCCTCACTAACTCTCTATCTCTCTTTCCTCGCCGCTCTGAACATTTGTTATTGTTTAAGTGCACATTTATAGCCGGCTTTTTTGCCGGTGTTTTAATCACACACAGTTCCCAACCTTCCACCACTTCCCTTTGCAGCTCTTTCCACCTTTCTTCATCTCATGAGATTTTACTTACCCCACTCCTTCCAATTCGCCTTAGTTGAGCTTTGTCACTTCCAATTTTACAGGCTGTCTCCTCTGCGTCTGCCTTACGCCGCTTTTTTCATGCGCCTTTTCCTTTCTGATAACTGATAACGGATAACGGTGACTTCCTTATCAGAGGCCGTGAGTTGTTGTATTTATGCAGTACACTTTTAGAATTAAGTTAGGGCACACCAAAAGCCTTTTTTGAAATAACGCGTTTTAGGGTCTGCAAAAAGTGCCTTCAAAGTTTATCACTCATACGCACTGATGCCTCTGATCAAAGAGGTAGTTTAATCTAGGTGGCGTAGACTTCGACCGTACATTTGTCCTATTCTAGATCAAGTATTTCACTGAAATTCCAAATTTGACTAAGCTAGAGTGCGGAGAACGATTTTTTTCGATAAACTGTCATACGTGTCGTATGAGTGATTTTTAAGGAATCTTTAGAACCATTCGCACGGTCTAAATCTCCTACGAAAATTTTTAGTTTCTAATACATTTTTTGCACACTTAAATACACCATGTGAAGGAGAGAGAATAAGATTTCCTTTATTGGACCGCCCTAATATACAGTAGGGTGGATTTTTTTAAGGGACTTTTAAAATTACGTATACGACACGTATAACTTTTTTTTTCATTCCAAACAAAAAATACCGTGTTCGAGCCAACCGTGATTTTCTTCTACATATATTCACACTAAAATGTCGATTTGCGTCGCAAATATTCATCCATTCATATGTCCTTTAAATTTCACCCACTCCTGTAGCTATTACAGCAAAATTAATTAGGTTAGTCCTGTTCCAGATGTTATTATTATGAAAGGTATAAACAAAAGCTGTTAAAAATACTGTTATATTTAGGGTAACAGTCTGATTAAATGTTTAAAAGCTAAATAAGTTTCGAATCATTAGGTGCATGCTGCCCATGCCGCCTAATCTTGAAAATATGAGTATACAAGAGCATAAAAAAGATTTTCAAGGTCACGGCGCCGCTGCCGACGTAGCTGCATTTGAAATGCGAAAGAGTGTGTGCAACAACCATACCCACTGCAAGCGTTCCATTCCATTCCGTTCCGCTTCACCAGTGCCAGTGAAATGGTTGGGTGGAAGGTGGGAGTATTTCGATCCAGTATCGCTGGGTCATTCCAAATTCATAACTGCTTTTATCTATTTTCGCACTAAATGAAAAAGAGAAGTTAATCGATCGACTTCCAGATTATACTTTTATCAAAAGTCCTGTCGGCATTTTCAGTTATGACACTTTTTTCTGTTGCAGCCTTTTGCTTTCGATTCTGCTTTCAACCAGAAAGCTGAGAACAGCAGCCAAACACACACACGCACTTGATTTTCGGATATCTACGCTGCCGTTCCGATTCCACCTCTACTTCCATACGTCAGTGGCGTCTGAAAGGGGGATCTTAACCAAGATACTTGAGTTATAAATTGTTAAGGGAATTTTTTATGGGCTTATAAACTGTTGATTTATAGAGCCTTATATTTATACAACTGTGTTGTATATTATATCCAGGGGATTAAAGTGTTAAATTAAACCCCTTTTTTAGTTGAAAATGTGTTTTGAAAATCCCCGCTCAACCAAATCCTGGCCACGAATAATATAATGTAAAAATGAGTACCATGCACATGACATTTTTGAAGACTTTACATCTTTTTGTCCTTATCAAATGTGAAATTCATCATATGGATTTAAAAATATCACTTTACATTTTAAAGACTTTAAATAAGTTCGAGATTTCTTTTACAAAAATTAAAACTTTTTTTTTTTAATCTATAGGAAATGGAACTAAAGGGTAAGTGGACTCACTATTTGCAATTCCTTTTCCATACGTATCGATTCTAAGGACTATAAATAAGTTCAAGCTGTTTTTTTTAACGAGAATTAATTTTTTTTTTGAAATCTATGGAATATGGAACTAAAGGTTAAGTGGACTCGCGATTTTTCAAGTTCCTATTCCGTACGTATTGAATCTTCATTGATTAATGGCTTTAATTCTTCGTATTCCAAATTCCAAAGTAAAATTTTCACTCTTAAACCACTTCTGACTACGCCCATGGGCGATGTTTGTGGAACGTTTGTTTATTTGTTTGGAGTGGCCCATTGCCAATCGTTTCGCCGGGCGGTCGGGCCGTCGCAGCGGCGCGTCGGTCGTTTAAACGTTGCGTCGGGTCGGTCGGCACTTTAGTGCCTTGAGCGTACCGGACTCGAACGCAACGCCGCTGCCGCTGATTGCGCCGTTCCAACCAACCAACTGGCCAACCCACCCCTTGTTCCGTTCCGCTCTGCCCACCCCCTTCTGCACACAACCACTGGCGTTCTTATTAGATTTTATGGATCCGACTTAGAACAACCACGAACAAAAACATCAACGGTCGGCCGCGCCTTGTGGCCGTTTCATTCCGTTTCGTGTCAGCCCGTTTCACTTGCCTTTCGTTTCGTTCTCGCGCCGTTAGAATCGCACTCTGGCGCTGCTACAGTCGCTGCTCTGCTGACGTCGCTGCCGCTGGCTGACTTATTGGCTTTAAGCGAATTTGAACGTCGCTCGAACTTTTATTCAACGTGTTTGTTTCATCGTGTGAGCAACTCTGAAACGCTACACATTCGCAGCGGAAATTAAAAACTGAAAAAACAAACACACAAAACCCGAAAACACAAAGCCCCAAACCCCCTAAGAAATCAAACTAAAACCACAAAAAACTCGCGATACGCAAGTGTTAAATAAGATATTTAAGATGAAATAATCCCCCAAAAATCAAAGAGATCTTATACATTTTTTTTAAGTGTTGAACCCACAAAGTGCTTTAAACAACAAATAACATCAACTACCAAAATGCCTTACAACAGCGTCACGCTTTAGTGTCACAAGTAGAAGTGTTACAAGTTGCCCCACCCCTTTTGATAAATACCCATCTGAAGCTAAAGGAAAAGGAGACCCAAACAGGTGTCCGTCACCGGAGACAATCAGCAGCAGGTTGGCAGAGATCCTCCTTAAAGAGAGAGAGAGAGAGATATTCCCCAACAGGTAAGATATGTACAGTTGCGGTCAAAATAATAGTAGTGCCGGTCGCACACAGAGTTTTTTCTCAATACTTTCTTTATTTCTTTACATATCCAACTTATTCTTTTGCAAATGTAACAATAATTATGTGTTCTTTAAAAACGTTCAGTTTTGTTAGGATATCGCCACTCTTTGTATTCCTTTTCACTTTAATTTGCAAGGATGCACTTATTGGACTCAGTCAAAATAATAGTAGTGCCAGAGATATCATCAGGAATAATTAAATTTTTTCCATTTTAAACCAGGTTTTTGTTGTTTAACAATACTTTTGGATGTTATTTATTAGTCCCTAGCATTTTGAGATCCTTCCTCAACAGTGAGTCCTGTCTACATGAGGCGTGGTAAACATTGTTCTGCCGAGAGGCGGGATCTGACTAAAAAATGTATTTCTGTTAAAAAGAAATATTTCGAAGTGCAAAATATTATTGGCTGCTCTTCTACAATGGTTAGAAATGCTAATTAAAATGATCCAGCAAATAAAACGCGTGGTAGACCACAGGTATTGGACAAAAGATCTGTGGATCGCTTAGTAACACACTCAAGGATCAAGACATTCGCGTCTGCTGCATCACTAAAAAAATGTGTGACTTAAATCTAAGTTTGCAAACATTAAGAACACTGTTTAGAGATAATAACCTCATTTCAAGAAGTCTAAAAAGAAGACGTCACTCCCAAAAAATTATGTCGCCAAAAGTTTAATGCTTGCAAGACAACACCTAAATTGACCTTTGGAGAAGAAGAGGGATAATTAGTGGTCGGATGAGTCCAAAATAGTTTTTTTTGGAGGCCGTGGCTCTCTGCAGTTTGTTAGACGACTCTTTTACTCCAAAATTACCTTAAAAAACGTTAAAGCACGGTGTTTCATCAATTATGATTTGGGCGAGTTTTTCGTACTATGAAGATTGGCCAATATATTGGGACAAATCCTTTGTGGAACGTTATCTATAGGTCAGCATTTTTAACAACGTGATGCTCCCATATGCCGCTGAGGACATACCTCTTGTTTGGACGTTCCAACAGGTCAATAATCGAAAAAACATTAGAAAACAAGCTAAAGAGTGGTTCGCAGCCAATCAAGTCAATGTCATGCAGTGGCCCTCACAGTCACCCGATCTCAATCTAATTGAGAACTTATGTTGTGGCGTGAAAAGAGCTGTCTCGCAAATAAAATTAAGCAACTTTAGAAAGCTGTACAAAGATCATGAAGCTCTATTCCATTAAAGAAGTGCCATAATTAAGTTAATTCCTTGCATAAGCGCTGTGCGTCTGTTATTGCAAGCAAAGGATATGCAACCAAATTTTAAAATAAACCTTAAATATAGGTCTATTAGATACATTTAATCATTTAATCCTGAAACGTTTTTTTTGGTTGTAAAAATTTTTGAAACTTTTCACTACTATTATTTTGACCGAACCAAATTTTATAAAATTACACATTTTAATTTTTTTCTGAAAAATCTTACGAAGTATCCAAAGTTGTTGTTAATTATGATTACCTACTAATAGTTGAGTTTTAATGAAAATTAAAAAAAAAATTGTAAAAACGTTTCTAAAGATATTGTTTTGAGTTTCTAGAAATCCTTTATGGGCACTACTATTATTTTGACCGCAGCTGTACTTCCGAAAAATCAACCCCATTAAGTACGTGACTTTCCTCACACGTTGCTGCACATTATCGCAAACTGACCGCGAATGAACAACAATATCCCCTCAACGATATTTCCTCTCACTCGTGACTGGAAAGCCTGGAAAAGTTCCCCTAATTCAGCGAGTATTGGTCAAAGGTTTCACCACACTGGTCAGGGGGAAGTTTTCCAAGACGTAAAACATATCGAAATTCCCGAAGGCCCCAAAGTTCATTATTCCTCGGGGAAAACTCGAGTTAAAGTGCCCCCATATCATTATGAATTTCGCATTTCTTTAATTCAGAAATTAATAGTTATATCGGTAAACAAAGTAAAAACGAACAGAGTATTCAGTTCTGTAAAACCATTCATTCTCATTTACTCAAACCGCAGACAGTGATTGAACTTTTAAGGAATTCTAGTTTGTAATGAATGATAGATAAGGTATAAGGTGGTAAATTATAAAGTTTTTTTTCGGTAGTGTTAGATAAGATAAAAGGGTTTGATAATGCAATCATCCAGTAATACGTTGGTTAATATTTAATAAATGTATTTAAATAATTGAAGTATTAATTTCCCTGAACAAGAATCATTTTCATGCTAAGAGAAAAATTATGGGGATACATAGATATATTCATTGCGGCCGCCATTGGCCAACTCATCATTGAAGGCACACAGATACAGAGGTCAACAGGTGTTTGTCTTCATTAATCAGCTGCTGCAGGCGTACGTGTATATGTTTTTTTGCACAGGCGAGAGCACTTACAGATACTCAATGCTATAGATGCGGATACACAAAAGAACCAATAGAATTTATAAACAATTTGGCGGAGCTCGGGACTCTTTTGAAACGAATATTTTTTATAATCAACCCCTAGCATTACAACGCACCCCTTGCGGACTAACGGACTAGCGGACTATCAAACTAGCAATCTAGCAACCCCTTGGAATACAGGCCTCGGAGGCCAAAGAACTTATCCCGAATCGCATTGCCAGTTGCGCATTTTATCGCCAGCGGATTTATGCCGGAGAATTGCGGAAAATGTCACACCCCACTCTTGGCCAACCCTACCCCCAGGGGGGGACAGCCCCTGCGCACAATGTACATGCTCTGTGCCGCAGAACTCTTTGCCAGTGCCAATGAATGAGCGATGAATGATGGCCATTGTTGGCAGTCGACAACAACGAAGCACATACGAAGACGCAGTAGTTACAGTAACTGACAAGGGGAAAGGCTTCCAAAAGGGGGGGGGGGCCGTCTTCTAAGGGAAAAAGTGTAATGTTCCAAACACATCTTGTCATGTGTGCGCACTACAAGTCGATATTAATATTTCGTATTGTGTGTTTTAAAACTTCGAAAAAGAACACTATAATAAGAAAAAATTTGATAATATTTGATAATGAATGAATCTTATTGAAATTATTTAGATAGTTCTTTTCCAAAAAGTCTTACTAAATCTCGATTAAGTTCAATGAGGACAATTCGAGACGAAATATAAGACCAATGGATGGGTTCCATCCGTTTTTCAGAGTGTCTTGGATCTACTTATGTTCACAAAAAGAGAGGCAGCTGAAAAGACAGTCGACTAACGCCCAAATGGCGTTTTAACCATATAGTGCGCATTAATGAGCCCGGACTGAAGCTGAAAGTCTGGGAGGTGGGATAAGTTTATGGCCTTGACTGGCAACGACGATACTGAGATACTCAGCCAAGCATATAGCATACATATGTATACCACGGGCCACCGAACCATCCCATCCCAATCCCAATATTCAGCTAGTCAGTCGCTGCCATCCCATCCCCGAATACAAAGTACGAAATCCGTTCGATGCGATGCGGAGATGGCTTTCAAAAGTTACGACGGACGGGACGACACAAAACTGTCAGGCATTTTCGTGAATAATTTCCACAAAAATATGTGCGACTTATAATGCAAGCACATGTGTGCTCCTAAAGCAATGAAAATTGTCACCGTAAACAAATACAAATGGGTGAACCCCTGCTGAAACCCTGTGTTTGTCAGTCAGTCAGTGCGCAATGCATGCGACAAATGTAAACATTTCAACAGATTTTACCAATACTACATATGTATAGCGAATCAGTACTATATGGTTGGATATTTAGAAGTGGGTGGACCTTTCTCCAATAATTAAATCCCATCCCAACAGGATTAGCATGACGAATGGGGCAAAAAACAAAAATAAAAACAAATGTACACAAAAAAATCGATTAAAAAGCAACATAAAAATATTACTATAATAGAATCGGGGGCTGCAAATAAGTGTTAAATTAAAAAAAAATCGAAAAATATTGAAAAATATCTTTTACTTAGTTTTGTTCGGAAAATCTAGAATTACATTAATTCTAAAAGCATGATGCCCGCTCGCCCACGCGCTTTCTTTCCGTTCGATCAGACGAAATTTGCTAAAAATTTCGTATGCATTTTGATTTGTTAACGAGTATTTTATTTATATATTTACTTCATTCGAAATGAGTGTTAGTTGCTGTTCGAGATGGGGGAGCTTGGCCGAAAGCCAAACCGGTTTGCCATTTGTCAACTTGTCGACAGTCGAAAATACGAAGCCCCTACTAAAAGCTTCACAAATAGCAATTCTCTTAAAATGAAACTGAAAAAGAAGAAGCAGAAGAATCAAGAGAGAAATACCATATATTTTTATAATTTATTTTAAGGAAAAGGCATCTGCATTTGATCTTATATTCCATTATCTGAAGTTATCACAAACTCCCAAACTCTCTTCCAGTAGCTTCGATAAGGGACAGTTTCCCCAGAATGTTATTTTGCCCATCCTATTTCGCTTCTCTTTCTCCTCTTTCTTCCCACCAAACGTCTGCCTTAACCTCTCCTTGGCCCCCTCACCAACCAGCCCACCCCATCCATTATCCCCCATCACTACTATCTCAACATTTGTTTGTTGTTTGTTTTTATTGTTTAAAATTCATCACGAATTTTATTTTGTTGTGCGTTCTTTTTGGCGTACACTTTGTTGTTCCCTTTTTTTTTGTACAATGTTTTTTTTTTGTAATTTTTTTTTTTTTCGTTTCGTGCGCGTCGTTGCTTTTTGACTAACCTTGAAGCACATTAAATTTGTTTTTGGCTTTACGGCTGTTTCTGAGTCTTTTCCTCTTCTAGAGATTTCTTTATTGTTGTAGTATCTGCTTATTTTCCAGCAATAATAAAAGTAAAATGTAATAACAACAGCAGTTACTTGGAGTGAAAACAGCTAAATAAAAGGAGCACAAGAGAAAATCTAACTTTGTATAAATGTACATAGATGTGTGTGACCATCCAAATGTAACATTCATGTGTGCGTTTAGCACTTAAAAGGGGAAATACAAATAAAGTCACAAAAATAGTCTTTACTGTTTTTTTTTTTAATTAAAAAAAAAAATTATTGTGCATAAATAATTCGATAATTTTGAAAGTTTTGATATGATCACCAGAAAAAAAGGTAAAATAAATATGCTTAATAGCAAGTCGATTTTGGAATTTATCTTGAAGATTTAAAGTAAATTTTTATTCGCTGATATTAGGGGAATGAAATGAATCGCTAGTAACGGTATCTTATAACAAAAGCAATACAGTATATTTGTACCAGATCTGCTAACAATAGTGCTGGAAGTGCTAACAATCTGAACACATCTGTTTTGTAGATATTATATGGAGGCACACAAATTTCATGTCGGGTCGGTTTTTGCCTTTCCACTTCTTCTTCTTGACTTTTCGGTTTAATTGTCGAATTTTCGTTTCGTTTTATATTTAATTTCGTATTTCTTTCTTACATTTTTTTATTTGGCTTTTCGGGCAGTTTCTCGCGTTCTATGTCTAGCATATTTCGTCTATATATCATTATTCGTTGTTGTTGCTCCAAAAATTACTTAATTGCAGCCATATGTGAGACCCCGTGGCCCCCCAGTTCCTCGATTGTTGGTCAAACTGGAAATGTGTCGTCGTTGGCTTTGTATTTTGTATTCTGTATCTACGCATTTCTTGGCGGACTGTATCTGTATCTGTAGTATCTTCATATCCGAGTGTGTGTGTATCTTTCTTCTAATTCTAATTTATTTTTGCCAAAAAATAATGAGGGGTCCCGATACGAACGCCAAGAGTTCTCTCTCTTTCTTTCCTTCCTTATGCGATGTCGCTTTTATTTATTTATGCGCTGGCTTTTATTTTATTTAGTTTTACGTTGTCATTTTTTTGTTCTGCTCTATTCTATACTTTTTTTATATGCTGATCAATAAATTACGATTCGTTGACATGCCACCCCCTTTTTAGCGCCCCCCTCGAAACACACGCACTCCCCCATCCATTTGCATCACCCTCACCACCTACAGGACCCATTCGATGAATGGGAAAACTAAAAGTGCTCCATGTAGTGGATATACTTATAAAAATGCAGTTCTAAAATTTTAGAAATTTCGCCTTTTTCGCTAGCCTTTGAAAATGGAAAACAGTCTCTTGTGTTTAAAAAAATACGTCTTTAAATCCAAAAAGTTTATATGAGTGTAAGAAACATATTAGCTTCTTTTATAATATATTAAAAAATATAATAACAAATTTAACGATTTTTATTTTGAAATTTTCACGTCCCTAATGAAATATGAACTTATAAATGTTTTCACTTTCTATTGGGTTTACTGTATAGTTTTCTCTTGGCCATTTCAATTGCAGTCGGCGTTACGCTCTGCTGCACTTTAATGGCCCAAATCGCGAACAGAGGCGTAGTAAAAAAGGGACCCGGGGTTCATATTAGGGGTGAGGAGCGGTCTCAAGTTTTGCTTTCATTTCACGTAGTTAAGGAACAGCAGGGGCGTTTGGCTGAAGGGGGCGGGATTCGGAGCCAAGTTCAAGCAATCACTTAGTTGCTTCTCACGCTTGCCAGCGAAAAAAAAGCGAAACAGCCACAACAAAAATTATGTTTTTAGCCCTCACAAAAGCAGAGAAAAAACCTACAAAAAAAAAAACGAAGAATACCAAAGCGTGGGCCAATAAAACCTAAATAAAAACAAAAAAACATAGCGACTAGAGAGCTTGTAAAGCTGTGGGTGTGGCAATGCTACTAATGCTGGCCCAAAAGGGAGATCCCCCGAAAACTCAATCTTATTCGGAATACAAATTTATATAAACCAATATGATTTCTAGGCAGTTACAAAATTATGAACCGTTTTTGTTATTATTTTTTGTTATTAAATTGGTTGTATATTACAAGGCAAACATGTACCTTAAATATACCAAATCATAGAAGCTTAAAATATCATTTAATATATCACGTACAAATGTAATCATTTTTCGTCGAAGTATTAGTACTTTTGTATGTTGGTGGTGCGATCGTTACTACTTTATAAAGGTACTAGTGGCAATTTTAAGAACAAACTCAATAACGTTAGCCATCATTCCCTTTAAAACCCCTATATTTCTAACTTCTTTATTACTCCACATTTATATATCACGACCTAAAATACACATTTTTTAGCGGCGTCTAAATTATAGCCTCTAGATTCGCAAGACAAATGGCTGGTAAGCTCATTAGAAGTCCGAATCCATATCCAACCCCAAATTCGAAACCAAATCAAAGCTTGCTGCTAATGACTTTCCGCTGCGATGGGCAGAACTGGAAAAAAAGGGGGAATGGGTTCGCTTTTGTTGAATGTTTATTATATTTATCCGTCGGTCGGAGTTACGCTTTTTGATCCATAAAATCAGACAGTAAATTCAGACAAAAAAATTACCAAAAAAAAATTAAAACGAGATAAAAACTGTCGGATGCTCCAAAAATACACCAACGATTGTTATTTATAATAGAATATAATAACAGTTCGCATCTTAATTATATAACAATTAAAAGCAGAGGTTGAAGGTTGTTTAAATATGAAAAAACCTCTGTTGCTGCTCCCTCGTTTTGTATTTTCCTTCATGTTTTCTAGTAAGTTTATATGGATGGCCGGCGAAAATACAAAGACAAAAAACACCTTAATTATTCGTAATTAATTTAAAGCAAAGAAAATTTTGACAAAACAAATTGCTGGCTTGAAAATGATTGGGAGTGCGTCGGATAATCGGGGTTAGATGCAGCTTCAAGGACGCCAGCATCAACAGGCAATTTGTCACCTCGTGTACGGATTCAAGTGTATCTTTATGTGTATCTGTAGCCTCATACATATATGTATCTGTATCTGGATGCGGCGAAATTCATTCCGAAATATATATAAAATTAAGCCACTAAGCTAACAAACAAAAAAGTGCACAAAAATGTCAATGGATTCTTAGTGAACGGAAAGGGGGGCTTCAAAAGAATTCAAATTAAATTTGAGTTGGAGATAATTTTAGCATAACAGGTAGAAATAATCCGAAACCAGGTGGGGCAAAATAGAAACAAAAACAGCGAGCAAACCAAAAACATGAAATAATGTACGGCCAGTATATAAATTAAATATGTATAACGGGAAACAATAATAAACCTAATTATAAATGTTTCTCATTACTTTCCACATCTGGTAAAATACGGTAAATTAATGCAGCTCCCTGCTTCTCTGTCGTTTTATTGATTGATTGCTGCATCTTCAGTATTAAGCATACGGCGTGTTGACTTTTTTTCTTTACCATCTCACATGCTTTTGCCGACTTTTCAGAGGTGTGAATTTTTTCGTTTTCTTTGGGTTGTTTATGTATTTCTTCCTCTTTCGACTCGTTTCGTTAACTTTGAACTTCAAAACAAGAACAATGTGTCGACAACAATAGCCTGCGATCAACATTAGCAATAACAACTTAGCAATCAACTTCACCTTGTTCAAGGTCCAAACTTAAAAAGTACAAAGAAACCCAAAAAAATCCAAAAACACGACCAAAAGCAAATACACAAAATGCCAGTCCGAAAATGCTGTGCTGTTAATTTGCATAGGGAAATTGAATGGTCAACGGGTGATAAATGAGCATCAGGTTTAAGAAACTTCCTCCACGAAGTAGTCGAATCGGAAAGAAAGAGAAGATCAGAGGAGAGACAATACAATCAGGTGGTGGGGATTTATTGAGAATCAATCAACTAAAGCTCTCAATAAAATCAGTGGATTCAATACCGCAAGTTTTCAATAAAAAAAACATTCCTTAAATTTTCCCAAAAAAATTATCAGTTTTGTCTAATAGTGCCCCTTTTTTTGAGGGGCCTTAGAGTTAGTCAGTCTAGGTATTTTCAAATTTTAAACAAAATACTCCCCAGATATGTACAAAGTACGCATGTACGTCTTGCGGCTACGTTGGCGGTTGCACTTCCGTAGCTGGTGTGTTTGAAGTCGGCCCACACACCAAGGTATATGTATGTATGTCTTGGCTTTTACAACGTGGGCCGCACTCGGAGCTTCTCTTTCGGATCTGGTGGATGAATTTTATTTGTTTTTTATTCGGTGGTATAGGGAAGGTCAGCTGCTGTCCCACGGCGCCCGTGGATGACCTTCCACCGACATTGGGCGCGTTCCAGGAAATGGCATTAGCTTAGCAGCTCCTTCCTCAGGTTCATTTTCCACTTTTCCACCGCCTGCCACGGGTATACGTATCTTCCTGCTAATCATATTAATGCAGTGTGCGCGAGGGCTTGGCCCGAACCCGAGGGTTTGGCTTCTTTCTTTCTCTTTCATCACTTTCGCTGCTGCATATCCCGTTTTATATTATGTTTTATGGGTCACTTACCCCGTTGTTGTTTTTTGGGTCATGTCCATCAGGCAAACAGGCTAACTGGCTAACTGGCAAACAGAAGGACAGACGACGAAGGAAGAGAGAGAGCGGGTCATAGTAATACGATATGGCCAGGAAGTCCGGCGGGAATCCATTTTAATAGCTTGCTCAGCCAGAATTGTCACCACGTCGGGCTACTAAAATCAGAAAAGGTACCTCAGGAACTTTAAAATCAATATCTTAACAAATCAATCATCCAATGAAAGTTATTTTCCCAAAACAATTACGATCTATCACCATTTAAAATATATTATCCAAAATGTAACAAACTTGGGCTATTTTAGTTTTTTTTACAACACAATTTGGCAACCCTGTTAGCCTGCTTTCCGGCCACGTTTCCTATTTATTTTGTGCTATGTTTGTTTGCTGTCTCCATATTGTTGTTGTTGCTGCTTTTCGCACAATATGAACTCATTAGCACAAGAACCCAAAAAAAAAAAAACAAAATACGGAGCGACTCGCAGCCGAGAATCCGAGAGCTCATACACTGTCGAGTCGGTCCAAGTTCCGTGCCCCGTTCAACTAATTAATTATGCCCCTGCAACGTCATGGGGGTGTAAAATATGTAGGTATATATAATTTGTATGTGCATTGCGTTGTGTGTGGCTGTGTCTGTGTGATAATATATTTCGACTGTTGTTTTTGCTTTTGAGTAATTGAGTCGAAAGAAATTTGCATTGTATTTAGTTACACACGCACATGTCCATGGTCGACTACGGCACCATGGCATGATGGTCTGCCGTATACATTAGAGTGGATATCCGCAGCATAGACGCCGAAATTTAGCATAGGCCAGCTGGTGACCCCGACTCGGGTCACGGTTTCACAGATATCAGTCCTACGTGGGGTGGTTCCGATCCCCCTGATTGGTTTGGAGCAAAGCTATTATAGTTAAGAACTTTTTACCTTCCAACTAGCAAATATAACTTTGGCATAAGACGGCCACGACCGCTGCCAATAGGTCGTTGACATCGCAAGCCAAAGCGACGCAAACTTGCCTTTTTAGAAAATAAATGTTTGGAAGGTAAAATATATATTCAAATAAGTAAAGGTTAAATATACACACACATAAATAAGTAAGAAATATGTTTCAAGTCCATTTGGTGACCCCGAAGATTACTTAAATAAGTAAAGGGAAAATCAATAAATATAAACGCAGATCTCCACCCAGCAAAGACACAACGTCCAAATCTGTGCCAAACACTCTCAATATAGTGAAGGTTTGTGCTAGGAAGTGGTTTTGCACCAAGTAGTTTAAAAATTAGTTACATTAGAGCGAAAATGTGGAAGCTTCACAAAACCAATAGTCCAAACGCCCGATTTTCCTGCCGAGCTGGCGCCTTCCGTCTAAATTCACATCCACTCTAGGAGTTTATTGAGCTGTCTCCACTTCTATGTATTTATGTACATTGGGGCATGTAGAACACAGAAAGCCGTCGTTTTATTCGCTTTTTTATTTAACGTTTTTCGTTTTCTAGTTCTCTTTTTGTTTCGGGTTTCGTGTATGCGCGTCGAAATATGCAAAATAGCTCTGGCCTTGGCGTGGGCGTTAAAAGCTTTTTGTTTTTGTGGATTGTGGATTTCTAGCTTCGTTACACTTTGCTGCTTCGAGTGTGCGGATGTGTGGGTGCGCGGACTTATGGGTGGGAGTCGAGTCGTCGACATTTCTCGTTTAAGCTAGACTAAGAAAAAATAGCAAGCAGTTAGATTTTCTATTAGTCACTCAATCTTCATCTTCCCTATTGACACGGTGACCGCTTTGGAAGTGCAATACTACGATTCTATCCCGATCCCAAATACACGCCCAGTTCGCTGGCCATTCCCATTTTCATTTCCATTTCCGACTGGCGACTTTCGAATGGCAAGTGACCATAAGTCTTCGGTGGTGAATCGTTTTCCTCCTTTTTGCATTCGCCAAATGGCAAAAGCATTCATAAATTATTCAAAGCAAATCAAATGAGCGGAAAAGAAATAAAAGAAAAATAGCCATTTGGCCTCTTTGGTTCATTGGCATTTCATTTGCCATATTGTCTCTATTTTTTCTATATTTACACTTTTTTTCCAGCTTTATCTGCAACTTCCCATTCACGCACACCGCCATCCATTAGTCAAAACTAGTTTCTCTTTAGTATATTTCTTCATTTTCCATTAGTTTTTTTGTTTGTTTTCCTATTCCTACTTCTACCTCTATTTATTTTAGTTTGTATTTCCGAGCTTTGTTCAACTTGTTTCTGCTATGCTAATTAGCCATCCGAACCTCCATTTAAAACAATAAGCAATTCATTTTATATTCAAAATAAATTAAAATATCATAAAGGCCCCATAATGAAAAAGGCGAAACCAACAAAGACACCAGTGAAATATTTGTTGTCTCATAATCATAGTGATAATCACAATCATAATCAGATACCCCGAATAATAAATACCCCTCCTATAAATAAGGTCTAGTCTATGTTTATGTTGGATGTGTTTGCGAATATACTACACTTTTCCACTTGCCACTAACACAGTCGGTCCATTTTGCAACGAATAGGCGGATAGATAGATCAGATCTAGATCGGATGTGCACATATAGCTAAAGATACACATATAATTCCAAACTGTATATATTTCTCCTGCATTGTCAGCATTAATTTGCAACTGAAAAGTGGCGACATTGAAGCGACAACTGTTGTAAACCAACAGCAACAGTAACAATAAAAAGCAGCAAGTGCGCCGACACGACTGATCGTCAAGTGCCACGCCCATGACAGCGGCTCATGCTCGGCGGTCACTTTTCAATTTAATTATCGACTGCAAGTTAATCAATCAATCAATTACTATAATAATGCCGGCTGATTTAAGCTGCGACAACACAAAAAGGCGGCACCCACCAAAATCCAACCACCCACCGCTCATAGATATATATGAGCACTTATAGATATATATATAACATACATATTCTATGGCTCGAAATTGATGCTTAAAGTGTGCCAAGATCGCCTTGAGGTTGGTCCGAATTTATTGCCGCACATTTACATAGTTCTCCCGTCATTTGACGGTTCTCATCTCCCGATCACATGTGATGCGACGGCTCTTCTCAGGTGGCAAATAAATTGTTAAATAAATTGCCTATTTCTTTTGCTGAAAGATCAAAGGCACCTCGCAAAGCGGCCAAAATTTATTGAGTGGGGAAAAATTTAAAGTATTTTCATTAGATTGTTTGATTAATTTTTTGAATTATCTGCTATACAGAGGGAAAATACAGATTTTAGTTTTAAAAGTGGCAGCCCATTGTTAACAACAATGGCAATGCAATTTTTTCCACGATCGCCTCCAAGTGCTATCGGTAATATGGTTAACTTACACAGATAGCCTTATCTCAAGATTTATTTCCAAGAACCATTTTTGATATTAGCCAAGGTGATAAAACCCTGTTCGTCTTTCTATCTAAACACAGTTTCGACTGATCAAGAATATATATACTTTACAGAGTCGGAAACGACTCCTTCTCCCAATTACATACTTTCCGACGAATTCGATATACCTTTTTAATCAGCGAGTAACGGGTATGTTTATAAATGCCTTTGGTACGAAAGCGAGGCAAAGCAAACAACTGGCATACGATAATTGACGTTTATTATTAATGGCAAATACAAGTCAATCCAAAGCCCTTTAAGTGATCATCACACCAAAAAAAAAACGGGGGAGGGAATGGCGGCAGACAAGTCGAAGACTCGTAGCGGAAATCCAAAACTCGGCTTCGACATGGAACTTCCCGTGTACGGTCCGAACCTTTTGATTGTTCCTCTGCAATTATACCGGCGTACTTGCCTGAGTGACCAAACCCCCACCAACACCACTCTCTATCACACTTACAAAAAATTGTAATGATTTTTTAATGGTCGCCACAACTTGGCCCCAAATTGGCCAGGCCAAGTCGGGTAATCACTACTAGCTCTACTGTATGGTATGTTACGGCCCTATCTTATCGTCTAGGTAGAGACCTTCAGCTTACAACACAACTTACACATCTTACGATCTGAGGAGTGGAACCGGAACCATTAGAAGCCGACAAAACAAAAGCCCCAACAGCAGAAACAAAAATCCAGCGTGGAAGACGTGGTTTTATAAGTCGACGAAGTCGGACGAAGGCCACCCTTTAAGCACCGACCACGCCCTGTTCTGTGATTATGATATAGGGGAGCTTTAAGGTACATAAATCATGCCAGATAAGCCGGAAGTGAGAGAGAGTGAGAGCATAAAGACTGTAAAACCCTGCAAGTTTACACATCTGCTTCCTTGGGATCTAACCAGGTTGGTACAATCACAAGCGAATACTCTGTAAAACAAACTAACTTTCGGCTATATAGTAGTCTGCTCGCTTGCATTCTCGGTGCTATTCGTCAAATCATATGAAAAGTATCTTACGCAATCCTATTGATGAAATAGTACATCAGTAGATAGTACATATATGGTGGTACCTTAACAATATTTTAACCTTATACCGATTAAGAGTACAGATCAATGACCAGTAAAAAAAAACCAAAATTTAAATATTACTTCCTATTCATTGAAAAGTTCGGCTGCCAACGGATTGAATTTTTGCTTGAAAGCCATTAAAAACTAAGGTGTAATTTCAATTGGACTTCGCCTGGTGGCTAATTAAGCGATTATTTCTGGCGACACTCAAGTGTGATTTATGCCGGACAGTCCCACGCAATGAACCGATTTAAAATTCGATTCAATACGATCCGATCCCCTTCTTCTTTCCGCACTAAGTAGACGGGGCATAGAGGTCAAATTCTAAATTCTAATTGACAAAGAGCGCGCACAGTGGGTCAAAACGACCGACTGACTGGCCCGCTGTCAGTCGACTCTCTCTTACTCTCTTCTACATTTCAGTCGCCCGTTCCCATTTCAAAGCCCAAAAGCAGCCCCCTTTCGCCTAGATTAATGAAATTAGACAATCAGCATCGGCGTCTCAAGTGGTTGGAAGCAGCAAGCGGCGAAAAAAGCAAAAATAAAATCACTTAATTAAATAATTTTTAATGTGTAAGCCGCCGCTTGGCAGCCGAAAATTGAAATAGTACGGAGGAGCAATTGTCGTTGCTGGTTAATTGCCCCGAACGGACATTAAAGCCGCGAACAAATTGCTTTCCATTTCGAGACTCTATCTCTAGCTAAATTCTCCGTTCATTAAGAGAGCCCCCATCGCCGACTACATTCAGTCAAGGTCATCGCATCGCCTCTCCATTTCCATTTCCATTTCTATATATATTTCCATTTTCATTCCCATTTGATGTTCGATATTACGAGCTGAATTTATTATCATAAAGACGCCGCGAAAACACATGACCTGAATATTTAGAATAAAATAAAATTGCAGTTTTGGATACTGGGGTTTTTTGTTGTATACTTTTAGAATACCACATTTCGTCTCACTTTTTCCCCGAGTTGGTGACTGATACCCAAAATAAGGCTTTCGACAACATTTTAATTCTCTTCGGCGCACTACTTTTTGGCCAGCACAACGCAACAAAATTGCTGTTAATTGCACCTAATTGGGGTTTTTGCACATTTCAATGCGAACTCAAAGCGAAAATTCGCACAAAATAACAAAAACCAAAAACCGAAACGGCAGTCGTTGCCAGGTAGTCAAATTCATCAGACCCCAAAACGCCCGTCCCTTTGTTTGGGTTTTGGAAACAAATTAATGACATTAAAGAGCGCAAATATGGGATGCAATTTTCGGTGTAAATAACACTAACAAAGTCGATGCAAATGAAGTAGCGGTTCCGGAGGCGATGTTGGAAGACCAAGCCAAATACAAAGATCCAGCACGGAGAGAATTTTTTCTGGCCATGAAAACAAAGCAAATAAACAAATCCCCTTTCCAGATTCGAGATTTAAGTAAAATTAATGGACAGTTGCTTTTAGCCGTTGGTTTGGATTTCGTACCCATTACAGAGAGTTCGAGTTCGGGTATATAGGATTTTTCACATCTCTAAGAGTTGTTATATTATTTTTTTAATTAATTATATCTTATTGCGTTAATTATTGATTATCCTGTCAAGGTTTGACTATCTGTAAGGTTTCTGTATATCCATCCAGGGTATCTTCCAGTTGGGAAACTTAATTAGATTGTTTTGTTTTTGGGTTGGTTTGGTTTGTTTTGGCTTGGTTTGATTTGGCGGGGCTTATTTATACTTGTGTTTGCCTAAAAAATTGGCGCTACCTACGCAAGATTTGTTTTAAGCGTCGATTCTTCTTTTTTTCGTGATGATTCATGGCTTGGCCATATACTATAGTCACATCAAAGACCGTATGCATAAACCAGTACAGCCAAAAATAATACCATATATCCGAGGGTTCGTTCGCCTAATCAATAACCATCAATCGCCTTTACAAACAGTAAACACACATAATAGATGGCCGTAAGCCGCAATTATTGATGGATCCGGCGATCTACTCTTAACCCAGTTTCAGATTCAGTTTTGGTTTCAGTCGCAGTCTCGCTTTCAATTCATGTCGTCCAGCAACCATCGTGTTTGTACATTAGACGCTAATCAATGCTAACAGCTCCCCTTCTATGCTCTCCATTTCAGTTCAGCTCGGTGAAGTTTAGCTCGGCTCGGAACTGGGATCTGTGCAATTAATGGTAAGTCAAGTAAAGCCGACGAAGAAGATCGCACTCCATTGAATTTCGGGTTCCATTTTCCTGAAATTGCATTTAATTTGGAGCTGTTGTTTGGTGAGCTCAACTTGTTTTTTTGTACTATAAATCTTGAAAATCGCCTGTACTTAGAATCACAATACTGTACCTATTGAAAAAATCTCACAAAATATTTGTAACCAGAAAGACAAAAAGGGCATATCTATATACCCTAAGAAGGGGAATCTCAACCCAACTACATCAGTGGGTGAAAGATAGTCTCCCGTGTAGGAAAATATTACGCATACGCAGAGGCGGCACGCACAATTTGAGCAAAATCAATCATAGACAACAAATTTCCATCACGAAATCAATTCATAGCTCCGAAGGAGGAGGGCCAGCTGAATGATGTGCGTCACTAGGTGCGGCAAAACTAAAAAATAAAAAAATGGCTAAGAAGCCTGGCGATTATATGTGAATGTGCTCTGCATCTTAAGGGGATTTGGTACGGAGTCCTCGAGACAATTGGGCGCCAATAAAGTTTCGTTTGTAGTGCTTTATATGGGGCCATCCAGTTTTTCCGACCTTCCCGTGCGAATCAATCAACGAGGAGACACTGCCCAGGACAGGAATTTGCCACATTTACTGCGAGTAACGCGCAATTTAAGCTGTCTACTCCTGAAGTATTCCCCCCCATTTCGCATTTCTGCTCACTCGATTACAATAATTGCGCCGTAAGAGGGTGGAGGCCAAAAGATAATGTCGGCGCCAGCATTTCCGCTCTTATTAACGACCCCGGGATCCTTGGACTGCTGGACGACTACTGGTCCTGGGTAAACACACCCAAGTGTGCATGTTTGGGGCTTTGTGGCGGCCTGACACGCACAATTAAGCCAGTGTTGGTCCAAGGATACTTTTGCCTTTGCCCTTGCTCGTGTCTCAAAATCAAATCAAATAAAATCACAACTTACAACACTCACGCACGCACCCCTCCCTATATATTTATATATACATATGTACGAGCTGGATTACCTTCATCTCCACCGTAGGGAGTTCTAGCTGAGTAAATGGTATCTGATAGTCGAGGCCCTTGACTTTATAATTCTCTTGTTAAATTTCAAATGATCGAAAACAAAACATTGGATTTTCTAATCTCAGGAACTTTTAGGCAAAACCCTTTTTACAATTAATTTATTTTTAATTTACATATGTCCACTTTTTATTTCACCTAATTTCCCTTCAATGACATGATAAGTTTTTTTGGCCCAGCTCGGATGTAATTTCAACTCAATATCCACTTCCTGGAACCTTTTCTTTCAGTTTTTATTTATTCCTCTGCGGAAGAGGAAGAGAAAAAGAGTCCTCGCTATTGTTGCCTGCCATTGTAAAGTTTGAGTGTAAATTCCATTAGGATTATATTACGGCACTGCAATCCACACATGCGCCAAAAGAAGAACGAAGCCGCAAAAGTTTTGCCTGACCAAAAAGTAGGAGAATTCGTTTTATTATCCTTGAAGAGGAGAGCCAGCTGGCAATGAAATAGGAGTGGGGATAAAAGTTTAAATGGATTAGGGCTAAGCTCTGGTGAAGCCCCGCAAGGCGTTGGCCTGGCCCACTCACACATATATTCTGCATGTGCGTGCTGAGCAAGTGGAAGAATATGTGTCAAGGACATGACACACTTGAATGTGTTGGGGCTCCCCTTTGTAAAGCTCTACTTTTGAGCTAGTTGCAAAGGGCGTGGCCCCTTGGGCTGGGCAGAAAAATACATTTGGGATACATTTGTTGTTCGCTAATTGATGTCGCTCTTCCCTGTCTTAATCACCCATCTCTTCAACTACTTTTTCACTGCTTTTTTTGTGGACAATCCTCGTGAGCATAATTTTTAAAATTCCTCTGCTTTGGAGACACAAGATATATTGGCCAAAAAATGCTAGACATCGCCTTGAATAGCTGGGATAATCGACTTTCAAGAATTTTGCACTTTAAAAAAAAAATTAATTAAAACTTTTGAAACGAAATGAGATCACAAATTCTTTATAGCAAGAGCAATAAACTGTTAAATTATATAAAGTTATACACTAATTTATCAATTATGGTACCTTGACTATCAAATACCCATTAAGAATGTAAGAGCGATAGAGATATGCAAGCAGCAAATGAAATGGCGCCATCTAGCGAAAAAAAATGTACTAAGATTTCAAAAATCTCATAGATCACAAGATTTTTAAGTTAATTTTTTCCAGTGAACCTTTTGATTCAGTCAAACCCCCAAACATCTTTGGAATCCTTTTTTAAAGAAATAAATCATGTGCAATGTGTTTATGCACCGAACAATCAAGGGAATTTCCCCGAACTCCAAACAGCTGCCAGCTGCAGAACCGTCTCTCCCCAAATACCCAACAATGCTATTTTCCTCGACGGACGGCTCTGCTTCTCAGTTGCAGCGTCGTCAATACAGAAATTTCCATTAGATCTACTTTGTAGCTGTGAGGATGGATAGATTTGTGTGTATCTGTGTTTCCATTTTGGCCGTTCGCGGTTCTCGTTCGCAATAAATAAACACAATAAAGTCTTTTAATGGGAATTCTTTCATAAAAGTCACCAAGATGACGATAACGATCGTTTGGCCACTACGATGATGATGAGAAGTGCTTCTTCATCTCTATTTCAGTGATATTCTTTGCTTTTTATTGAGAACTGTCGCAGGGTCTAGCGCATCTAGCAGATACTAAGGTACCTAATATCTTAAATTTGTTTGCCAGCCCCGAACGAGGTGCAAAAAGTGCTCTAAATGACTTTGGAGACGAAAAGCCAGCAAAATAAAAGAAAAAGCACACTGCAAACAAGGTAAACGCGCTTTCTGATAAAATTCCACACACAATGAGGACCCGAGAGTGGCCATAAATAACAATAAATAAAAAGACCACGCAAACGGCAAGCAGCAGCGATAATGTCACCTTAATCAGCATAAATCGCTTCGATGTCACAAAGTGAATTAGCTTTGGAAATTAATTAGATTTCGGCAAATCGAACAGAAGAACAGGAGAATCGTACAACCAGCAAACCAGAGAGAAGCGGAGAAAAGCGAAGAGGGTAGCTAGATAAGGCTTGGTCGTGTTTTCCACCGATAAGACATCTTTTGACACGCAGCGTTCTGATAAGCCTGATAAAAACACACACAAAGTTTAATGAAAGTTTCGATTGCGAACGTCCTTGCACGCACACCGTAAAAGCGTATCTCAACTGCACTCCACTTTTTTTCGTTTACCGCTTATCTGGAGGGCAGTGACTAATGACACCTTGGTTCTTAGATATAAAAAGAGATATGCGGAACAGGTGTGTGCAGGTGGATGCACAAGATACACAAAGATATACATATATGTATACTTCCCATTCCCGATTACACAATCCGCATTCCTTGTGAGTCCCAGTTTCAGTGCAGAATAACTATAGATGTAGTGTTTGAACATGTCATGAATAACATAATTTTCAACCCCCAAATACTTACTTACCCCCATTTAGTTGCGCATTCCGTAAGCAGCTTTTCTTTTCCAGATCTTGCTGTCAAAAATTTCATTTCCATAATTTCCCATTTCCTAGGCATTTCATTCGCTTCGCTGCTGACAGTTTTAGTTTTATGGTCTGCTATACACTCGACGGTTACGCTGATCCATTCCTATGATATATAAAAATACATTTTAGCATCTAACTTTTTTTTAAGAACTTGAAGCATATAAAGAATTTTTTTGTCGATAGAATATGCAACAAAGGTATTAAAATTCCACAACCAAAAACAATTTGGAACCTAAAAACTTTTTATAGGAATTTTTTTAGGAAATTGAGAACAACAAATAATTTAAGAAATACATTAGGGTACTCCCCACTCGGCTATCCCCTTTCTTTCTTTTATCCTTTTATTAAATTTACAAATTTGTATTTTCGTGGCAAATTTTGTTTTTGTGGCTCCCAAAATTAACGCCCGAAACGTGCGCGGAAATGTTTATAACTGTAAAACTTGCGCCACGCGTTCTCCAGAAGTTAATGTACACGGTCCAAACAGCGCACCACGCCACGCACCATTTGCACCACCATCCAAACATCCCCTGCACCACCCACTGTTAGGAAATTTTTGGCACGACATTGGGACGCATTTGGAATGTGCGAAAACTTCTTGGCCAGTTATGTTCGTTCCTCCCTAATTTTAATAACATTTTTATGCCATCCCCGACCCCTAGGAAGTACCCCCTACTATCTCCTTTTCTGTTTGCCCGTGGCGCTCTTAAGTGAATAATAAATTAATTGAATCGCCACGCGGCCCATTTTTGGCCTGGCGAGAGGGGTTGTCTGAGAAACTGATAGATAGAGAAACACCCCCCACCCCCAACCCCTCTTCAATTTTCTTATCGTCTGTCTATGGGTCTATTCGTAAAGTTTTATGTTAATGGCCAAGCTGGGGTTTATGGTTATAAGCCCCCCTCCACATAGCTAAACACCCCATCCCTGCAATTAGCAAACTAATCAAAGGCAGATATACTGTATACACTATGTAAATGCCTAATTAAAGTGTAAATTTGTAGCCATCCTCGAGGAGATTTGCGGCCTGCAGTGACACTTAATTGGAAAACAGCTGACAAGAAGGCACCGTACGGAACCGAATCGAATCGCTTGTCGTATCTATCAGATACGTATATACATACACTCCCTGTGTGTTTGCTTTTGGCCTTTCTGTGTTTGGCTTTGGCAATGCTTTTAATTAAGCCCGGCCAAGAAAGCAGAGAAACAAAAAAAAAGGTACAACGATTGTCTCCGCACAACGAAAGTTTATTTTTACGGCCAGAATAGAGATACCAATTTAGCCACACACAAACACCACCCTCAACTACATTCTGCTCAAATCCATTTCGCCATATGAATAAGAGAATTGTAATAGATGAGAAACAACAAAGCTGGCCAAGTTTTCATTCTATTGCAATGCGCCAAAGGATTGAAATGGAATCCGATTGGAAAACTAGAAATCTGGAAATCCAGAAAACCAGAAGAGGACCCTCTGCGATTCAGACATGCGATTGTCGATGAGATTGGATAAAATGCAGGGTAGTGGCAAATTGGTGATATGGCTATGAGCAAATAAATATAGATCGATATATGTATAGTCTATAGTATTACCAATACATGTATGTATATTTCTCTCATTACAATAGTCCCTTAAACTTCTATACTGCCACTTGAACGGTTCCTCGAACATGTTTTTGAAAAATGTCTCAATATGTGTGCTACCAACTCGCGTTTCATTGTTTCCACTGCTCTTGACACCGAGGCACGTAGCGAAATAATCGAAGCAAACAAAACAGAAACCGATGAACGTTCGTGGTGGGAGATGTACGGAGCAAATATATATAGTTTTATATATTATAACTCAAATGCTTAATGTACTTATGCGGCGTTTTCACATCGCACGCCCCGATGATAAATGCAGGTCCGTGGGTCTCGACCGCAGCATTATGTATCGCAATTATGAAGTGTTATTAGTAAAATGTTGTGCAATCGCAATTCATTCATTTGCATTCGATCGCTCGACTAATCATATGCAAATGGAACGGGAACCCGAATGGTCTCTGAGTCACCTTTAAGTCACACTTTTGGAATATTTCGGATAGCGACGTGACCTAATCGAATTTACCAATAAGTTGTGACATCGCCTAACGATATTTGATGAATCAAGCGGCCATTAGAACTTAAAATAAGCCGGGACTATATCAATTGCATTTAGGTGACGATTGATACTCTTTGGGATACAATTAATATAAAGTTATCGGTTTAATCGACTGTTCACGATAAATTGATCGATGTTTTAATATACAGAATGAAAAAAAATAAAGGAACGCATCGTTAAACAAGTTAATTAGTAATGCCCTTAGGTAACCTGTTTCGATGCTAACGATATACCATTAATAGTGTAAGAAAAACAAATAGATATTCGTTAGAATATTTGGTTTTTCATACCCATAGATAAATTCTTGCTGATTAGTTGAACGATGACATAAATGTTGTGCCTTTTTTCAATTGCAAATTCAATCTGGTGGTGGTGACGGTGGGACACCCTAGCGATCGGATCGGCAATCGTTCTCTCCATATTTCTTCAGCGCTTTGAACGTTGCGAATGCTTCTGTTCTCCGTGTTTGCTGAATCCGCTGCTCATCGATCGGCTCGACATCGATCTGGCAGCAAAAACTCGCACACTTGAGGGCATTCACATGCCAGCCACAAATCAGCCGCAAATGACTTTATTTCCAAGTAGCTGCGATTCAACATAGAATGTCAATGTGGCAAGTGAGCTAAAAGGTCTCGGGGGTACTGAGAAATCCTGCTGTGCGCTTGCTTTATGTAGTTGAGTTTAAAAAACTGTGGATTATCCAAGGCGTATGCGCAACCTTAGGACAATTGGTCGTTAGTTGATATCGATTGCTAGAAATAAAAGTATATTATAAATTATATATAATGAAGCGACAAAATTGTTTCTGAGGTAAAAAAAAACTCGGTTTAATATTAAGGTTCTGTGTCAAACGATTTGTTAGTAATGCATTTTTCGAAGTAGCTCTCTTTTGGGTGTTGCAGTTTCAGTTGGCTCTGGGCTGCCCTGACCCCAAATGTTCTACGGGAAGGCCACGCATGCGCAGTTTGCTGTCGATGTCGCTGACTTTGACGTTGACGTCCGCCGCATTTGGTCAAAATAAGCTTTGGCAACAAAGCCGGGCCAAGAAAGCAAAGCCAAAAAGCGATTTTGTGTGCGATTTATTCGAGCCGAATGTCAAAAGTTATTTTCGTTGCAGTGAAAACGGGAGAAAAAGCCACATCAAAGGCAGAGTAAAACATTAAAAGCTATCACAAACAACAAAACCCAAAGCCCAAAAAGCACAAAAAAAATAAAGAAACATGCGAAAGTCATAAATCATAATTCTTTATTCTTTGCCTTCGTTTTGTTGTTCGCTGCTGACTAACTTTCGGTTTGGAACGGACCGAGAAAATGGGGGGTTCTAAAACGTATTGCCCTATAATACATACACACTCAGAAACCACCACAAGTAGAAACACTTCTGGTCATATGATAAATGGCCAAAAGGCAGCAGCACCAGCAAAACAAAATCGCGCACAAAACCGAAATGAGATTTTGTTGTTCTGTTTTTCGGCTTTTGAAGTTTGACAGCCTCAATTTGCATTTTGAGCGAAAATGCGCCCGAATCGTACCCCCTTTCCTTAACCCACTCTTTCCCCTTGTCAGATGCCTAGTTTATCTTCGAAATGCCACAAATATTCGGGGAAGTAACTCCACAGAAATTTCTGCCAAATCGAGGCAGTTTCGGGGGCAAAAAAGGGGATGATAAAGTAGAGGACTGCCCGGCAAACAAACTCACTATAAAAAGTTTCGAATATTTTTCTAGTTCTAGAGCATTCTTAATTCGTTGATTACAGGAATTACCCACTATTTCTATTGATTAATCATTCACAACTTCATTCTAGCCTTGCAGAGGGTGCTATTTTCAGCCATTTTTTTTTGTTTAAAATATTATTTATGTTTATAACACTCCCACATTTATCGGTATTTGCAAACCCTCTCTAGGGGTTCTCGGGAGTCAAGCGAATTCATGGATAATTGCCTTCAATTGCATTTCAATTCCGTTTCAATTGCCGCCGAGGAATTTCGCTGCAGTTTCTCCTTCTGCTCACCTTCACCTCGCACAACCCGTGAGGAATGTGTGTTTGGACCCCTCAAATATTCCCCTCCGATTACTCTATCTCTATCTACACATCTTTAGCAGTGCAGTGTCTCAATTAGCCGAATAATGACTTAATTGAGGCATTTTGAATATGTGCGAGATGTGGAACTTTTCTTGGTGCGTGATTAATCTCAAAATCGTGATTTGTAAGCTCGATCACGTGACACGCGCTTTGCCAGCCCGCTAAGACTTACATAAATCAATTTAGCCGAGTTTTTTTTATAATTTAATTGCTTTTGTTTACGTTGACATGGCAGACTCACGTTCGTGAGTGACTCTCTCTGCCTCTCTGTTTTCCTCCCTGTATAAGAGGGCTATACATATATCTACATATATATAATACATCTGCCGCTCTTCTTACACTCACTCTCTCTTTCTGTTTTGTCTCTGTACATTTTGCAGATTCGCTGCCGATGTGCCGGCTTTTCGACGTTCAACGCATTCGCTCGGCCTTAGCGCTCTGAGCAACAACAAAAAGTCGGGGATCTGAGCCGATGGAACCGATGGATCGGCCATATTCCTCCAAAAGCCCCTTCTCCATAAAAGCCTTACAGAAACCGAGGAAAGAAGAACTATAGTTTAACTTGTGATAAGCGAAAAAGTGCCTCCAGAACCCCAAAATATATATATATCTGTATACATATACAAAAGATATAGAAGAATACTTTTTGGACAGCCCAAGTCCAAACAAACCAATGCAACGCGTAGGCCTTCAACTGTGATTTAAGAATATTTAACAAAGAAAAGCAACAAAAATAAGAAAACCCCGTTCGTTAAATTTAATTTGTATTAGTTCGGTTTAGTATTTTTGTCTAATTCCCGGGTGTGCAACTGCTAACCGATAAGATAGCCATGTTCAACTCCAACATACCGGCCTCCTCGCTGCTCGGCATCGACCAAAGCGGCCTGCTGATGGGTGGCCATACGCCCAAGACGCCCGAGATCCTTAACTCGCTGATTGCCATGACCAATCCGCTGGACAACTTTAGCTTCAGTTCGGCGGCGGCGGCGGCCGTGTCCGCGGCCGTTTCCGCATCGGCGGCCTCGTCGGCGTCCTGCAGCGCCGCCTCCACGCCAGTGGTTACCGTGCGCCACTTCAACGGACATCCCAACGGCCAGGTGAGGATTGCTCGATAACACAAAAGCAGCGCAGCCTTAACCACCAAGCACCATGGCGTATACTTAATCTACGTATACTTTATTTGCAGTCCCACTCGCAGGACAGCAGTCATTCCAGTTGCTCCGGATCACCGCTTGACTCCCCAGCGGGCACGGCCACCACGCCCAGCGTCCAACAGGTATGTAATTTGATTTTTAATTGCACCCTGGAATTTGAATGGGCTCTGTGCTGATACTGGTTCTAAAAATATTAGGAACTTTTCTAACCTTACTTTGCTCTGCCTGGAAATACTAGCATATCTGAGATAAAAAACGAATGGTTAAAGAGTCGACTGAAATGCTGCTTAGCAATATACTTTAGTCACTATTGAGGGGCCAAATCTGTTTCCTATATATCCGAAATTCAAAATCGCAAAAGCGGTTCTAATTTATGAGAAATTTGTTGGAAAACAAACTGAAAAACGCCTCTCTCAGTTAACCCCTTTGCTGCAGCAATTAAAAGCTGCTCCGACCCAACGCCTATAGATTCATTTCCAGCAATAATCATAAATTACATTTGCACACACATCGATGGGGGATAGCTATGTGTATAGACGGGGCCATATAGACACCTGCCAATTATAACTGGGAGAGGGAGAAAAAGGGGGACTAGGGATGCGCTCGTTGCACAACCGAGAGATCGAATAGGCGGCCTTAAACTCGTATGTGGAATTAAGCGCTGAAGTTGACACCACCGCAGTTACGTGCCTCATTAAGGCCAATGTCAGTCAGCCAGTCAAGAGTGATTCTCCCCACTCGCACACAGAGATTCAGAGGCAGATTCAAATTCAGATTCAGATTCAGATTCACATCCAGATGCATATGCAATACTCGAACGCAGTGCCGCAAAAGTGAAATCAATTCGCGCTGCGTCTCGCAATTGACGCCCACGTCGGTGATACTCAGTCGAACGGACGGACAACGTTACGGACAGGGACGGACCATTGGCCGGTTGAGAGTGCGTGGGTCGATTTTGCACGGCGGCGTGCGCTGCGTGGGCGAAACAGTCTTCGAATAAATAAATGAATGAAACTGACCAAATTGAAGCGGCCAGATTGAAACTGCAAGAGCTCTTAGGCGGTGGATTACGACTGAAGAAAAACGCTTTATTAACTAAATTGTAAAACTGGGAAAAAAGTTCAAATATCTAAATTGTAGTTGGAAATTTTCCCGGACAACATTGAACATTACATAAACTTTTCCTGCAATTTGCAGCTAGACAAACGTAAAAGTGGGTGTGGCCCTCGGCTGAAACCCCTTGAATAATCTGTATGGTGACTCCCAACTTTCTAGCTTTTAAAGTTCATACGGACGAGCAGACAGACTAACATTAAAGTTTAGTAAACAATGCTAGCATGCCTTAAAAGTTGTCTTTAACCTTTTATTTGAACTTTGTTTCATATCCATTTCAATTTGAATTTCTTTTTAAAATTGGACATTTTACCATTAGTTGAACCCCGAACACTCGGAATTAGACTCATTCAAAAGTCTCCTTCCCTCAGAGCGTGAGCTTTTTGATGTTTTTTCCTTTGCCCGCCAAATATTTGCACAAATGTTGTCGAAAAAGAACGCAAAGCAAATGGGGGGAAATGCAAAATGGGGAGAAATTATAAGAACGGCAAACAAAACGAGTGAGAAATGTGCAAAAGTGCAAACAAGCCAAACAAAATGCAAATTTGCCAGCCCGAAAATTTGCGTTTTTTGTTTATTTTCGAATGAATTTTTGCGTCTAAAGTTGCAGCGATGCGAAGTGCAAAGAAAGGCTCGGCTGTTCCACAAAGTCTGTGGGTACAGATACAGAAACAAAAAAGATACAAAGATACTGATTCAAAAACACAGATACAAAGATGACTGAAGCCGCAACCTGTGCCGTCCATTCCCATTCCCATTTCCGATCCCCATTTCCATTTGCATGCACAGCCCCATTTACTCCGACGCAATTGCACAATTTTCCACCAGACTTTGTCCGACTTTTCGAGTCTACGCTGACCATATGGTCATATGTATTGGCTCCAGATTGTCAGGAATTTCGATTTTCGGTTGTATTTTTTTGGGACCGACGCATGCGATTATTTCATTTTGTTTTGAACTCCGATTTCGGCATTCTTTACTTGTCACTTTTCCTCACACAAAAATTATTTATATGATTTCTGGATCAATAAATATAGCGCAGCGTGCCTAAAATGAAAATGGAACCCTCAACCCAAAGCCGAAAAAATTAACAGAAGCGCAAAGCAACATTGAAAAAAAGAAGGGCGCGTTCAATCAGTAATCAATGGCATCTCAACAATTTCTCGATCAGACAACAAGCAACAATCAGCAAAAAGAATTAAAAACCACGGAAAAAATACAGAAGCAAAAACAAGAAAGTCCCCCTTGAAAGATGCCATATTGCGAGATACAATATTTTACTGAGAGTGACCCCTATGAAGAAGTATCGAAGAAGTTTCACAGCGCCAATGCTTCGTAGGATTTTCGTTAGAGTTCTATTATATTATAATTATAGATTTTATATAATACCCAGGCCTTGAAGAGCACTGTAGACATCAGTCGGTAGTGGTCGAGCTCCAGAGCAACATTTATAGTTAGGATAGGATCATCCCTTATATCCAGGGGCTAATCCTCGCGAAGATTCCACTCATTGTGTAACCACTGCTTAGTGCACACTTTAGTCCACTTAGGGAACTTCCCCAACTCTTACAGCCGAATGCAACCGAGTGCAGTCAATCAACGAAAGTTGACAGTGTGCGGAGACCATCTGTTCCTGGCTGCGCTCTCAGGCCTTAAGCTCCTCCATAATTGGTACTGACCCAGTGCAGGCTGGTTATCAAGGTTACTTTGGTTTTCGATTTTCTGTTTTGGGTTCGGGTTTTTTCAAGCTTCATTAGCCCACCCACTGCATCGGACTTCGTCGAGTGCCGAATGCACTTGTCAGTTGAGAAGGAAAGAGAGCGCCGCACACTTTCTGGGCGTGGTGATTGTCGCAGATTTCTATCTGTTCGCTTTAATATTTATAATTCATGCACAACTCGAGTGTCCCCAAATCCAGATGCCAAGCCCCAAGCCAAAGCGCAAAAAAGGTCGCTGGAGTAAATCACCGGGCAAATAAAGAAACAAAGCTGAAAATGCCGATGGAGATAATCTCCTCCAGAGAAATCGGGGAGCGATTCGTCATATCTCTCAGAAACTGTGCCGCGCTCTCACTTTGCAACTTCTTATTTCTCAAGGGGAAACAGCAAGCTGGCGAGGATCAGTACGGAGAATACCTATATTTTGTAGGCAAACAAAAATATGTGTCAGATAATTTGCAAGTGGATTCCGTTGAACAATATTTCATATTGAAATGTTATAGCTATGTTACAGATATAAATAGATCCCCTCTAACCGCCAACTTTCCCCTATTTTTCCGCCTTTGCAGACCTGCTCGCGCCTAATCAAGGAGGGCCTAAAGCTGTCCATCCAGAGCAAGCGCAAGCTATCCACCTGCGACTCCAGCTCCGGGTCGGAGCAGCCGCATTCCAAGTACTCGCGGCGCAGCAGCAATCACAACGGCGGACACAGCGGCAGCAGCAACAACAACTACAGCGGCAGCATGAGCAACGCCAACGATTTGGACGATGACTGTGAGGAGTCCAGTGACGAGGACAGCGAGACCAAGTCACAGCCCAAGGGACTGACTCCGGAGGACGAGGACCGTCGGCGGCGGCGTCGCGAGCGAAACAAGATTGCGGCCACCAAGTGCCGGATGAAGAAGCGCGAACGCACCCAGAATCTAATCAAGGAGTCCGAGGTTTTGGACACGCAAAACGTTGATCTGAAGAGCCAGGTGCGTCTGCTGGAAACTGAGCGCCGAAAGCTGATGGGCATGCTGCAATCACATGGCTGCCAACGAGCCGGGGGCTGTCAATTGCCCAACCAGCTTCTTCAATCGCCGGCACTGAAATATCTTAGCGAACTGGAACTAGAGACCGCGAACGAAATGGCCAATTCCGGCAGCAACAGCAACAACCAGCGGCTACAGAGCATACCTTCGATAGCCACCTTCAAGTATGGCTCCAAAACGGCGGCGGCTATGGCTCAACAACTACCCAATGGGTACTGCAAGCCCTCGCCCAGCGCCCAGGAGTTTGAGCACGCCGGATACCAGCAGCAGCAGTCCCTGAATACCGCCGGCAACAGCGTCGTTGAGCAGCAGCAGCAGCAGCAAGGACAGAGGAATCCCAGTCCCAGCCTAATCTCCGACTATGTACCCAACTGCGATGGCCTGACCACCAGCAGCAATCCGAGTCATAACAACAACAACAACAGCAGCAGCAACGCCAGCAGCAGCACCAACAGCAATGCCAGCAGCAATATCAGTAGCCACCACACCAGCAACATCAGCAATGCCACCACCAACACCAGTACAACGCCCACCGCCACCAGTAGCGCCATTGAGTTTGTAAAGAACGAGCTGGTGGACTCGCAGAGTCCCTACACCACCGCCTTGAGTGCTGAGCGGTTTTTATTTGAGCCCAGCGACGGTTTTCCGGACATCAAGCATGCTTGTGTTTTGCCCTCGCCCTGCGGTATCAATGGCCTTAACATGGCCAGTGTGGTTCACACGAATGGGACTACCGGAAATGGAAGTGGAAATATTAATAATAATGTTAATAACAATAACAATAATAACAACCACCTGATGGACTTCCACCAGGGCCTGCACCAGGGCAACATTGGTGCCGGAGTGGGCGTTGGAGTGGGTGTCGGAGTGGGTGTGATGACCCCCTACGACGACGAGCAGTTGCTGCTAATGAAAAACGGATGCTATGCCACCGATCTAATGTCCCAACTGGTGGAAGATTGCGGCGAGTATGTGGACTTGGACTCGGCCACCGCCTTTATGAGCAACGGCAGTTGCCTGGCGTGAGGAAGGGCGCCGGACAGGGAGCGGGATCGAAACCGCGACCTGCTGCTCCTAGCCTTCGATCAGCCCTGCAGCCAACATCAGCAGAAGCACGAGCGACAGCAACAGCAGCCACTGCAAAATCCTGCGGAGAAAGAGGAACCACCATCCAGTCCACAACTTGATCGACAGGTGGAACTCGAAATGGAGCTGCAATTGGGAGAGGAGCAGGATCCGGCTTGGGCCCATGTAGACTACTGGTGCTAAACCATCAACCCTATACTAATGTTAATCTTAACCGCCACTCATTGACTAAGCAAAAGCAGGAGTAGAGAAAAGGAAGCCGCAGTCAGTCCCCTTAAGACAACCCATAACACGTAACCAACCTCCCATTCAATTCGACCCATTTTATCACCATAACATCCTACCCAAAAATTCTAAAATAGGAATATTTTTTGCTACCACGTCAACAGTTCTTATTATTTAAACAAAAATGTCTTTAATTTAGAACTTTTTCAGTTATTTATTAGCACTTTTTTTTGTAACACGGCAATCCAAGTTCTTCCAATAGCAGAGTTCCCACTGTAAGGCCCCGATCCCGCAATTCAATCATGGACCACTCGAATATAATCCCCAACCCCCAGATTTATACCCCTCAACCTTTGATCCCAAGTCCGCCTGGAGCCGGCATCCAGCCTGTGGCTTAACTACCTCATGAAGAAAGAGCAGAAACAATTAACAAGTAACTATCGTAAGAGATCTGTAAGGAGTAAGGTGTAAAGAATGTAGGACGATGGACGAAAAAGAACAGAACACACACGAGCAGCGATGAACGAAGCACTTGCACAACTGTACATAACCCAATTTTTGATACGATAGCTCGGTATATCGATAACATTCCATTTGCAAGCCTGCGACATAACGAAGTCGAGAGAAGAAAAGCAGTGATCAACTGCTAGCAGTCACATCCGCATCAGTAATTATTAATTTTAATTTGTTCGATTCATTATCTCTTTGTTTTCTTTTACCTCCCAACGAAGCCTTAAAAATAATAATAAATATGCTTATATATATTTGTAAACAATCGAGAGATTAGAAGGGAGGGAAAATCAAATTGAATTCGATGCAGAAGTAGTAGGAGACATAGGAAGCCCATGCGATATGACGTTTGATATTTTTTTTCTAAAACTTAGACTTAGTCAGTGATAAAACCTATATATACCGTACATATATAAACAAAATAAACGTATACATTTTTGTTTTTTTTTTTTGTGTCCATACTTTGTAAGCTATGTTTGCTATGTATGATGAGTGAACAATTGTGTAAGCTGTTGCCTTAATCAAAAATGAAAACGACAAAAAAAGATCTTTTAATTGACAACTAAAACTAAATTACTACACTATATTAAATCTTTTGCAAAACTAATCTACACATACAAGAACAACAAAATATTTAAATAATATATATAAAACATGGCAGATAAATGCAAAGAGATATGTATATATGGATGAATTTGTAGAGTCGAAGACCTCAAAGTGCTGCTAAAATTGAAACTTTGCAACTCCTTTCAATTTGCGCCTTATTACAGCTTAACAAAAACAACACTTTTGTAATTTATACTATATACATAAAAACGAAAAGTCCAAGAATATTTATACAGTCGTGTACTAAAACAAAGTAAATCTTATACATTTGTGTGTGCCTATTGCTTGATCAACGAGTTAAAGCAGAGTTAATTTATATAAATATATATATATACATACTTATACACAGATATAACAGTTATATATATACAAAAGTGTGTGTACAAACAGCTGTGAGCACCAAAAAGTGGCCTAACAAAGAAATTCCCCCTTACAACAAGTGCTTTGAAATTGTTTTGTAATCGTAATTGCCTCGAGTTAACCAACGATACCGAAAACGATAATCGATAAATTATATCTATGTATGTATGTACTATTATATTTAAACGAACCCGATGAGCTCTTCAAGCATCTTGAGCACCGCCTTTTTCGCTAGTTGTACCAAGTCTACAAAACTGTTATGTCACCCAGAAATCCCCCCAAAATATATCCCAAGTAACCCCCACGAAAATGGGTGCCCATTCGCCCCAAATATGATTGTTAAGCATGTAACCAACAAAGCTAAAGCCTTTCCTCTCGAAATGGAGCTTTACAATTTTAATATTGAATTGAGCATTACCTTATTAAGCAAAGTTTACCTCACACAAAAAACGCTCGCACACAAAAAACACACACAAAGAGGCAACCCTATAAAATTTAAGGTTAGGGACTTCACTCGCCGACAATTGATATAACGTTTAACTTCCAAACAAAAGAAAAACTAAAAAAAAAAAAAAAAAAAAAAAACAAAATATTTAAACAAAAACCACTCAGGTCAAGCGAGTGGAGGAGCTGCCAGGGTTGTCACCACATTCGATGTTAAATGTAATTCGTAACTGTAAATGTAAACTGTAAACCGTAATTGTAAATGGCAAAATGCAATCAAGTCCATGAAAGCAAAGTTTTCGCTTGTAAATTTCGTTTATTTTTGTATTATTTCTCGATTTGTTTGTTTGATTTGTTGTTTCGATTAATATATTCTCTAATATATATATATGTATCTACATAAATATGACCTGAAAGAGTCACACTTGAGTTTGAGTTTTGGTTTTGTGGGTTTCGCTTCTGCCAGCAGCTGAAAGGCGAAAATATCTTATTAATAGAGCATTGTAGAATTAGATCAACATCATCGGAAAACCAACCATCGCTCTCATCCACGCAGGATTCATCCAATCTTAAGTGGCGCATCAGAATTTTAACATTTCTACCTTTGACCTTGACCTGAACACGGACCCCTCATCTTTAGTTTTTAATTTTAGGATACACTACGTTTGCAAATAACTTAAACACAACTTGCGCTACGAAAGTACCTGGACAAATGTAACGATTAACGATCAGCAATAACGGAAGATCAATCTTGGTTATTGTCTTAAAAAAACGAAACGCGAACAGAACTCAGCTGCAGGCAGGAACGGACCTGAAAGCCCCGTTAAAAAATATACTTTCAATTGTATAGCCCTAGATCTAGATCTACATATACACACACATATATATGCTAAAGATATTGATAAAGTTACATAAATTTATATGTGTATATGTATACAAACCGCAAGAGAAAGCAACAAACAAAGAAAACTCCCACAAACTGTGCTAAAACAAACGTAAGAAATAATAAAAAAGAAATGTCGAGAGAGTCCAGATGTTATTTGTGTAATTTTGACCAGAGCAAAAATATACGAAAAATAGATCTAGCCGACTAGCAATGTGAAAAAGCCAAGCAAGAGCAACAACAGCAACCAAGCCCAATCAAATAAATGTCTAACTGAATGATATTTGATAAAGTCGATAATGTTAACTATCATCCCCCCAAGTCATCCTTATTCAGTGTGTTAATGTTATTCCGTATCTCTAACGCTCGCTGTTCCCGCATCTATATCTGTATCTCTAACTGTCTCTGTAAACCATTTCCGATCCGAACAAAACCGATCACACTCTAAAATAACTACAATAAAATTCAAGTTTAATATCAAACTATATGAGTTTTGTCTTTCGATTAAGGTGTGCCAAGTCTAAAAACATATCATCATATCAGCGATTTTGCATCTGCAATTTCCAAAAGGATATCAAAGTTGGAAAAATTCTGTATTTTGGCAGCGTTGGAGGGTTATCACATACGAAGGGATTCTTGACTGTTTGGGCAATCAAGCATTTGAAAAGTTTCACAGCTTACCTTTCGATTCACATACTCAAAATAATTTTAGGAATTTCTTATAATTACAACTGAATTGCCAAACTCTACACTTTTGTTGTGTCGTATAGTTTCAATGCAGTACTTATCTACCTGCCCCAATACTAGCGATCTTCATCTTCATCAATCTTGAATCCACCCGACGTCACACCGCCCGGGGAAATGTCTGAATCAACCTGACCTGCCTTCAGTGTTTTAATTGTTCATTTTCAAGGAGGCGACTTGTACAATCCGTTTTATGTGGCCACTTGCATACATATCTGTAAACTCATTATCATAAACTAAGTATCTTGCGATACATTTTGATTTAAAGACTTCAGGGCATCCAAAACGTCTGTCATTAGACACAATGATCGTCCGATCGTTTTTTCAATCAAGTTCATTCTTGGCGCGTGTTCCGCGTGGGCGTGGGACAATCAGTTCTGCCCGATCCGCGCCTCCACAGCACCCCACCGATTTCAGATCCGATCTGCATCGCTGACAGGCACAAGATATAAACAGACGGTGACATCATGTCTTGCAAGCGGGATTTTGTCTCTATCGGCGTCTCAGCGAGTGCGACTTGCTATGTCGCCAGCTACTCGTGGATAGAACCCCTCTCGTAGCCACCGGTTCTCCAGTTCTCTGGCGCTACGCTAATATGCATAAGTTGAAGGCTCACTTTCGGAGCTCCGAGCTGTGATCGAGCCTGGGTTTGAGTCGCGCTCCGATGATTAATGCTGCCCCCGGCAGTGATTAATGCCTAATTGCTTATTGCATGTCATAACAGTAATAAAAGAACGAAAAACACCGCACAAAATCCTTCTCGCTGCAGCGTGTGTCATAGATTGGGTCACCGCCTCCACGGGAGTCACATGCACCGGACACACGATATGAGGGATGATTCCTCCCCAGACAAGCCCTCTTCTGAGATGTCAGGTTATTAAGTCACCTCTCCAAACAAAAACTCTAGTCAACACACCAAACTAAAACACGGAGGAATCGGCCAAATAAATTCATAGACAATCTTTCGGGTTTTGATACTTCAATAAAGTTTATAAAGCAAATTTTGAGAGAATACAATCACAAAATTTCGGAGATATTGCAGTTTTGGGTCACAATTGGAATGAAAGACGAATAGTTGTACATCCAGTTTATAGGCCAGAAGTGCTGGTTGTTTATCAATCTTCTGCAATACCTTTCGACGAATATAATCGGTTTTTGGAATGATAATTAGCATTAGCCCGAGACTGTTTGATTCAAAAATGGGCAATAAAAAAGAATTTATAGCCCCCTAATCATCCAACGATCCTTTCGTCTACCTATTAGAATGGCATTTACGAAATCCGTGATCGCGGCAAATGTGATTCGGCCAGAAGAGATTTTAGTGTCCAGATCAAATCCCATGAACTTTGAAATATGGAATATGAAAGCAAGCAGCGGGCGCAGAGCTTTGATAAATTATGGCATTTAATCGCATACAATATCAGCCATAAATAATCGGAGAACGCATTATCATTGAGGTAACTATTAGCAAGCACAGTGGCACACACAGGCGTATTTGTATTTGAATTAAGATAGTCTTACATGTGTTGCAGCATTGGGTATTTATAGTCGTGCGTTAAGTGAAAAATTATGCCACCTAGCAAAAGCATAGCAAAAGCACAAGTGCGATTGTGACAAATGGGATATATCTTCGGGGGTTGCGATTACCTATTACCACGACCACTCCCCGAACTACGATGACCGACCCGCTGTCTACCAAGGTTCCACTCGCAATCGCTGGTCTCAATGGAAAAGTCTCGTGACTCAGCGGGCCAGAAGGTCAGGAATAGGTAGCGTAGCCGGAGTGGGTTTTCAGTTTTCAGTTGAGATCGTTGAAAGAGAATGGGGCGTGGCACGATCAAGAACAACGAAGCTAATAAGCTGGTCGATGTTGAAATCTCTGAAGGACGAGCCACCACCTTTTATAAAACCTTTATTGAACTGAAACTAGAAATTTGCAAATCTTCGTATTCAACAATACTACTACTATATAGCATGCACGCGATCCTAATTGGTTTGGGATTAAGATAATCGGATCGGTTGGGGCAGGTTGGTATAAAAGCCCCTCGTTCTTACTAAAAACACGCGTAAATAATGGGGTCATATGACTAAATCCGAAACTGCGGAGAAAGAGGTTGGTGGACTTTTCAAATGAAATTTTTATTTTAATTATATATCTTGAAATATATAAAGAAAATCGTTGATGGTAATAGATTTAATTGGTATGACTCATGTTTAAGACCAAACCTTTTGATATTAAATTAAAACACCTCTTAGCGAGGTAAACTAGTAACGAACGCACAATCAACATACAAACGTACTGATGTCAACATTTGTGACGAAAACAAGAGGGAACGCTATAGTCGAGTGCCTCGACTATCAAATACCCGTTACTCAGCTAAAGTCAGCAGTCTCAAGCAGGGCAAACCAATCAGCCGCTTCAAAAAATTTAAAAAATTTCTTCTACATTTCGGTAGGCGTTAATAACCCAAACAAAATTGCGTTTACACTTTTGCTCTAGCTTTAAAACTATGGGCGCCACAGCTTTTCGCGGTTTGTGGGCGTTAGGGGGGAGGGGGGGTTTCCAACTTTGGTCTATCAATATGTATTGATGAAACGAATACACATTGCTTTTCCCGTTAATATAGCTTCAAAACTGTGGGTGCCACAGTTTTTCGCGGTTTGTGGGCGTTAGAGAGGGCGTGGCACATCGGCGTGAAAAACTTGCGCTGCGTATTAACCCCTAGAATCTGCATGACAAATCTCAATCTTCTAGCTTTTATAGTTTCCAAGATCTCAGCGTTCATACAGACGGACAGACGGACAGACGGACAGACGGACAGACGGACATGGCTAGATCGACTCGGCTAGTGATCCTGATCAAGAATATATATACTTTATATGGTCGGAAACGCTTCCTTCTGCCTGTTACATACTTTTGCACGAATCTAATATACCCTTTTACTCTACGAGTAACGGGTATAACTATTTACAACTCTAATTCAAAACATTGTAATCAGTTCTTTTGTATGTTGATGGTGCGATCGTCAACTTCTTTTTACCTCGTTAATTGATTATACGTAATGGGATAATGTGAAACTAGAGAGTAAACTTCATATACATAAATTGAAAGAATTACCTTAGCTTACATGCAGTTACAACGAAAATATGGGAACGTTTAGTTGTGTTTGTTATTTATGCACTTTGTTTCATACATACATACATATGTGCCTGCACCTCAAAGCACCTAATATTTAAGCATTACATATGTATGTAAGTAATTACATATATGTATTTATATACATATATGTATGTACATACATATTTGATTATTGGGGCTCCATACATGCACATGCACATGCACATACATTTGCCTGCAGCTCAAAACACTTGTTACATAAAAACAAACTTCAATGAAATCCTTTCAAATTAAAGGCGGAGGTTAAGCAGCATATGTGGATATACAAATATATATAAATAATGTATTTATATACATATATGTGCATATTTGATTATTGGGGCTCCTGAAGGCAGACCATGGACGCCATCTTGCCAGAGAGTGGGAACGCAATTGGCAATTGGGCGTCTTCGAAAATGAATAGCATGCATGGCTAATTGGTACTTGATCAAGTTTTATGGCTTACTAACCGGGAGGTGTATTACTTAATCATTACTCACCGCCAGATATCCAGATTTAACACTTTTTCACTTCTTAAATTTTTTGTGACGCTTTTCTTTGCTGCTTTTCGTTTTTGGCGCCTCTCTTTGTATCCTGTTCTGGTATTTTTTAGTGCCAGCAAAGGCGTTATCGACATCAGGGTGGCCGTTTGTCGTATAGTATTTTATAGTTTTTGGTATATTTTGAAGAGGATAATAATTAAAAGTTTGTTTTAACCAGGCGTATGACGATTTAAAACGAATAAATTTAGAAATTGGAAACAAATAAATAGGACATTTTTTAATAAATTAACGCGTGTTCACCAAAACAATACTTAAAAAATACCGAAAATATAACTGGAGAGTGTCTCCGCTATTTGAGGTGGGTGTATCGGCTGTCAGACTTCCATCACTAACGCGATGTTTTTAGCCTCCCATCTCTATATGTACCTTTTGTTGTTGTCGTCTTCTTCTTCTTGGCGCGTCGTTTTGTCTTTGGACTTTTCCATTTTCCCGATTTTCTTTTTAGAAATGTAAAATAGATTAAAGAAAAGCCGGAAAATGGCCCAGTACACTCCCCACCAGGCACTGGCGACGCCCACCGCCCAGGAGTTTGGATTCCCCTACACACCGTACGGAATACAGGAGCAGCTGATGCAGGAGCTCTTTCAGGTGCTCGAGGACAAAAAGATTGGCATATTTGAGAGTCCCACGGGAACAGGGAAGTCCCTCACACTCACCTGTGGCGCACTCACCTGGCTGGCGAGGCACGAGGAGCTGGTGCGATCGGAAATGCTGGCGGAGATTCGCCGGGTGCAACTGGAGCTGGCCAAACTGGAACAGAATGGTGAGCAGGCCAGCGATTGGCTGGAGAGCCAGGGACTTTGCAGGCTACAGCGGCAGGAGCTCCGAAAGCTGCAGCACTTGCAAGAGTTGCTGGACCAACAGGATCATCAGCTAACGGAGATCAGGAAGCGGGCTAAGACCCATAACAGGGGAAGGAGGCAGAAGCAGCTCCCAGACAAGCAGGTGGACCTTGGAAAGGACCTGGAACTCAAATCCGACTCGGACTCAGAGCACGAAACGGCAGATGGACCACAGGAAACCAGCGAGGATCGCTATCGCCCCGTGCAGATTTTATTTTGCAGTCGCACCCACTCCCAGCTGACACAAATTGTGGCGGAACTGCGCAAGACACCACATGGCCAGTCGGTGAGGTGCATTTCCCTGGGCTCCCGGCAGCAATTGTGTGGAAATCCCCAGGTGCGCAGTCTCCGACAACTGGGACTGATGAACGAACGTTGCCTTGAGATGGCTAACAAGAAAGGACAGCCTAATCCCAGCAAGAAAAGTAGACTAACTGCTGGGGCGGGGGCGGGCGGTAGGTGCCCATTTAAGTCGCCTTCTTTGGTGGAAGCTCTTCGAGATTTGGCTTTAACTGAACCGATGGACATTGAGGAGCTGGCCAACGAGGGAGCCGCCTGTGGTGCCTGCTCGTACTACGCCTCCAGATCTGCTCTGGAGCAGGCTCAGCTAATATTACTTCCATATCAGCTACTACTGCAGAAGTCCGCCCGCAACCAGCTGGGCATAAATCTCAAGGGATCCATTGTTATTGTCGATGAGGCCCATAACCTTTTGGACACTGTGGCCCAGCTGCATGGCGCTGAAATCAACCGTCAGCAGTTGGAGCGGGCTAAAGTGGAGATCTCTGGCTACAAAGAGCAGTTTCAGAAACGTTTTAGCACCAAGAATCTCTTAAAAATAAACCAACTCATCTTCATAGTTCGTCGGTTGCTTAAGATTCTCGACCAGGATAAGGATCGGGCCCAGCCCCACAAATCAAGAATGCTGCGCACCTATGAACTAACCGCCGAAGGCGACTTCTTCAACATCGATCTCTCTGAGCTTCTGGATTTTTGCGCACGCACCCGTTTTGCCCGTAAGGTCCAAGGGCATGCGTCCAAAATGCAAAGGGAACCGCGCCCCAGTGAGAATCAGCCGCCCATGTCATCGGCGAGGAGTCTGATCCTCCAGAGATTGGCCAGCGAGCAAAAAGAAAAGGAGCAGCCCAAGCAGCAGCTCAAGAGGAAACTAGAAGATATCGGTGAAAACGTGGTGGAGCCCACAAAGACGCCCGTGTTAGAAGTAATTCCCTCGCCCATAAGACCATTGCTTGCATTTTTGGAAACCCTCACCAGCAATGCAGAGGATGGCCGGATTTTATTAGACTCTCAAGAGGGCACAGTGAAGTATCTACTACTTGATCCTGCCGAGCAATTTGCTGATATCATTAGCGAAGCTAGAGCGGTAAGCCAATCCAAATAAAGTTACAATAGATTTAATTTATTTCTGTACTTACCTGCAGATTGTGATTGCTGGTGGAACCATGCAGCCCACCCAGGAGCTGAAGGAGCAGCTGTTTGCCAGTTGCCAGGATCGCCTGGTCGAGCGTTTTTACAGTCATGTGGTGCCCGACAATGCGGTCTTGCCCTTCGTGGTCTCCAATGGTCCAAAGGGTGCTCCTTTATGTTTTAAATTTGCCCAGAGGGCAAACATAGAATTGGTGGGTTTCCATAACTTTAACTTAAATATTCGCTTCTTAATGAATTACTTTCCACTACAGCTCCAGGAGCTGTCAATGATCCTTCAGAATCTCTGCCAAGTAATACCAGGCGGTGTGGTTTGCTTTTTGCCATCCTACGAGTATTTGGATAAGGTTTACAAACATTTAGATCAGTCCAGTGCGCTTGAGAGGATTTCGCGCAAGAAAAGCGTTTTCAGGGAGGTACCCGGCTCAGCGGAGCAGCTCTTGGAAAAGTATGCTGCGGCCATTAAGGCATCTGGCTCCGGAGGGGCCCTGCTCTTGAGTGTCGTAGGAGGGAAGCTCTCCGAGGGCCTGAACTTTGCCGACGATCTTGGCCGGGCAGTCCTGGTGGTGGGTCTACCTTATCCGAATCGCCAGTCTCCGGAACTGCAGCAGCGAATGCGTCACTTGGATGCAAAACTAGGTACCGGATGTGGCAACGAATTCTATGAGAACCTTTGCTTAAAGGCCGTCAACCAGTGCATTGGCCGAGCAGTTCGTCACATCAATGACTACGCTTGTGTCTACCTGCTGGATGAACGCTTTGCAAATGCCAGGGTACAGGGCAAGCTACCAGAATGGATTTCCCGCCACATTGTACAGGCGAGTACCGGAAAAGGAGGCTTTGGAGCTGTTCAAGCGCAAACTGCTAGATTTTTCAAGAACAGATAAGACAAAATCAATGAGGCCTTATTTTAAGGTTTATGTAAATGTCACAAGTTGGAGTATTGGTATTATTACTTTGGTAGGAAATCTTTAAGTCATCAAATTATGGAATTTATTATTTATACAAAAATACGTTTGAATAATAGTTTAAATTAATTTTAGGAATGTATTGTTTGACAATAATTGACATTTCAGCCTAAAAAATTTAATTTAATTGGAAAATTTTCCCAAAAAATTGTGATGCTACCCCTTTTAAAAAAAATCGACAATTTTTAAATTCCCTAAGTCAGTCGAAAGTGCACTAATATTAATTATTAGGTTGTTATCTGCTCAGAACTGTTCGCCTTTTTAGTTTGGGACCATTTTTGCAAAAATTAGAGCAAAAAACAATTATAAGAAAAATCAAATTTTTGCCAAAATTCAAAATCCTCATTTTCCGCCAAAAAAATCAGTATTTTGTGCATAATACTAGAAATAATGGTCCAAATATGGAGCGGCATACCTTCCCGAACTCGTAGTAAAATTCTCTACAACTTGGCATTTCAGGGAAAAAAATTTTATTTTTTTGAAAATTTTCGCAAAAAATTGTGATGGTACCCCTTACAAAAAATTCGAAAATTTGAAAAAATTTTAAATTTCCTAAATCAACCGGAAACTGCACTAATATTAATTATTAGGTTGTTATCTGCTCAGAACTGTTCGCCTTTTTACTTTGGGACCATTTTTGCAAAAATTAGAGCAAAAAACAATTATAAGAAAAGTCACAATTTCGCCAAAATTCAAAATCCTCATTTTCCGCCAAAAAAAACAGTAGTTTGGGCGTAATAATGCAAATAATTGTCCAAATATGGAATGGCATACCTTCCCGAACTCGTAGTAAAATTCTCTACAACTTGGCATTTCATGCAAAAAATTTTATTTTTTTGAAAATTTTCGCAAAAAATTGTGATGCCAATAAAGAGTCAGTATTTTGACCATTATAATATAAATAATGGTCTAAATATTGAATGCAATACCTCGTTGTTTTCGTAATTAAATTTCCCATTCCCCAATTGTCAACATTTTATACTTATAACCCCGCTAATATTATTTTGACCGCGACTGTAAATAAAAATCCAGGGTTACAACTGCGACTGGGCGCTATTCGATTGCTTACAAAATGTCTGGCAGCACCGACACTATCGAATAGTCATCGATTTTTGAGCCAGCTCTAGAAACTGCGTTTTCCAGTTTTTTTATGGCCCAAAACCGTGGTGGATCGGGACTAAAATTCGTTAAAAGGTGTAAAATCGCCGTTTGTCTGTCCGTGTGTGTGTCCTGTAAAAGTGGTAGTGCGTTTTTTCCAAAGAAGTTTCATTTATTTACACACCACACATGTGGGCAAATTGATAAGAGTGTCTGTGTGTGTTTGTCTTCGATGATAAAATTCAACAAAAAACGAAACCAAAAAAGCAACAACGAACGCGATTCGCCGCTATTGAAGAAACGCTTTTTATTGATAATCATGGGGATAGTATTATTACAACATAACATTTTAGAAGCAGATGATACTGGAAATCTAATGGACAACCCCCCGCTAAAGTTGCCCCACCATTTAGTGGTTATTCTTGTTAGTCGCTGTCGCCATTGTTTTTACCTCCACTTAAGAGCAAACTCGTTTTGGCTGACTTTGATAAAAATACAGAAAAAGAGGAAGACAACTGGCACACATTTAAAAAAATGAAAAATCAGCAGAAATAGCTGAAAAACACTCGCTTGCATTTGCAGTTCGGGAGTGTTCCCTCTTCTTGTTTACTTTTTGAGCTATATCTATTTTACAATTGTCCATTGACTCCCCCTCTCTACATCTTGCTTTGTGGAGTTGTGCTGCTCCATTTCATTCTCAATTCGCATTATCCAAGTTGAGGAGTAGGCAAACCTGCGGATACCCTTCATTTCTAAGGTGGGGTCTACGGGTCAGAGCATCAGTAAAAGATACGTTTTCTAAGCGTCGACACCCTGGCGATCTCTGGACAAGAGGACGCCATCAAAGCCGTACTGTCAATGTTATAAAATTGTATTTCTGCACTCAAGTTATGTTTCCAGTTATTTGTTCTATGTTTTAAATATGCGTTTTATAACCATTTAGTTGGTTGATAAATAAAAAAAAATTGTATTGTAATTGTAAAAAAAAAATATAAAATATCATATCATATTAAAAGAATTAAGATTTCGCGTCCAAACTATTTGGGTAGGGTATTCAAAAGCCACCATCGCCTCATGAGCCAGTTATCCTCTCTCTGAGAAGAGAGCGTCGCGCAGGTCTCTACTATCAATGATGCCAATTTTGAAGACTTGAAAATAGACAGATTATAATATTTATTATAGGAAACGTCTAAACTATTTGAATTGCAAAATAACTGAATATGTCGAGATAGAGACTTTCAAATACAATTTTTTTTAATTATAAGAATTCCCCAACTAAAAAAAGACTAAAAATTCTAAAATTCTCTAATGGAAAACTCGAAAAACTGGCAGAGAAATAGCTAATTTGACCCCACTGCGCTCTCTCTCTCTTTTACATCGCTCTCTTTGTTTGCTCAGCTCTCACGGCCCCGGTCTCTCCCGTGGCGACCAGAAAAGTCTATATAAGGAACCGCGAAATCTCCTCTCTTTGTTATTGCACTTTCAACCGCGCGTCGGTCGTCATCGAAGAGTGGATTCGAACCGAGACCGAACTCGAATAATTTTTAACCCGAAAACATAGGTTCCTGCAATTGCCGGGCAGGAAATACATTATCATAATATACCCGGATGGTATTTGGCTTGCTGCAGGGGTAGCCCCCGACGATAAGGACGATGATGTTCTGATATAGTTTTTCTTTCGACCACCTCAGACGGTTGAAGTTGAGGAAGAAGAGGAAGCACAGAGAGAAGGTTGCAAAACGGAACGAACCGGAAACGAAACGGCTCGCGGCTCGACACGAAACGGTAAATGGAACTACGCCCTGAACGCCCGACTTTCCACTATATAAAAGTTAAATCTCGAGATCTGTGATAACAATGTTAACTGAACTAGCAGGAATACTCTAGCGAATACATAATACAAAAAACAACCGATTAACATGTGCCGGATGTCGAACTACTAGTATACAAAGTAGTACTAAATTATGGTTTTGTATTTCCTTTAACCTAATCAAATCAAACCGTAGGCTGTGTTTACAAGAGTGTAAATTATAAGATTTTCTTTTATATTTTTTTGGGTGTGTGAAAAGTGAAAGTGAAAATTTAGAGTAACGAGCAGGACGCGCTAAAAACGAAGAGAGGAGTGAGAGCATGCGTTGTTGTTGCTGTGTTTTTGGTTTCTTTTTTTTGCCAGGACTCTCGAGGACTCCCTCGCACACACAAACGCTCTCTCGCTCTTGTTCTAACGGTCCTTGTTCTCTCGCTTGCAGCAGCGGCGTTTTGTGACGTCAAAAGCAGCGACGTCCTTCGCTGGCAGACACACACACAAACACACGCTCACTGACAGACACAATACCTCACTGAGAGAAACAGAAACTCCCACCAAGAGAGCCCTCCCCCTCAGCAACAAGAGCACCAGCGACCGCTTTGTTGATCCGCGAGTGTGCTGTGTGTGTTGTTAGAGGCAGCCGCACAACTGCAACTGCAACTGCACTAGCAACAACTGCAACACCGCCATACAAAAAATAAAAATGGAACAGCCGAGCATTCTCGTCAAAATCCTGCACTCGATTCCGCACGTGAATTACACATTCCGTCGGGTTAACGACACCTTTAATCCGGACAGCGATGTTTACCTCGAGGTGAGTACCATTCCCAATATACAGAGAGAAAAATTGGTTCGACACCCTACATTTCTGAACCAGAAGAATATACTTTTCAAAAGGACATCTTGCAGTAGCAAGTAAAAAGTGGGCGAAAAAAAGATTTCTCGGAGGTATTACTTGAACTCGGACTGCTAAACTCATTTCGACCCTAACATTATTTAAAGCTGAAAAATCAATCGTGGGATTTGAACTCAGGCTTCAGTGGTACCTATTTTAGATGTAATATTTGAACCTAAACTTTCAGTATCAGTTGATGATACTGTAAGGTAAAAAATAAAAAAGTTAGTAGATGGAATTCGAACTCGGTTTATTGAAGATAGATGTGAGTACTGCTAGTGCTATCATCTTGTAGGGAGGTAAGGGATTAATATACAGAAAAACTGGAATAATTGAATATTACTTGGAATGCAGCTAATTCAATAAACACCAAAGCCACTCGAAAAACATTCCCAGACACTTTGATTTGAGTTCTAAACAAATGTTGAGTACCTACCTCCATTTGAGATATTGGACTGTATACTTGAGCGGAACTCGAGTATCCCCACTTGAGATTCGAGTTTTGGGTTTGAGTTTCGCTATCTATTTTGGAATTTTCCTGCGGGTTTTTGTTTGTCTTTTGTTTCCTTTCTTTGGGCTTTCCCCCTCTGTGTATTGTCTCTTATCCGCCAGTTTTTTTTACCTGGTTCCGGGGTTTGTTTCGCTTGCAATTGCATATAGGATAGGACACAAAAAGGAGCACAAAGGCGAGAAAAACGTGTGGATAAATTTCAATTTCCACAGCTCTTCCTCTTGCTCCTTTTGCCCCGCCTCTAGTCGTTCCATTTCCAATTTGTTCCCTGTGGAGTCTCCTCATATTTGTCAAAATCTCTGAGAAGAATTTTGGTCAGCTCTCTTGTGAGAGAGCGCCAATTCTGCTGCCTTTTTGTTTCCATTTTGTTCCTGCCATGTGCGCTCCATGTGACGCCTCTGGTAAGGAAAGGGGGTGGACGGACCGTAAAGGGGGTGGGGGTAAGCAGCAGCTGCACACTTCCGGCTTCCTTTGCCTTGTTTTCCCCTCTTATTTTTCTTTGTTTCCCCGACTGACCAACCTATCATCATCATCGTTCTTATCTCCCTCGCATCTTCAGTGCTTTATATACCGTTTTGCAGAATGGTGCGGGGCGGGGCGGGGCGGGGTGGTGAGGGTGACATATGCAAATTGCTAGTACCTCTTCTCGGGTTTCCTCCAAAAATCTCAGCCATGAACCAAAATCATTGCTGAAATCCCAGCGGGAAAATTTGATTAAAATTAGCAGTCTTGTCATCTCCATTTTCCCAGTGATGCTGGGAAATGCCGGCTTCCAGCGCGAAAATTGTGTGCGTGCGAAAATTCAGGTCAGCTGGCAAAGCATTTGCTTCGGTTTTTCTTTTTTGGATTTTGTGTTGTTGCAGTTGGACGTGGATGTAGGTCAGGCTGCACTTTAGCTCCCGACGTTTGCTATGGGCGGAGAAGGGGAAGGGGTCCGGACTTGGGACGTAATTTTTACGGGCGTCAGCAAAAGTCAACCACACACTTAAACAAATTACAAAAAATGTGCATTTAATAGATTCTCAAACCAGTTCTGGAACATATTAACGAATTTGCTATCATTATCCAGATCACAATGAAGAAAAATATATCTCAAATGGTGTCAAGTCCGTTTCAAGATCCTAACTAAATTTGTCCTTTAAGAATAGTTATTGGGAACGCTTACAAATCCTCGTGTTAAAGTAAAACTAGGTTTTGAACATGGAACCTATCTTAAGGCTAACATGCGAACTAGAAATGGAATTAAATTTCTATTTTAATGTTTTAATTTGTTCTCCCAGTGTGAGTCCGCAATGGATGGCTAATTGGTGGGGCAGGGCTTTGGCTTCTCGGGGTCTTAGCTTTTAACTTTAGCTGGCAAAGCAAAAAATTAGAAACGGGGGCAGACTTACATCACTTTGGATTACGTTTGGATGCTATAAGGACTCAAAAGCAGAGAGTCCTTCATCTAGTCTTTATCAAGACAACGTTATCTATTCACCCGGGAACTCATCCCTCGAATACAATCCAATCCTACTCAAGTCGGGCCGGGACGGCACTCATTGCATTGATTATAACGCTGACGATGGCGATGATCAATTCAACCTTCAACTAGTGGCGGACGTGGACAATAACAACACAGACCAGCACAACCCCATCCCTATACATGCCTATATACATGTGTCTATGGCTGAGAGTGCCCGACCGGCAGGGAGGAGAATATATATATAGTGTGAAGCACCCGCATCGGCCAGATGAATCCGTAGATTGGGCTAAAATTAAACGCGGCCTGGGACTTGAAATGGGAGAACGCAAATGGATGATGATGATTTGTTTGCGAGAAATGTGTCCATATATAGAGTTCTCAAAACAAAAAAAAACAGTTGATATACAGGCTTTCGAACTACTTTAAGATTGTCCTATCCAATTATTGGTTATCCTATAATTGTGAATCCGGTGTGGGTTGAATATTATATCTACCACACGCCAAATGAGAACGGTGGCTCTTAAATTTTCCATTCTGTAAATGAAAAGGGCTTTCTTAATCTTTCCTGCTTTACTTTATTCATGAGACAGTCCTACCCTTTCAGAGATTGCTCTATATATAGCTTGCATTTTATGCAGATTGCTATACGTATGTATGTATATGCACTTCGAATATCTCGGGCAGATTGTCAAGCTTTTGTGCCTGCGTCAACACTTTCCCGACTCCTGGGACTTTCGTTGCGGGCTATGCCAACTGCAATCTTTCTGTTACTTTAGCTGTACTGGGTACTGGCACCCTCCTCCCCACCCCACAGTCTTCAGCTGCTGTCAGAATAACAAAAGGGAGCCGGGGAAGGACCAAGCTGATACAGATTTGTGTTCATTCCCATTCCAATTCGTATTCCCACTTCGACCGCCCGATCGACAGACAGCTGCCCTCAAATTAGCCAGATGTGTGTGCCGACTCTTCGAATTGTTTTGTATCTCTTCATCTTTAGCTTGTTTTCTTTTCTCTTTTCTTCTTTTACGACTCGCTATAAAGCTGGCTGCACTCGGAACTGGATGGGATTTGGATTTGGATGAACTGACAGAGCTCGGAACTCTGAATTGCTGGAATATAGATTGTTGTGTCCCCAAAACTGCAGTGGCTTCTTTTTGTGCTCTTTTTCTCTTCCGCTGTTCATTTGCGTTTTGTCTCCGGCTTGCCTTTGATTGTCCATCTAAGAAGCTCAAGAAAGATTCATAAATGAGTAAGAGACCACCCAAGTCAAAATGAGTTTGATTTGGGGCTCGGAATTTGATTTGGAAGTGGCTCCCCACGCTTTTTTTTGATATTCCAAGAGTGCTGATAAAAAATATAACGTTTTTATATTACTCTTAAAACACAAAATAATGTGAATATTTAAAAAGAAGGAATATGAATGGGATGAACAGTTGTAAAGACGAGTGAAATCAGGAAAATTGCTAACCCATTGAACATGTGCATTATCATAGGCATTACGTAAAGAGAACTGAGATCATAGGGTGATTTCATCTCCAACTTGTAATAAAAAACTTTAATTCCAAGATCCGCTAATGACACCATTTTCGCGCATTTCTCAATCCGTTTTTGTGCATAAAAATCTGAAAGTTCTGAATTAAAGTTCAGAAAAGTCCAAGTTTGTTTACGTTTCCATTGGGCGCCAGTATCTTTATTTGTATTTTATATATCCACCCACCTTCACCGCATTAACACATAGAAATCCACTGGATTCGGTTTCGTCTTTTGCTTTCAGTTGATTCCGTAGTGTGAAAGTTTTGCGTGGGCCTCTCGAATTTCTTGGCCAGAAGGCCAGAGACTTGGACTCTGAATGACTTGGGCAAAATGCGACTGAGACTGATCCCTCTTTTCAGTTTAGTGGCGGGATTTGATCCGTGTTAAAGAACTCAGCTAATAGTAAAGGGATTTTTCGTTGGGGCTGCCACTCCACATTGGAAATGTATCACGAATCGCTGCTGCATTACCATATGAAATTATGCCATGTCGACTGCAGCGGACACACCTTCTCGTCCATTATTATATCTTTCCTCATTTAGCTCGTGCCCTATTCAGTATTTTAATATTTGTTCGGCGGGGACTGAGAGGCACAGGCTGAACTCCAACCGGTTCTCATTTCTTGATTCTCGGCTTGGATTTTGTTAGGTCTGTGGCGGGTTAACTTCCTGTGTTGCACTTAAAACAAAGGTTGTGTTAAAAAATAGGAAAAAACAGAAGAGAAGCTTTTATAATTATTTTTTTTTCGGTTATTCCCATACCCTCTGCACGGGTATAAAACCCGACTCTCGACTTTCAGATACCCGGTACTCAGCTAAAGGAAGTGTGAGGGAGATTGAGATATGTAGGCAACGTACCGATACCAGGGACCGATTGCAACTTTCTTATCTCTAAAGCCAGGCTAACCTTGGCTAGACCTCCAGCAATCTCGGGTTTATGCGCCCCTATGGCCCTTTCTTATCACCTTATATGTTTTTCTACCCAATCTGCTATTGGAAATGGGCGATGCATGTGGAAGTGTAGAAAGAGAGAAAGAAGAGGGTGTGTAGGAACCATAACGAAGTGACAAAGCGGAAGCGACACCATCTACCCGCTGGGCCCCACAACAAACTCGCTTTATATTTATGCATTTATTATAACTGTTGTCTCTTTGGCTGAGGGCCAATTTCGGAGGGTCGAGGGCGGGTGGGAAGGATGTTGGGCGGAGTGAGTAACTGGTTCTTCGCCATCAAACATTCTACGAGGAGTGGAGAAACCGAAACTAGTCCCACCCACGCGAAGAGAAAACTCGCTCACGCGCTAGCCACGAAACTCATAGACATGATTTCTTTGATTTCTTAAAGGATTTTTAATAATTAATATGTTATCTTGCTTTATTGCATTGCGAACAAATTCTTTAAATTGCTTGGAGCTTTTTAACTTTTTAAATTTGATTATTTAAAGGTTCCCTTGAGCTGAATAGCTGTTTCATCGCAGAAATATTTCGTATATTTACTCTTACTTTTCCTGGTGCTAATTGTTGCGATGTTTGCATATATGTATTTACACATAAATATAGGGATCTGTCGTGTTATAGTTGTCAAATTCCCCGGCTTCGCACTCGTTCTTCCACCTCTTTCGTGGCAACTATTACACTTCCCATGGAGACATATACTAGGGAAGGACTCAATTAAGCGTGGGATGTGAACAGGGTTTTTACAGAGGGTGGAGGAGGAGGGGGTACTTGAAGAGCTTCAAGGTTATTCGTTGGTGGCAATTTGCTTTGATTCAATTTGAACAGCATCGAAGGCAGCGCGTAATTTTTGTCATTTTTAGCGCCGCATTTGCCATGGATGCCCCAAGGGGGGGTAAACAAGTGGGGTTAAATACAAATTTGTCTCTTACATTTGTATTCGACTCTTTGGACACCGATGTACATATCTAATAATTCAAATGATGTTATGGAAAAAGTAACGTTTTAGCCTGCAAACCACCACCTATTTCTCAACGTGTAATGAAAGAGAAAGGTGGGGCGAATGGAGGGCGGTGGGGTTCATTTCTTAAGTGTCATTCAACTGCGAGGTCAAGTAAGTGTGTTGACGCACAAAGACTACAACAACAACGGTAACTGTAACTAGTTTTAATGATTATTTACATGGGACAAGTGCACTAAATAATAGATACGAGGCAGGGAGCGGAGAGAGAAGGGAGGACTTTGGTCCTAAAAGGATGTGCCATGTCTATACGAACACACCGTCCGGTGTGTCGATATCAATTCCGATTCCGATTGAACGCTGATTGACAGCTGGGAATTGCTGCTACAAATTGTCTCGAACTTGTTCAATTATGGGTGTTACGTGATGGTTACATTGATTATTCTGTTTTCCGTGGAGGATGTGGGTAAAGAAGTTGAGAAGGCAGCTTTGATTGCCTAAGAACTAAGAACACTTAAATTAGTTACATCTTAAGAAAATTAGTTCTAAAATAAAGGGATGAAAATCACGTTTCAAACCCTAAACTAATGAGATTTCAGATAAAACTACGGGGGGTGTAAATGGGATTTTTGAGCACTCGCTCTTTAATTTTTGTCGCCCTACTCGAGGCGCCTGAAGTATCCCCATTTAACCAATGAATGAAATCTGAAGTCGTGAAACTTAAACTGGAACTCGACTCTACGCTGCTTAACTCGACTGGAATGGACGTCTCAAGTGGTCTGACTCATTTGCCATTCATTCGAATTGAGTGTGCCGAGTATGGGATCATTCTCCGTGCCATGCACATATCCAGGAATATCCAATATCCTGGACTGGTAATTCGAAGCTCACGGTCCATAACGTGTTTTTTTAATGGCAGGCAATGAGATTACCAGCGAGCCAAGACGCTTTTCGGACCTGTGTCCTACCGAGCCAATTCCATTTAATTTCGGACTCGAAGGACACACTCTGCCACGAAGCCAACTAACTACAAACTGCAGTGCCAACAACAATGGCATCGAGTTGCAAGTTATTCAATTAAAAGTTTCGCCAATGTCCAGAGCAAGGAGCCTTGAATGTGGAATTCGTTGAAACTGATTTTTATATACTCGTACCTAAGCGACAAAACTGTCTGTCAACAGGCCAACTACCAACGGGCATGCATATTTTTTAATTAAAGGAAATTCCGTGCGACTATGTTGGGTAAATCTAGAGGGAGGGCCTATCAAATGCCACAAAACAGAGTTGAAGAGGTTGCATTCTACAGTTATTCAACCGAATAATTTTGAGTATTCCGTGTCGAGTGACTTAATCTATGCCGCTGAGTGTCCAATTAACAAGGTTTGATTGCAAATATCCAGTAGAATCAAACGGACTCCTAAAGTTGCATGGGATACTTCACTTTACTTTCATGCGAATCAAATAATTTAATCGAATTCAGTCCCATGGTCCCGAAATCGACAAATCAATGTGAATACCAATCAAATAAATTTAATTAAAATTTAAACGAACAACTCTGGTGCAATGGCAATTTCAATTGAAATATTGTCACAGGGAAATTGTATGTACATATGCATATGCGGTAGTAACGAGGCTGTAGTGATTTTGTTTGTTGAATTAAGGTGCTGCAGACGCAGGATATGAGGCTTGCAGGAAGCGAAGTGATTCAATGGTATCTCTGTCTGTTTCCAAAGTATCTTATGCTGATTAAGTTCTCCAGCGAAAGCTTTACTTCTCAACTATTTTCTAATGAAAGTCCCATTATATTTTACAGAGTCTTGGCATCCTGGCGTCCATTCCCGCCGGTCTCCTGATCGTGTCGCTGCTGGGCCTGCTGCTCTACCTGTTGACAAGGTGCTGCGATCGTCGCCAACGGAAGCCGAGCGCCCAGCGCTGCCAGAGTTGCTCGCTGGTCATCATCACGCTGATGACTTGTGCTGCCATCGGATTAGGTGAGTTCCGAGCCCCTCGGTTCCCAGAATCATCGTCACTGACTAGGGCGTTGAACCCCTGCACCGGATCGAATTGGAAGTCCCAGTTGCATTTGCCAAGGCACGTATGTACATATGGTACATCCCTTTGCGACTGCATCGCGTGTTGGCGTTTGGTCGGTTGCCGGTGGGCAGTTGGCAATTAGCCAAAACGCGACTTATCGCCAATGGAGCGGAGCGGAGCGGAGCACATCGGCTAGTCACGTATGCAAAGTGGCGGCAAAGAGGTAAAGCCAAAAGTGGAGGACCATGCGTCATCCGACGAAGTGGCTTGGCTGGCGGCGACACAAAACGATGAAATAATAATTTAATTAGCCGCAGAGCTGCGCACAGAGCTCTTAATTGAATCAGAAATGCGAAATGTGTGTCGTCGCGGCTCGCGTTACATCACTGACCTGCCTGCTGGGCAACCGTCTTGCCCAGATCTTTGATATCTCGCTGACCTGTGATCCCAGATCTCTCGATCTGAAAATACCCCGATGCTCTTGGCTTACTACGGCCCCCTTGTTTGTACCGAATATCAACGATCATTGAGTTCTCTGACTCCAATCTCGCTTTATTTCTAGGTTTGTACGGCAACGATGACTTCCATAATGGCCTGCTTCAGGCCTTTGGATCCGGGAAGAACGTTGAGGGTCTGGTACTCACCCTCAAACGACAGGTAAGACTTCTTGATATATTCAAAATTGTATTATTTCTTATAGATTTTTTTTTAATAATTATATTTAGTCAGCAAATTATAATAATTCGGAATTGCTTTTTTTAGTTGCATAGCGGTTTCCCTAAGTTTTCTTAGTCAGCAAGTGAAGTTAACTGAGAATGGTTATCCCACCGAAAACCTTGCCTAGTTCTTGGCTTTTATAAACTTGTGCTGCTTCTTGCTATTCCCACTCAGCCCATATTTCCATTTTTGTACTCGTATTCCAAGTCAACTCCTTCTTCACAATAATCAACCTAAAAGCTGGCTGCTGTGTTGACAGTGACGGGGCCACGTGGGATAGGATGGGAGGGTGCGATGGGTTCACTAGAACTATGTGGGATGCGGAATAGGGACAGGGACAGGACAGGGTCCCAGTCCGTGACTAGGGGAAGTCTCCTTCTGTCCTGGCCAAAGCCTTTGCTTTAGCCTCTGCCTGTGCTATTCATAAACTTCGTCAGCGCACACTGACACAAAAGGGGGCGGGGCAAACGAGCCGATAAGCCAAAAGGTTAACGGGGTTGGGGTTTGTAGGATTGGGTGAAATGAGGCATGGCCAGGGAGGTGAGTCATCCAGCAGCATCAAAGGTAGACGACAAGGATTTTCCCAGAGAAAGGGGGCCAAACAGATGGCTGGCATTGCTCGAGTCTGGAGTAAAACGCTATTAATTATCCCTGGCAAAGGACGGAGTGGCCGAAAGAGAAGAAGGGGTGGTCGGTGCGATGTGCGTGTGTGAAGCAATCCCTAGAACCCGAGAAGTAACCACCAACAACCCCACCTACTTCCAAAGGCCTGACCCAGCCGGTTTGGGGAGTGCGGAAGCAAAAGTTTTACGATAGAAACTATTTTTTCTTTTGGCGTGCTTTACTTTATGCTGAAGGGGCGAAAGGCATGGAAAAGGACGTCGTGAAAGAGCGGAAGAGTGGTTCCATCTCCCCTACTTGGTCATTAACTTTTGAACTGCTTTTACCTTTTTTGTAACAGTAAAAGAAAGATGAATGCACGTGCAAATCAAAAAATGAGACATAATCTTAACATTTTATAGAATTAATTGTTGTCATTAAAAGATTTTAAATATGAAATTAATAATCAATTTGGACTTAGTGTTAAAAAAAATTAAAGCTGTTCTGAGAAGCTAATATTTAATAATAGTTCATATCAGTTCACTTTATTGCCAATTTTCCCAATTTTTATATTTTTTGCAAAAAAATTAAAAAAAAAAATAAAATGTTCAGGATTAAATGTCAATTGATTGGAAACTTTATTACGAGCACTACGAGGTATGCCATTCCATATTTGGACAATTATACCCATTATTATGGCAAAATACTGATTTATTTATTGGTAGAAAATGAGGTTTTCCACTTTTGGCAAAAATGGGAGATTTCGTAAAAATTTATTTTGCTCTAATTTTTGCAAAAATGGTCCCAAATTAAAAAGGAGAACAGTTCTGAGCAGATAACAACCTAATAATTAATATTAGTGCAGTTTCCGGTTGATTTAGGAAATTAAAAATTTTTTCAAATTTTCGAATTTTTTGTAAGGGGTACCATCACAATTTTTTGCGAAAATTTTCAAAAAAATAAAATTTTTTGCCTGAAATGCCAAGTTGTAGAGAATTTTACTACGAGTTCGGGAAGGTATGCCATTCCATATTTGGACCATTATTTCCATTATTATGGCCAAAATCCTTTTGGCAAAATTGCGAGTTTTCGTACAAAATTTATTTTGCAATAACTTTTGCAAAAATGGTCCCAAATTAAAAAGGAGAAATTTTTTGAGCAGATAACCACCCGACCCAAAACTATCGGTTGATCCGTTTATAAATAAAGTCAAAGATATGCATGCATACATACATAGATATTTTGATTGTTATTAAACCCTCAATGATTCCGTTCCCAATTTTGCAGACGGAGAGCATTAAGCACGACCTGGAGACGCGGATGGCCGGGCACAAGGTGGAGCAGCTGGTGGAGAAGCCACAGTATAACCAGACAGTGGTCATGCTACTCATCGAGACCTCACGCCTGGTCACGGAGAATACCTCGCGGGCGGTGGCCTCGCTGGACAGCATGGTGCACTACTTCATGAAGGCCAAGGGAAGCGAGAACGACACTTCGCTGATGGGATTACTGCAGGTACGCTGAACGTTGATATATTCCTCCGGCTAGGAAATCATACCATCTCCAAACTTCTTTTCAGCTTGGCGAGTTCTACGAGTCCATTCGTTGGCCAGCCACTTTGGCTTTTCTCACTGTGCTCCTGCTGCTGTGCACGGTTCTGGTGATTGGCGTGGCCAGGCGATCCCGCTGCACGCTGATCTTCTTCAGCGTTTCGGGTCTGTTCTGTATCATCATCTGCTGGCTTCTGGCGGGCGTTTACTTGGCCTCCAGTGTGGCTGCCGGGGATTTCTGCATGCGACCGCACGACTACATGTGCCGCCAGGTGGGCATGGTGAGTAGTGGTATTCTCGAGATGTTACCGCTTACATAGCCGTACTAACTGTGCTGAATTTCCTCTATTGCCAACCCCCAGCGGAGTCCATATGTTGACTTTCTGAACTGCGGCACGCCGCGCAATCGGTTTATTTTGCGACTGAACGAATCACGGGATCTGGTGGATAGGGCCAGAGAAAGTGTGGAACACATGCAGCGGTAAGTGAAAGTGGAAGCGGTGAGGTGGACTGCCGCAGAATACTTTAGAGGAAATAAAAATCAATGGGGAACAGTGTCTAGCAGAATGTTTACTTTGAGAGTTTGTTTTAACGAGAACACAGTAAAAAAGAATGCTTTTCTAGAAGAACAACAAAACAAGATTTAGTGTAGTGAATACCATTCCTTACACCATTTTATATTGCTTAAATCTTATTTCTTGTTTTTCCTGCAGGATGAGCCAGGACACCTATCCGCACATCGACATCCAGCGCACCCTGAACGCCATGGACAGTGATCTGGAGACGACGCTCCGCAACCTAACAACGCTATCGGCCACTCTGGACCGACGGGCCATCGACATGCACTATGAGGAGGCTCTCCGCGGACTTTGCGGCGGCGGGCTGCTGGGACTCAGTCTGATGATGGTGGCCGGCCTGCTCACCTCCTTCCTACTGACCATCCTTGTGTACGCCGATTCGCACGCCTGGATCTATCTGTCGAAGCGGTACGATTTCTCTTTTAATTTGCGTCCACATATGTACATATATAAACGTTTGTTTTACATTTGCAGGCCAACGCTGGACGCTGACAAATCGGAGACGGCGCCGCTGTTCCCCGCCTCGAATGCGCCCAGCGCCAGCATCTCACCCACGGCACCACCAAACACGGGGACGATCAACAGGACGCTGCTGCACCACCAGCAGCAGGCATCGGCGGGCGTCGGATCGGGCAACTTGACGGGGTCGGGAGGCCTGGGCGGCGGAGGGGCCGGGGGAGGAGGCCTCGGCGGAGGCGGAGCCAATGGACACAACGGCGTGGGACATTATCGCAATGGAACGGCCGGCCTGAGACAAGGGTTGGCATCACCTTCATCTCAATCAAGCCACACTTCATCCACCGCCACTTACAACAACTACAACAACGGCACCACCACTGGTTACAACAACAGCCACCAACAACAACAACACCACCACAACAACCTGTACAGCAACCACCACCACCACTACAACAACTACAGCAACAACAGCACACAGCATAGAACTAACTCCGCGGCGGGGGCGGTGGTAGCGGCGGTGGGCGTGGCCAGCAACAGCGGTCGGCGATCGCCGTCGCCGCCGCCCGGCTACGATTTGGTGCATGGCACAAGGCATGATCTTTGATTTCATTTGATTTATTGATTTGTTGATCCCCCCGAGAAGCGCCCGAACCCGAATCCTTCTTCCTCAAGCGTTTGTCCATGTTTCATTTTTAAACTCGCTGCTCACTATTAAAAAGTTCGTTTTGACTGCTTTAAATCAATAATTGGCATAATATATATTTGCATTTAAGAATATCGAAACTGTGATCCAAACTGTGTCCAATATTATGTTTCCTTTAATCGAAATTTGATGTTTTTCAAAATATTCTCATATATTTCGTTGATTATTAGTTCCTATTTTCTATTTATTCTATTTTAGTCACATTTTCAATCGGCTTGCCGAAGTTATTTTCCCCATGTGTTACTGTCAGATATCTTCTTGATCTGAGTGGCTTGTTCTTCACAGTCAAATCGATCGATACAAGTTTGTTTAGTTTATGATTCTAGTTGAGGCTTTGTTGGGCGTGTTTGTTTATTGTTCTTGCTTTCTTTGGCTTTTTTGTTTTTAAGTTAATCAGTTGTTTTGTTGCTCCCTTCGTTGTGCTGCAACTGCATGCAAACACCGACATTGAAAACCAGCATACCCACTACAAATGAACACAAAGACAACCAGCACAGACCCCACCTACTTACATATCTAAACTAAAGAACACTCACATGCCATACTAATCCTAACAGATTCTTTAACTACATTTTTTATGATATTTATATTTCCTAATAGATTGCTAAGAAAAAGATATAAAATCGCACTTAAATTATTTGCAAAGAGACTTTATTGAGGACTATGCTACGGACAACATTTTCCCTCAGAATAATAGACTAAAAACGTATTTAAAGCGATTTAGAAACTAGCAAACAATTAGCTCTCAGTTTAACATCACATTCTTAGCAATTGCTTAGTTCATTCGGAAGAAGGGCTAACTAAATCCAGCTAAATCACCCCTGTCCCAAACCTGAAGTGGAAATTTCACTAATCCCAGCACTACGATTTTCAGGTCAGGCCACCACACGCTGGGTCGCCTGCCGTCGCACCACCAACAGTCGGCGACATATCTGCCAGGACCCAACAATGGAAAGTACGCGACGCTCAGCAAGCAGTGTAAGACGCTCGAGTCAAACGACTTCTACTGAGATTCGCTTGCCTGCAGCTCCCATGCAGGCAGTAGCAGCAACACAGCACAGCAGCAGCAACAGCAGCATTTGCAGCTCCAACAGCAGAGCAGCCTAATCAATCAGAACCAGAGTCAGAGTCAGAGCACGCTGAAGAACATCTTTGCATCGGCCACCCTGCCCCGCTCCACGGGCAGCTCTATCCGGTCCGTGCTGTCTGTGCAGACCTCCAATGCGGGCATTTGCCGCTCCACGGGCAACGGACTGGACGGTGGTGGCGACTTGGTGGACGATCGCGACCCCAGGGATGTAACCAACAACAGCTTTAATCGCTTTGATCCCAAGTACATAAGCATTGGCCCCAAGGCGGTACGGGGTCAGAATAATAATCTTAATATTATTTCCTCCGCCGGAACGGCCAATAAGTGTGCCACATTGCGGCATGTGGGTCGCTACGGTGGCTCACTTAAAGGCGTGTCCGCCGTCAATGCCGCCGCGTCGCCAGCCTCCGCCGCCCCAGCTGTCCATTCGCCGAACTTGAGGAGCGCCAAAACGCCGTCGATAGCCACCGTTTCGAAGGATTACTGCCAGCAGCCGGACTGCATTCCACAGGAGTTCCTCCTCCAGCAGCAGCAACAGTTGCAGCAACAGCAACTACAGCAACAACAGCAGCAACAACAGCAACAACAGCAACTCCAGCAACAGCAGCTGCAACTCCAGCAACAACAGCAGCAGCAAATGGTGCCACCTGTTCCGCCGCAACCTGCTCCTCCGCCTCCCCCCAAACCAAAGATAGTCAATACGTTTACGGAAATTCCCGGCACCACGGGCGTGGGCAGCTCGTACGCCAAGGAGCAGCAGCAACAGCAACAGCAGCAGCAGCAGCTGTTGGCCCTGCAACAGCAGCAGCAACAGCAGTTGCTGGCCCTTCAGCAGCAGAGGGAGCGTGAGTTACAGCAACAACAGCTTCAACAGAGGGAGTTGCATCCACCCACCACCCACATACTTCCCCCCTCGGCGGTTTACAGTATCGAGAGCAACGATGTGGTGCCCACTGCCGCGCCGCGAGTGCAGCAGCGTTCGTTGAATCCCGCCTCTATTATTAATCAACCGCTGCCTGAGATTCCCACCAATCAGCAACAGTCGAAGATCTCCGCTCAGCCGCTTTGCGCCGCCAGTTTGGGTCAGTACCGCTCGTTGCAGCGTCCCCAAGCCCAGAAGTTGCAACCGGTGGCCATCACCTCTCCGCAGCAACCGCCGACCTTGCCGCCGAAAAACCGTCACAAAAATAGCAATCGAGGTGGAGCCGTCGACAGCAGCAATGCTAATCACTTGCAGACCCTACCGCCAAAGTCGGCTAGTTTAAGACAACAACAGCAGCAGCAGCAAGAGCGAGAAAGGGAGCGGGAACGCGAGCGGGAGCGTCCGCGGCGAGCGGAAACCTTAGACAATGCCCGCAGCTACATAGATCAACAGCAACAGTATCCCAGCCACCTGATAACCAGCAGCAACATTAAAAAGCAACACTCATATGACAGCAGCTACCATCAGCAGCAGCAACAGGCCTTCTACCAAAGGCAGCACAACAACAACTTCTCCTCGAAGCAGCAGCAACAGTTAATGCTGGAGCAGCACCAGCAGCAGCAGCAGGCCTTGTTCTACAGATCTCTAAAGCGAGGGGAACGAGGAGCAGCTGGCAGCGCTGGAGTAGCCACCGGTGGAGGAGCTGCCATTAGCAACCACAGCGATCTGTACTCGGTGACGGAGTTGTAGGAGTGCGCCTGCTGCGGCGGCGGTGTGGATGTGGTGCGACGAGGCGCCTCATCGACATCGCTGCACGCAGCGGCGGCCACACAAACACAGAGCCACAACCAAAACCAGGCGGCGCAATCGCAGAATCAGGAGCCTGTGCCCCTGCCACCCAAGAAGCATCGCCAACGTGAAAGAGAGCGGGAGCGGGAGCGGAACTTGGAGCGGGAACAGCGGGAACAAGCACCCTGTAATGCCAACGTATGCGAGGAGCACGAATACGACGAGTACTATCCGCAGGCCTACGAAATGCAAGCGGCTGGAGGAGCTGGCACCGGAGGCGGAGCCACTACTAGCTCTGGATCCAAGCATGGAAAGCAAAGTCAGCAAAGAGCAGCCACTTTTGATGTGGCTGATGCCAGGGATTATGAACTGAAGCGATTGGGCAACCGGAGATCGCAGCAGCAGGCGGCTCCAAGCAAAAGAAACGGTGGAGGGGGAGGAGGAGGGCCTGTCAGCCAGGATCACCATCGCAGCCACGATCGCGAGCGGTCGCGCAGCGATCACCGCATTGCCAGCTACGCCTGCGAGGAAGTCAACTCCTCAGCGATCTGCAGTGCCGGCTCCATGAGCTCCATGCTGCAGCCCGCCAATGGAACTGGTCACAGGAGCAGCAGCCACCAGCGGGATCACCATCAGCGGGATCAGCAGCAGCAGCAGCACCAACAACAGCAACAGCAACAGCGGGAGCGACGCGAGAAGACCTTCAAGGTATGATTTTTAGAGACGTCATAAGAATTGTCCAATCCGCGCCAGGACAGCAGAAACGGCAGCTCCAGGCGTCGGACGCGTTGAGGGGTAATTGGAAAGCGAACGCGGCGGATTCTACAGCGATTACAAGGAGGTAACCAGGTAACCCCTTCAGGAATTGAGGAAGCATCGAGAAAAAGGAGCGGCATTATCGTTGGAGCATTGGAATTCGGAGACCCCATCCTGTTTTTATGTTTAGCTTAAGTCGCGTTTACTCTGTCTCTACCTCTGTCCATGTCTATCAGCGTCCTGTTTCTTTCACACGCGTGCGGACTCGCAAATCAGCAATGAAACGAACACACACACATATATGTATACATATATACGTATACATTTTTAGAGATATACGTATATATTTATACATATAAACATATATATTGTAAAAACCGACCTTTTCGGATTGATTCCAAACTGCAAAAGCTGCTTAAAAGATGCTAAAATGTTAAGGGTAGCGGTCAAAATAATGGTACCTCTAAATTCCCAACCCCTTTTTTTTGTAAATTTTATATTTATATAGATATTTGACATTCATATGTCGTTCGTCATGAGCAATATTTAAAATCCAATTTTTACTGATTATAATTAAAATTTTTTTTTTTTACTTTTATCTAGGTTAAAAATTCTATAGTCCTATTAATTTGACCGCTGCTGTTCATGCAGCCATATACATCAAAACTTACAACAGTTCTCTGCTCTGTGTTGTTGCCTATTGTTATATATATAGTAGATCACTACGATTAACTTTAACGTATACATTTTTTGTGTATTCATACGTGTATATTTTAAAGGCCTAAGTTAAGTGAAATTTAGTTTTAAGCGCAAAACTATTTATTTACGACAGATTGTAAGCCTCGAACCCAAAAAAACTGACCTAAAACCGGGGAGAAGCGAAAAGACAGTGGCCGATATTCAATATTCTCGAGAATAGAACTTCGTCTACGAGCTACGCTTGTTCGTTGAAGGGAACTTTAATTTTGCAAGGAGTGTGTGTGTTTTTGTTTAATTAATAAGAACCTTTTTTTTTGCATAAGCAACTTAAGCCGCTTTTTGATTTTGTTTTCTTTTTTTGAGAATCCGTTGCGAGAACCAGCAAAAACAACAACCACAGCGACACGTACGTAAAATTTTTGTGACGTCAGAAATCTAAAAACAAAACAATAAAGAAAAACCAGCAGCAACAACAAAGCACAATACAAGAAAAAAATTAAACGAAAAACATTTCACAAAACAAAAAGGTTACAAGTTTAACATTTTAAACAAGCAAACGACAACAAGAATGAAACAATTTAAGATAAAATAAAATCGAAAAGAAGCCATACCAAGTTGTTCAACTATTAACAAAAAGAATTCAGCAAAGAAAAATCATAAACAAGGAAACATATATACATACATAAACATACATTAGTACATACATACTTATTATAGAGCAAGCATAAGGAATATTAATTAATCGACAACAACAACCACAAACAATGTTCAGGTCAATAATTGCATTTAATAGGAGAAAATAAACGAAGGAACCCCTTGTTAAATTACACGTAATGTTTTTTTTATAAAAAAGTAATATACACATAAATATATATAAATATACATATTTAACGAATTGCAATTACCCAAAACACATAAAGCAGAACAGCCATCAAACACAAAGTAAGAAAAACTGACACAAATTGTTAGCACAGCGTCAAACACACAAAACACATTTTATGAAATCTAACATAATTATACTACACAAAATACAAGACACACACAGCAATTATACATGCAAACAGCTGTGGGCAAAGTAATGGTTGAGCCATAAAAGTTTCGAAATATTGAATAAAATTTACATTGTATCATTTATTAACTTTTTGCAAATACATTTAACGGGTTATGGTTTAGGAAAAGTCTTGAAATACCATTTTATTTAAATATATACATATATCACTTAGACAAATTTAACTGCATTCAAAGGAATAAACTTGAACAACCATCATTTTCGTGAGCAAGGTAACACCGTTATTTTGACCACAGCTGGGCAGGGGAAAAAAGCAAGCGAAAAATATAAAAACTTACAATTATTCTCTCTGCTGTGCAGATGCAAATAAAACGAGAAAGAAAACGACTTCAAGAATGTTGAAAATTGCAGCACGCACACACACCCCAACCCTCCGTCTCCTTCGCTCTCCTGCTCTGTCTATCTCTCTGCTCGCTCAGTACATTCCACCCACACCCATATTTACATGGTAGTTTGCACAGGAAAGTATATAAGAATGTATTAGCCAAAGTTAACACTCGTGGGGGAATAAAGGTAGTTGGAGAAATGTTAGAACATTCCGAGAATTAAGGGAAGAAAACGTTGCAGGTCCTGTTCTCCTGTCCTGTATATATACACAACCGATGGAATTCTATAAACTAAGTAGTATCTGCCTGTGTGACTGACTGTTTATGTGTGCGTGCGATGTTTGCAATTACTTTTAAAGTGTATTTTTTTTAAATTTAAAAGCAAAATGTTTCAATGTTACGTACGTAGTGTAGTTTAGCGTAGACTCGACTAAGCGATAAGGCCAAAATAGATTTTAAAATTCGAAATTTGAAAGAAGAATACCAACGGGAAGACAGGCAGGCAGGTATTTACTTATAACATTGAAATTCTAAAAGACAAACGGAAATTATTAAATAACATTAAATCAAACGCAATTAAACACGTGTGTAATACCGGAAATGGGGAAAAAAACAAAAGTGTTTCCACGTTTTAGCCATAGAAAAAAGGGAAATTAGTGCACTTTTCGTACTTTAACTGAAGAAAAAACATCTATTAAAATGATATGATATTAAAGTGGGTAGAGGAGCACAAGAAGCAGCTACGTTTTCCAGCCTAATATAGTAAACGAGAAAGTAAGACGAATTTTTAGAGAAATCTGTTTTTACGTAAGGTTAAGACAAGAAGATAAAGATATTTCTGGGTTTCCCCTTTTAACTGCCATTTTCCATTTCCCGCCCGCAAGTCTCACAGCAAATGGCGAACAGAATCCCCGAAATCCTGTTGACACATTTCAGTGCATATTATATAATGCATCTATAAATATATAAATAAACCAACTAATATATACATATATAAATACATAATTATTCTAATAACAATATAAGTCTGTAAATTTGTTAACATTTCTAAAGCAAACAAGAAGAAAACTCAAGTAACTCGAGGGCAAGGTAAAATTAAAAATGACACCCAGTAGTATGTAGCTAAACCAAATTACAATTATCCAAAAAAAAAAGAACCTAAATACGAGAAAATAACGAGCCACTTGCGCAAAATCATCCAAAATGTGTGAATTATATAGAGTGCAGATCGGTCGAATCGAAATCGAAACAATTGTTGAAAGCAACCGCTTTAAAATCAAAACAAAACAAAAGAACAAACATTAAAAGAAAGGAAAACATAAAAATGGAAGTAATTATATAACAGTTGTGAACAAATTATATTTACATAACGTATAAATAAATTGAATAACAATTGATTAAAATACATGAAGTACTAAACGTTTTATTTCTACAAGTCAGTGGTCATCATTATCAGCAGTTATTTAAATTTAAACACAGTGCTGCCCATAAGCCCGCGCGCAGTTCAAGAATAATATAAATATCAAATTAGCGTCTATTTTGGAACGCTGGAATTTGGAACATGAATGCCGCCAACTCCAATACAAGAACCATGGCCAGCCAAGACATGAACCGCTGTATCCGACGCCACAACCTATTTCCAAATTCAATTCCGACGCTAATTTAAAAATAATTATTTTGTCTTTTGCTGAGCGTGCTACATGTTGCACGGTAGCCCCAAAAATCGGAAATGGAATTAGCTACTTATAAAGAAAACTTCATTCAATTATTATGTTCCGTTTTCGAGATATTCGCCCAACAGTTGGACTGTATGGAGAAGTGCATTGTAGTAATAGTAGAGCGAGAACGCAAGCTAACATCGGCAAGCTGAAGTTTTTATACTTAATAGGATAGCATAAATATAAAATATGAAATGAAATATATGAAACAATATTGATGCAGTCGGACAGATATGGCTATATCGACGAAGAATACATATATATCTATAACTATAAGTCCTTGCGAACGTACTTCCTTCTTTATTGCCGTCCCGCTCTCATCTAGGGGGTTCCTATAAAATGTATATCTGTTGGGGAGATCACTTACTTTCAAGCCACATATACATATGCTAATTTTATAATTATTGAGAAGCCCCAAAATCAAATCTCAATAATGCGAAGGGGATTATACCAAATAGTTTACAAATTTGTAATGTTACAAAATAACCCTAGTATTTCTTTAATATTTAAGAGACTTACCGATTAATGAGGTGCCTCTAAAATCCCAATGCTAGTTGTTGATGCTGTTGGCTTGGGTTAAGCAATACAATATTTTGATAGTTTACATTCCGATCCGTTGCTTCAGACCCTCCTTTGGCCACAGGCGCCACGGGTGATGCTGCGTTCCATGGCCAAGAAGGCACTCAGGTACGCGGTCGTGTGCCCCGCGTGCAGCCTGATCCAGCAGGCAAGCTGCCTCGAGCTGAAGTCCTTCATTCAGGCCGTGGCCAAGACAAAGGAGAAGGCGGACCCCAGGTACAAATATATCATTTAAGTATTGCGTTACTTTTTAGTTTATAAATTAACGATGTACGCCTAGCTTTCAGTTTAAAACTGTAAGCCAGCTTTAATATAAGTAAATGGATATATACATCAGTAGATCAAATAAGGCGTTTTAAATTGTAAATATGTCAAGTCTGTTTTTGACCAGATTATTATTATTACTGCTGCAAATTGTAAACTATTTATCGATTTTTACAGGTAAACAAATTAAATTATGTTTGGGTGCTGGAATTTACTTGCGTGATAATTTAACGTTAAAGAACTATAAACATAGGTCGAAATTGGGATGTAGGTTTAATTTTCTCAACAGATTTCCCAAGCATCTCGTCTAGTTTGTGCAGCCTTTTTTATAAGCGATAAATAAATGCCTATAATAAGCTTATTGATTTACGGAAACTCTGAGCGTTCGCTCTCCTCTCTGAACAAGATGATCCCAACAGCTGTGATATACTGATGCAAACTATTAAAGGGCATTCGTTAACTAATTTACCTTCTCTGTCAGTTCCACACAGAATTAACCTCTTTCTTGATCCACGTTTCTGCTTGTCAACGAACGCTCTACGACTGGTGTACTTGGCTTGGATGATTTCTTGGTCTGGCTTATTTTCAGCTACGATCAATGGTTCTAATAGTTCTTGTTTTGACGAACCACGGCCAAGCCATGTGCCACTCGCGATTTTCGGTCACAAAACAAACGTGCTTCGACATTTTCACTTTAAAAAAAAGGTTTTATTTGTTTTCGTCTTCTTGAAGCGAAGAACCCTTAACGCACACTAGACAGTAGGAGGATCGGCGGCGGCGGCGGCGGCCTAGGCCTTGACGGCGAACTTGCGCTGGGGGAAGACGGAGCGCTTGCGGATCTCCTTCAGGGTCTTGCGGTTGGCATCCCGGGGCGACAGGGCCTTGCGGATAGCGCGGGTCTTCTTCTTGCGCAGATCCAGGGGCTTGTACTTCTTGTTCAAGAAGACCTTGCGCAGGTTCTCCTTCTGCTTCTGGTGCATCACGATGTAGACGCGGGCGATGGCCTTGCGCACAACGCGGCTGTGGGGGGCAGAAGAGACCGGTGATTAGGGCGATGCTATGCGGGGGCGGGGAGCGGGGCTATACTCACATCTTGGAGAGCTTCGAGGGAGCTCCGCCGGTCACCTTGGCCACGCGCAGGCTGAGCAGCTCGTTCTTCAGCTCATCCAACTGCTTGGTGAGGTCCTTCTTGTCCTTGGTCCTCAGCTCGGAGCACTTAACCTTCACCTGGGCGGCACAAACAAAGGGGCGGAAGCAGAAAACACATCATTAGTATTAGTTTCGCAAGAGCCCGAGCGGCGGGCTGCCCCTTCCTACACTATATACGGTAATGTACATATATGTGCACATAGAAACTGGCACGTGCACTTTTCGGTCCACATTTTAATTAGCCGGAGCCGGCACGCATTAAATTCGGGGGCCTTGGGCCTTCCAGCGGCCCATCAGCCCTTATTTCGGACCTGGGGCACCTACCATTTTGGATTATTGGAGATTTTCTCGCGGCACAAAAAAAACACTACGCTTGCCACGGCGTTTCGACAGGAAAGAGCGTTTTTGACAGGAAAAGAGCGGGTCTGGGGCAGTGTTGCCAGGTGTAAACTATTCTTTGCCCTAAAAAATCCATAAATTTCTTAATTTCAGCGTTGCCAGCCGGTTTTCTAGGACGGTAGGGAGTTGCCACTTTTTAATTTCAGCGTTGCCAGCCGGTTTTCTAGACCGCACAATCGATAACATACAGGGCTGCAATCGCCACAAGTGGCAACATTTTCGAATGTAAACAAACCAGCCAGGTGGCAACGCCGCAAATACACACCTCAGATATCTGCATAAATAACTCGCAATTCTTATCTGTTTAAGTAAATAATAGTAGTGATAAGCAATAAGCAGAGCTCACAAATGGCTGATCGGGCTATCAAGCTGCTGGTGATCGGGGAGAGCGGCGTGGGCAAGTCCAGGTGGGTAAAGGCGTTTGGAGTCCCAAGTCCATGGAGAAATCCACTGCGTATATGACTAAGGCTTGCATCATTTCTGTTTCGCCATAGTTTGATCCGGCGCTTCGTGGAGAACAAGTTCGACGAGAACCACGACGTCACGATTGGCATGGACTTCAAGAGCAAGGTGATGAACGTGGACGGCATCGACTACAAGGTGGCTCTGTGGGACACGGCGGGCGCCGAGCGATTCCGCAGTCTGACGCCCAGTTTCTACAGAAAGGCCTTGGGCGCCATCCTGGTGTATGACATCACCAACCGGGACTCCCTCGTGAAGCTGGAGGCCTGGCTGGCGGAGCTGGACAGCTACAGCGACAATCCCAACATAGCCATCATCGTGGTGGGCAACAAGATAGACCAGGAGCGGGTGGTGGACCGTGAGGAGGGTCGCAAGTTCGCCAGGAAGCACAGAGCCCTCTTCATCGAGACCTCGGCCAAATGCGATCAGTTCGTCAGCGATGTGTTCAAGGATATTGTGGAGAAGGTGGGTTAGGGAGGACATTGTTGGTCGATATTGAGGTCCAATTGATTCTGGTTCCTTTAAAATCCCCTTTGCAGATCGTCTCCTCCGAATACTTCAACAATGGCAACGGCTCCGGCGGTCTGGACATCGCCAGCAATCGGGATCTGGAGGAAAGCGCTTCCACGTGTTACTGTTGATATTCGGGTGTTGTGCGTGCTTTTGTCAAATTTAAACCATGTATTTATTTAATTGTTTCAATATCACTAGCATAAAATCAACCTCAACGTTCAATCGTGGACTCTTGTCTGATCAGGGATAAGGTAAAAGATAATTCCCCGGTGCTATCTGCTTATTTAGATTTAGATAAGGGCAGATCTAAACGAGATCTAATTGATACATTAAAAACTAAGAAAGATTAAGGGCCGTTTTCTCATAGGCATGTTGAACTTAATGCAGGGATTTATTCATATTTCCAATTTAACATTCGGGCGAGATGACGTCCCAAACCAAATACACTCTATAATTAATTTTTTTAGTGTTATTAATGATACGAAAAGTAAAAGTAATCTTTCAGTCTTACATTGTAATATATGATTTATATTTATAAAACTTTCTATTCTTTTACTAATTTAAGCATCGGAGATCAACAAAATTAGTTGGAAAAGAAACCTCTGATACCTCCGTATATTTTTATTTAAGTTAGCGAAAACTTTCAAAAGATTTAAGAATTGATTTTGCAGGTCAAATTCGTTGCCACTTTTCTCTCGAATTGGATATTTATTCCCCAAAATCAAATTCCGTAGATCGGCGCATGCAGAATAGATCCATGCATAAAGGCATTTTACTGACTGGTGCATTATTTTAAATATATTATATTTAAAACATATATCAAGTTTTCTTGTAATGTTTAGATCCTTCTTCGACCAATCAAAAAGCAAGTTTAGAATTTTCTTTTCATTTTTTATTGAAATGAAGACAGTTTTCTCTTTGCGCTCGTTTCGAAAATAGCGCTTCTGCGTAGATGGAAATCGACTTTCGAAATCACAACAAATAAAAGGGGGGAATTAGATCAGAAACAAACTGAATTGTACATGTGCTACGCTTTTATCTGTCTATGTACGGCTTTCTTTCCTTTTTTTGTTTCTGCTGGTGTAAATTTATAAGTGAGTTTAGTGTGTATTTACAGTAATCGATGATTAATTTTAGCAATTAACGCTAGCAAGGTGGATTGGGAAATCATTGATGCTGCGCTTTTGCTTCTGGTCTTTCACTATTTGTTTCGCTTTTTCATAAATTTCTTTTTGATTTTTTGCACGAAGTCGAAGCTTATAAAACAAACCTGGACATTTGGCCGCAACAATTTCCGGAGCACGCCTTTTCTGTACAATGTTGTAATCGCAATGGTTCCATAAAGTAACTTAGATTCTATTCGCGCAGTCACTCCTCGTTCGATCCCTCAATCTGCACCCACTCCCGCCCCGTTCCCCAGTGATGCGGGTAGTCGTCCTACTTCCCCGCAATGCCGCTCTTCTTGGCGTCCAGTTCGTAGATGAGCAGTCGCCACATCTTGACGACAAACACCTCCGCCTCCTCGTCGAGTACCTAGCGATTGAATCGAATTAGAGGGAGAAGGGTAGAGGTGGATTAGGTATACATCAATAGATTTTGGGGGCAGTCCAATTGCAATTGGCATAATGGCACTCGTCGTGTCTTGTCGTGGAGACTTAGTGTGCTATTATCCTAATCGAAATCATAAACCAAAACTTACCATTTGCACATCGTCTAGGATACTCTGAGGCGGGCTGCCAGCCAACACTTTGGAACAAATAAAGTCCACTAGCGTCGGCTCCGGCTCACCGATATACTCGATGATTTTCTTATTAATCCATGGACGTATTTTGCGTTCCATTAAACCGCTGTCAATCTCGTTGCGGTCAAGCTTATAATTAAAAAGCTCCTCCTTTTGCGTCGGAATCCTGTCAATAATGCTTTTTATATGCCTCCGTTTTTCATCATACACCTTTGCACCATTCTCATCCTTTTTGGTGTTTGTAGCGGCAGCATCTGCGCCACTGCTCGCAGATGCAGCTGCCTCATTCTTACCATGTTTGCTGCTGCTGTTCTGTTTGTTGCTGTTATTGCTGCCGCCGCTGCTGTTGTTGCTGCCGCTGCCGTTGTTCTTGCCACCGGATGTAGTCGACCCGGAGCCGCCAGAACCGGATCCAGATCCCGCTGCGGAGGAGCCACCCGCCTGTGCGATCTTCTGGCTAACGGCAGCGGCTGCAGCGGTGGCCGCCGACACGGCGGAGCTTTGGCGATCGGCCGAGCTGTTGTTGTTGTGGTGGCTGCTGCTATTTCCCACTCCGCCGGTGCTAGCTGGATGGGAGGATGGTGTGGTGTTGCTCATGTTATCGTCGTAGTCTGCGAAAGCAAAAATATCATTAGGAAAGGTCTCTAATTTTGTGGATTTAATAGTGAAAAAATCAAACTAACCTAGTGGCACCAGCTTGCGCTTTTTTGGATTTATATTCTCATCGTTATCGTCGTCGTTGACAAATACGCCTGTGGCTTCGATTTTCTTCTTCTTGAGGTTGTTGCCCAGCGTCAGCGAGATGAGGGGCATGGTCATGGGCGGCGTGGCTGACGGCAATAGGGCGTCGTGACCCAGTCCCTGGTCATTCAGCATGGCACTCTGCGTGGGCGTGTGGATCTGGGCCAGCGAGTCCCGTGACTCACTGTTCTGCCTGCTCAAACTTTTCGACAGCGACTTGTCATTGTTGTTGTTCTTCATATAGCCATCACTGGCGTTGGATGTTGTATCGGCCATTGAGCCGTGATCATCGTTTGATATGGAGTCGTCATCATTCATGCCGGCCATGTCCGGGTCATAGCTGTCCAGCTGCTGGCTCTTTTGCCGCTGCTTTTGGCCATCACCGCCTTCTCCTGTCGCCGAGGCAGCCTGCTTACGTTGGTGCACTGCCGCGGTCGCTTCAGCTTCCAAGTTCACATTTATTAAAATGCGCGGTTCGTAGAGCTTCTCAATCTCCCTGCGCGCCTTCTCGAACTCCAGCGAAGGGTTCTCGTACTCGCCGCTAAAGAATTTGGACTTGAGCTCGGCCAGTTCGTCGGCCTCCTTCTCGCGATCCTTGGAATCAGCATCTGCTTCACGCACTCGCTCTGCCAAGCGCTGCTGCAATTCGCGCCCGCGATAATACAGCGAATCGTCGCGCTCATCATCGTAATCCTCGACGAACTCCTTCAGTCGCTTGGCGTCGCTCTCGCGTTCCTCCTGGCGCAGGAGCTCCTTAAGGCGGTACTGATGACAATAAACAGAACAAGAGGAGGTAAGTGGTATAGTAATTTGAGAATTGTTGAAGAAAGTATAGTTCTTCCTAAAGCGATATAATAACAATGTTTTTATTACAAGTGATAACCTACCTTCTCATTCTCCTTGGACTTGCGCTTCTCGCGAATCTCCCAGTTGGACAGACGCTCTTGGTAGGCGGCCTCCTTCTCGCGCGCCTTCTTTTCGGCTTTCTTGCGATCTCGTAGCTCGTCCTCCATTTCCTTTTCACGTCGGGAGTCGCGGACTGGCTTCAACAGCTTTTCCTCGCGCTCTCGTTCGCGTTCTCGGTCCCGCTCCCGTTCGCGCTCTCTTTCACGTTCCCGTTCCCTCATCTCGTTGCGCTCCCGTTCCCGCATTTCGTTGCGTTCGCGTTCACGCTCCCGTTCCCGCTCCCTTTCGCGTTCACGCTCGCGCTCCTTGTCGCGAAGCTCACGCAGCTCGCGCTCGCGTTCCCGCTCCCGATCCTTAGAACGGGATTTTGAGCGTCGGCGTCGCGTTTCCTTGGAATCAGAGCGCCGCTCCTTCTGTGTAGTATCGACGGTAGCCGGCTCCTTGCGACTGCTGGCACTGCGTCCAGTGGATGAGGACGACTCCTTCAGTTCCTTGGAGCCAGCCGGATCCTTGATGACAGCGGGAACGGCTTCCTTCTCCGCCTTTTCCGCTACGTCGGCGCCATCGGTAGCTGAAGCAGAGGTGGCAGCGGTGCCTGAGGTGGCGGAGGAGCTGGTGGCTGCTGCCGATGAGCTACTGGATTTGCTGGTCGAGGTTTTGCGCTCCTTTTCGCGCTGGTGTTTTTTGCGTTCCTTATCGCGCTCCTTCTCTTTGCTGGCCGCCAGCTTCTCCTTTTCCTTCTCCTTCTCCAGTTCCTTGCGGTGTTCGTCGGCCTCCGCCCGCATCCGGAACTTTCCAATCTCACTGCTGATCAGGTTGCGCTTCTCTTCCTCCAAAGCATTATCATTCAGCACCTTGATCTTGATGTCTTCCTCGCGGCGCGTCTTCTTGTTGCGACTGGTGCTCCCGTACAGATCGGTGCGATTGCTGCCGTCGAATCCTTCAAACTCATGCTTGTGCTCTTCCAGAAAATCGTGCATCTGACTGATGGCGTACTCGTCCTCGGTCTTCTCGTCGACTGCGTTGGAGCGATCGCCGTTCTTGCACTCTTGCTCCTTGTAGTCCTCGATCAGCACCTTGTTCTTGGCATCCACCTTGGCTACCAGCTTCTTTCCATCGATCTCCATCTCGCTGAGCAGGCGCACAGCTCGCATGGCTGCAATGGGTCCGCTGAAAGAGGGTAAATAGCTCGGTTAGGCTGGGCTTTAAACGTTCAGGGGAAAGCAGAAAGCTAGAAGGCTGTAGGTTATTTCTTGCAATTTAGTTACTAATGCTTGGTTCACATAATTAAGCTTACAAAGAAATTTCGATTCTATAACGATAATAATTGCAATAAGTTGATTTCTTTTAAAATTAGGTCTAACAATCACATTAACAAGTACTACCTTTTCTGGCAATTTGAACTTCTCGGGTGTTATTTGAACATTCAAATAAACACTCGTTACCTCTTGGTTTATTTCTAGAGGCAATGAAAACCTTTTTTCCAATAAGCTTAGCTTTTCTAGGAATGATGAACCTGTGGGTTTCAATGGTTGACTGAGGGCTTCAAGTAGCCAATAGATTTTCTCTACGCTGTAAGGTCTTCTGTTAAATTAAAGGACATTAAAAACATTCATCAGGGGTTAGTTTGGTTTGAAGAGGTTGCCAAACTTTCAGACGACTCTATGACCCCATGCCTTCTAAAGAGCTTTACACCTTCCCCAGTGCCCTGTGCCGCTGTGGCAGTTGAACCCACTCAAACTCGCAGAAGCCGAATGTGGATACCCGCTTCCAGTTGATGACCACTCCGCAGGTGGCCAAGATGCGTTTGAGCAACGCCTCCGGGACGCGTTCACTGATGTTGCCCACAAAGACGGTAATGATTGGGCCGCGGAACTGGGGCTGCGGCTCCGGCGGACGATGGTAAACTGTCGGCTGTGAGCTGATGGTCGCCGAGTTGCGGAAGTTCCTGGGGGGGTTGCCCATGTTCTGCATCATCTGAAAGTCGGAGGGGGAGGATTCGGATTGAGGATCTCAGCATCGCCATGGAATCTTGACCCAGAAACGGAAACTTACGTGCGGCGGCGGTATAGACGCATTCATGTAGGGCGGCATGGGCGCCCGCGGTGGGTACGACATCTTGTGCGTTTCAGTTCCGCCTCCAAATCCCTTGTGTCCTTTAAAAACACAACTTTAGCGTGCTTGCAAAATTAAAGCCGACAATTCACACACACAAACGAGCGACTGGACTGACAAGCACACATACACGCAAACACACGGACGGGCGCAAACGCCACACGGAGTGGCAAAAGTGAGTGTGGCTGGTGGACGTCCTGTTTCCCGTTTCCGGAGCTAAGCGCCCGCAAGGATAACTAAAAGGCTCTCGGGTCGGCTGGCCTGCGGCTGCTGCAAGTGCTGGGTTTACGGCGCGTGCTAAATCCACGCGTAAATTACCGAATCTCCTTTTTTTTCTGCGGCCGCTTCTAGTCTCAGAGTGGCCAGATGAAAATTTGGCTTTCCCCTAAAAAATCTCAAACTGCCGATACTTGCACCTAAAAAATCCAGTTTTCCCCCTAAATTCAAAAAATAGGTATTTTTGAATATCTCAATATGAGGTTGTAGAAATGTTAGGATTGGAAAAATTCACCTCATAACCGGCGTTGCAAGCAACCAAAAAAAGTGAGCATTCACAGATCTAACCTAAATTCAAATCAAATCCTAGAAGTTGTACTCGATAGAAAAGTCCTGTGCAGTATTTTTGCCATGGTTAATTAATTTTTATTTCCGGCAATCTTGCCATTTTTAAGCAAATAAAAACATTTGGGTAATACAATTTCCAAAAAACAAACCCAAACTTCTCCCCTAAAAGTTTCTACCCCCTAAAATTCCCCCTAGTCCGACAAAAACCCCTAAATCTAGGGGAAAACCCCTAATCTGGAACAAGGACAAAAGGTCCTAAAAGTGGATGTGGTATTTTTGGCAGTATATAAATACCGGCGATGGCAGCCATATAGTTATCGAGTTCTAGTATTTTTCGGTTTAGTATTTTTCTAACGGCACACTCAACTGAATTTTGTAACTGAATATTGACGGTATTAAATCCGTTAATTCATTTCTAAATGTTTCCATTTCATTGGGTTTCAGTTTAACTAATATGGTATTCTAAATTGTTTGACTTATCGATACTATCGTACTATCAGCCCAGCTCTAGTATAACTATATATATACAACTTAACTATAATAATACTACAATACATAACAAATATGCGGGTGGGTCAAGTGCTCCGGTTCCGAAGCACCGTCTTCCGGGGCTCCACCGCTAGACAAGAGTACGTGCCAAATCATAAGCCCGTCGTGGAGGATGACATTAAACGGTTGGAAGACTTCTTGATGTCCAAACCGAATGTTTTGGTTCTGACGGGCGCTGGGATCTCAACTGAATCGGGTGAGTTTCTTAATTTCCCTGCATTTTCGGGTATAATAATATTATTAGACTGAAAAACCGTTATCAGGCAGGAAAGGGGTTTCCTAAGGCTAGTTCCGAAATCCTTTTTTCAAGTCATAGCATATATTCTAAAAATATTATAAAATTTGTATTTTGTTTGATATTTGAATTTTAATATTTAGCCAAAAATCTAAACCATATTCCGCTCAAATACAGGAATTCCTGACTACCGCTCGGAGGGTGTGGGACTCTACGCCCGGTCTAATCACAAGCCCGTGCAGCACATGGAGTTCGTCAAGTCGTCGGCGGTGCGCAAGCGCTACTGGGCAAGGAATTTCGTAGGCTGGCCCAAGTTCTCCGCCACTCAGCCCAATTCTACGCACCACGCTCTGGCTAGATTCGAGAGGGAGGAGCGGGTCCAGGCAGTGGTCACCCAGAATGTGGACCGTTTGCACTCCAAGGCCGGAAGCCAGAACGTGGTGGAGGTTCATGGCAGTGGCTATGTGGTCAAGTGCCTTTCCTGCGAATACCGCATCGATCGGCACGAGTTCCAGAGCATACTGGCCTCCCTCAATCCGGCCTTCAAGGACGCCCCCGACATGATCCGACCCGACGGCGATGTGGAGATACCCTTGGAGTACATAGAGAACTTCCAGATACCGGAGTGCCCGCAGTGCGGTGGCGACTTAAAGCCGGAAATAGTCTTCTTCGGGGATTCAGTGCCTAGGCCGCGACTGGATCAGATTGCGGGCATGGTCTACAATAGCGATGGCCTGCTGGTCCTGGGGTCCAGTCTTTTGGTGTTCTCCGGCTACCGCGTGGTTCTGCAGACAAAGGACCTCAAGCTACCGGTGGCTATAGTCAATATAGGCGCCACGCGTGCCGACCACCTAGCGGACATCAAGATCTCCGCCAAGTGCGGCGATGTGATACCTAAATTGTTTGATTTTCGCACCTTGAAACGCGCCAGCTAATCCTGGCTCCTGTTTTTCAATAAAATGCAGTCATGAAGAATGAGAGTTTTTTTTTTTATAAAATAATAAAATATTTTATTGTAACAGATTTACTTTTTATTTTAATAAAATACAACTAACGGTTAAAGGAATCATGTTTGAAAATCTGACTTGCCAAATTTCAGCAGCTCTGAGAAATTATATTCCTTACCCCAAAAGGATAATGAATGAAAAACATGTTTTTAAAGTAAATAAAGTATACAAAACAAAAAAGTTTTAATTTTTGTATCAGGTCTAGCCACCACATGCAGGAGACGGGAACACGAATGGATTAATAAAAAACAGTTGACAATACCGTCAGAGGTCCTGTTTTATTTTTGCGTCTTTGGATTATTTTCGCGCAGGCCTCTGGTGGAAAACACAATAAGCGACGCACTGACACGCTTTCCCGAATGTGGATATCCTAGTCCACGTTCTCGTCCTCCCCGTCACCAGATCCTCTCTCAGGGGCTCTCTCGCCTCTCTCCTTGGCCTCTGGGCTGAAATTCCAGCACATCCCATCGGGAACCGGTGAAAGGATTGGCGGGAAGGGCAGGAATGGCGGTCGGGCTGCTATGCGCACTTCTGTTCTTACCGGTCCGCTCCCGTTCATTGTTTTTGTTTTTACTCCAGTCTGCTCTGCTGCTCTCTTTGCTCCACATAAATGAACCGCAATTGAGGCATCTCCCACTCGCACACATAAGCACAAAGCACACAGACAGTGACACTTTTCACACGCTGTCCATTACCCCTTCCAACGCCTCCAGCCACCCAGCTCCCCAATAGCTGATGCGTAGGACGCGGCACAATGGGCAAAAGTACAAGATTACGTACCCAACATTCTTAAACTTTTGTGATTTTAAATATATTCCTCCTATCTTTGTACATACATAATGTACAATTGAATATATTGAACTAATACAAAACAAATTTTAATAATTTATATACCTACAACGTATGTACAGTTAAAACAGTTTTAAGTTCACATAATAAAATCCATTTTTTACAAAACATGAACAATCAAATCCTGGATCCTGGATCCCCACTGTATACAAACACGTGTGATGCGTCAAAAAGTATGCTATATAATGCGCAATTTGAACATCCCCTTCAAATTGTTCAATTATTTATGATTGGTTTAAAGCAGGGGTGCTCAAAGCTGCCTTATGGCAGTGCATTTACAAACACAATTAAAAGAAAATCACACGCACGCGAGTATCGACTCACACACAATCATGAAAAAGACAAAAACAATTTGTATTGTGAGCTGAGACGAAAAAAAAAGATCAATGGAATTGTTGTTGGCTTGGCTCGTTACGGACAGCGACACAAAGAAGAACTTGCGTGTGCCCTAGGAAAGTATGGGATGTGCCGCTCCGTATGCTATGTGCCAAAACAAAAACAAATGTGCCCGTGTGCCATAGGACTGAGCACCCCTGGTTTAAAGGGATAATGAATGGAACTACTACTGGCAAGGACCTTATAAGTATCTAGTCGATAACGTCGATAAGGTAGCCCTGATATGCAACGATATTAAAAGTCCCGGTGCCCACCTGTATGTAGTTACTATATTGCATTCGACCACCACTCGACTTCCTACCCTACTTTCTTCTACGTCACGGATTCCGGGATTCGCGATTAAGGCTCTCTCGAAACTGGAAACTTTTGAGAACAAAGGCAATTGGAATCCGGTCAAGTGCGTTGTAGTTGTAGTTGCAAATGCCGTTCGACAACCACCGTTATCCGGCACGGTTACGTGGCGCTCTCTCACCCGCTCTCCCACTCTCTCTTACTTTGAGAGGCTGTGCGCAACTCAATTCGATGTGGGCTCTGTTCGGTCCCGAGTTCAAACGGTCTTCTCATTCTAGAATTAAGTGCCGCGGCAGCAGGAGTCGCTGTTAGTCGGCTACATACATGAAAATCGAGCACAAGTCCGTGCTTTCACCGAGCAGCCGGAACAATAAGCGACGGAGTCGGAAACCGGAACCCGAACCGTAACCGTTATTTTTTTTCTGTGTGTCTTTGAGTGTTTAACGGGTCAAAATATAAGATAATCGAATTATTATTTTTTAATTTAGTGCTTTTCATAATTTATTTGTTCATTTGCAAAACAGCCATTTCTTTACCGTTACTCCTCTTCCGCATCCTTTCCCCCTCCTGCTACTACGCACATTCACCCACACTCACGCACTTGAATTGCGTAAAAAGCCAAATGCGCAGCAAACTGCACTGCCTCGCCACGCCCCTTCCAAAAACGCCCACTACACTACAAAGAGAGAGAGAGAGCAAGGAGAAGGAGCTGAAACAGAGCGGGATGCTGTGCGTATGCGTGTTTTTGACACTTCCTTTTTTTGTGCATTTTAGGGATACACACTATGTGCGTGTGCAGTGAAATTAAGTGAAAAGCCAAAAATCACCAGCTAAATAACTAAAAAAAAATTACAAAACTCGAAACATAGGGCAAAACCCAGAAAAATCACACAGTCAAGAGAAAGCCGACGCTAGAGGGCGCCCCAGCAGGCGTGGTTGTGTGCGTGTGTGAAGGAATTTCTTGAACGGATAGAGGGAAAGCAGATAGCAGAGGCAGGACGACCTGTGCGCGAGCGAGATGGACAGCTCGCCGGATCTGTCGCTAAAACTGCGACGCGGTTCCAGTGATTCGCGGGATAACTTCTACATGGACTTCGCCCAGGGCATCGATTCCGACATCGAGGAGGTGGACAACACGGCCAACCCGGCTGCCGTGGAAGTTCCGCCGCCGCCGCTGCCCACGGTTTCGCTGGCAGAGGAGGTTCTGCTCCTGGTGGCGCCACCGCCTTCCTCGCTGGGGCAACCACTGCCAACGCTAACAGAAACGGATGACATTCCACCCACGCCCACGCCGCCACCGCAGCAAAGAGACGAGGATGAGGATGAGGAGGAAAAGGAGGAGCAGGAGGATTCGGAGCAGGGTCAAGGCGTGAGAGCAGCCCCTTCGCCACCACGCTCACCCATTAATTCAGTCCTGGAGCTGGAGCTAATACCACCACCTCCACTCTCGCCGCTGGAGGACGCGGGCCTACGGACAGACGACGATGACGAGGGCGAAGAAACCGATGATGCCGAGGAGCTGGCGGCCATTCCGCCACCGCAGGAAATGCTGGACACAGAAAGCATTCCGGATGAGCAGCAAGAGGCTTCACAGGAGGAAAATCCCAGGGGCGGAGACGAGGAAGAGGAGGAGGACGACGACAAGTCTACGCCACCGCCACCTTTGCCACCGCTCCCCTCCAATCTATCCTATGTCCAGGGCCACACCCTCGGGCAGGTGGTAACCCCGCCCCTGACCAAGTCGCCATCCAACTCGCCATCGCCGCCCGTGACACCACCACCCTGCCCGGAACTCAACATCAGCCGGATGGTTTCGCCACCTGCCCAGCACATCAGCCAGATACCACCACTAACGCCCTCCGACGAAAGCGAGGGTGAGGAGGAGGCAGAGTCGCAGCCAAATTCGCCGCCACCCAGATTGGAGGCGGTGCAGCCACCACCCGAAATGGATCAAGAAGATCCTGAGGAACAGCAGCCCGAACCCGAACCCGAACCGGAGCCGGAGCCGGAACCCGTGAGCGGAGCTCGGGAGGACTACAGCCGCTCGCTGGACAACGAAGATGAGTCCACCACCATCACCACACCGCCCAGCAACGGCTACTCCGCCTCCTCCATCATAGCTCCTCCCCCAGAACACTTTGCGGAACTGGAGGAGGACAGGGGCTTCATACCTCCACCGCCCCTGGAGCAGGAGATCGGGGAAGGGGAGGAGGAGGAGGAGGAGCTGACCAAGGAGACGGATGAAATATCCGTGGACAGGGAGTCACTGCAGGAGCAGGCTGGCGACAGCATCAGCTCACCGCGGGCAGCCAGCATCTTGACGGGATCCATTTCCACATCCTTTGGCGGCGGAGTAGGAGGCTCGCCAAAGCTCGACAGTCGCGGGCCGAGTCGCAGTGGCAGCCAGCGATCGCAGCTGAGATCAGGATCGCAGCAGGGATCCGCGCCTGGGTCTCGGGTTGGCTCCCGCATAGGATCCCGCACTGGATCCGTGGCGTCCGCCCAGGCAGTTGGCGTCCTCTCCCCGCAGGCTTCGCTCAAGTCGCAGGCTTCTGTGCGCTCGCAGGGCCATGCATCCGTGCGAAGTCCGGCGGGATCCATCAAGTCCGGATCGCAGCGCGTGCAAAGCCCGCCGGCCGGAGAAGGAGCTCCGGCGATGCCCTCTCCACCGCTGATGAGGAGTCCGCCGGTGGAGCTGGCCCGCCAGATGCACAGTCCGCCAAGGATCACGACGCCGCCGAGGGTCTGCAGTCCGCCGCTGGTCAGCAGTCCGCCCAAATTGGCCGAATCCGCGGCCGCTGCCGTGGGAGTCGCTGCCGGAGTCAAGGAACAGATCGGGTGAGTTTGTTAAAAAATTTTCATTTCATTTTCATTTTTGAAGCCAATGTGGGCATTACTCACTGAGTACTCATGAAAAGTTCAGAGGTTGGCTTAACTTGAGATGGAAATCCTTTTGGGGCTTCAGGCTAAAGAATCTTTTAGAGCGTTCCTTGAGCTGCTGGTCGCCTGCCGCGTATCTAACTGAACCATCTTGGCTGGTTTCGTTGTCGGCTTCCCTCGGGCACTTCATTAATTGCATAATCGTCCTCAGAACGCCGCGCGTCCTTATCCCCAATTTTATCTAACTACGTGCGGCGAAGTTGTTCTCTCCACTCTCGTCAGCCTCCATTAGTCGCTGCTAATGGCTCAGCAAAACTGTTTAGCTTGGGTGCTCGTGCTCCCATCGTGTCAGTGCCTTCCCTGCTCCTCCACTTGGCCCTCTTGGATCTCTGGAATCTCCCCCGGCTCCCCTGGCTCCCCCTGCCACGTACTGCTTCACTGTGGCGTTGTCTGCATGTACCCCGTGCATTTGCATCCCGCCCACATCCCCTCTACATTAATTAAACACACCGTTTCCAGAGCAACACCCTGACAAGTTTCACGCCGTAAATGGAGCCGTAAACTGAGAGAAACAGGGGATGTGTGTGGGCAATATAAGTATTTTTAATTTAATGGGGTGGCACAAAAAGATATCCAAAACCTCTGTAAATTATCTTCTCCACTCTCGTAGACAGCAGTTCAATCCTAGATTTGCGTCTCGCAGTGGAGGGCCACACGGCGTATGCGTATGCGTCTGCGGCACTTGCAGTGCGTATACGCCGGGTGTGCAGCCGAGCTACGAGGTACGAGGAACAGGTGAACACGAGCCCTGCTGTAGCTGCTCGATTGGCTTGACATGCACAAATTGCTGAAGCTAAAAAAAAGGACTGCATGTAACAGGGGGAAAGCGAGCAGGTGAAAGGTGAAAAGGATGACCTGGCAGGTTGTTGTCCTCGGCCATTGCCACACCCATTATTGTGGCGCTAAATGCAAGCGGCCCGACTGGAATCGCCCAAGCACGGCTAGCCACCCGAAAGGCCCCCGGGCGCCACCGCAAAATGGGTCAATTGAAAGTTTGTTGTGCCATGTGCTCAGTGGCCACTTTTGTGTTGGTCTTGCATTGCGGCTTTCGCATTTGTCCGAGTGCAAGGAGCACTCATTAATGGACATTTCCAGGGCGTCTTTTGTCCGGACTCGAAACTTAAAACTCCGGATCCGGGGTGAATGCATTCGCACCCATGAATATTTGATGCCTTCCGCCTTTCGAGCCGGAAATTAACTGTTCCAACTGGCTGACAGGTAACCGGAGTGATGGCCACTGATTGAGTCTCGACATTTCCGATCGATCCATATCCATTTATATGGGTATCAGGAAATGTCACCGGTAAATCAGTAGATGCGGAGTTGATGTGCAGTGGTAGTTTGAGATGTTTACCCTATCCAAGTTTGTGAAGAGAATAATACAACACAATATTAAAATACTCGGTAAACAGGTGCAGTAAACTGCTATCCTACACTCTATGGGAAAATGAAGTAAATCCTGTTGTGAGAGGGATAATCCACTAAAATCACTCTAGCTCAATGTAACTCCATCTCAAATTGCAGCCATGGTTGTGAGTTACTTACGGAGTGGAGTGGCGCTTCTCGGATCGCGTTTGTTTGCCCTCTTTGGCTTTGAGCAACGGCGCGAAAGCCAGGTGGGGCGAACGATGCAAAGCTGGCATCCATTTATGCAACAGCCAGGGCAAAAGTTTACTGTCGCGCCGTCGGGTTAACAACCCCAAAAACACAAGCACAAAAAAGGACGGCACTAGGCAGCACGCTTTCAGAAATCGGATTACAAGAGCGCTCGACTGCATAGCCCACGCAATTGCTACCCCTCCTTATGTGCTGCATGCACTTCTGTTTCTGTTTATATCTGTGCTGACGACTGAGTCCTGATGTCAAGGTTACTTATAAGCCCTTATAAGCCCTCTCTAACCCCGGGAAAGGGTTCCTTCGAACTTAACTATACAAATCATTAACAATTGACCCATTTTTAATTTTTAAATGCTAAGGTAAACTCACTAATGATTACCCCATTCAATATATTTAAAATACTAATTTGTGATATTTTTGAATTAAATTTTTCGGCACCTTAAGAATAATCCATACCATGAAATTGATCCCCGAATCAGACACCTTTGTGCTTGTAAATTGTGATGATGAAGCGACTTCTCGGGATCCCACAACCAGATGTCGTAATGACGCCTGGCATTACATTCGAGTGGCATGCGATTTGAAAAAGCAGTGGGGTCTAGCCTCGATTTGAATGCGAATAAATGATGCGTGCTCGAATCCCATGGATCTGTTGGCATGGGAAGCGTGTGAAGCAGGATGTGGGCCCTCGAAAAGTCGTCCCCCTCTTTTTTCAAATCCACCTGCCATCCGACAGTGTCATGTGCATGCCGCTCCGCCTTAATTAAACATCCCAATCACGTACTGAAAATATTTCATATTTCCATTAAGCCAGCAAACATACTGCGATTGTGTGAGTGCCGCCAGCTAAAATACATAAACACACATGCGCGAATCTCCATATCCACTTATCCGGGGTACAGTGCGAACAAGGTTTATCAGATGTTTTGGAAAAAGTAGTAAAAAGTAATGCTTGGAAAGCATGAGTAATGAAACATCGCAGTTGTATATGAAAGAATCATTTATAAGTATCCTGTTCCAAATATTGTTCTAAATACTAGCCTATAAATTTGATAAGCTTTAAGAAGTTCAAGTCGGCTTAGATGTGAAGAAATCTATAACACGACCTTATGCCAACACAATTTTAATTGTGACCGTTTTGAAAATAACTCAATTGGAAATTATTCAAATGTCGCCACCTAAAATTACGAAACGCACTGTATTACTCGCATTTTTATTCCGATTTGTGCTTTGTCCACTAGACAGCGATTAGTTTCAATTGCCCGTGGCGAATGGTTGGGGACTTTTCATTAAGTTTCTGTTTTCAGTTATCTCGATCTGAACCTCCATCTGGATCTGCGTTGGTATCCGCATCTGTGTCTCCGCTTGTATCTGTTATTAAGCGCAATTTAGGAGCGCACGCTGTGTTGGCCGGTGGGTGAAAGTGGGTGGAACGGGGCGGAGGTGGGTGTTCCGGAAGGTCGGAGATTCCCCCGGAATCCCGGTGTCTATAAATAGTGGATCATCTTCTTGCAGGGCTTAAAGTTCAGTCGAAGGCTGGCGACTGGACACCAAGTTCAATGTATCCCCGGCGGAAATGTCTGGCATCCGATACAATAAAATCCAGCACTCGCGATATAAATACACACATCATACATATACGTGATTTCGAGGGGGAGACCATTATTTAATTAAGCCATTCGTATGTATTTGTATCTGCAAAATCGGGTGCGGGCTTAAAACCCAGTCCACCGATTCAGTGAGCCCACGTCGGTCCGCCAATCCAGCCACGCACACCATACATTCGCTGATCCCACTAATGTCGGCCATATCCGCTTCTTCCTCTTCCTCTTGTTCCGCTTCCAGTTCCAGCAGCGGAACCGCCGAGCCGCCGGAGCCACCAAAGCCGGAGACGGAGCCGGACCCACTGAAGCCCCCGATAGCCTCCGTGAGCTACCAGGATGAGCAGAAGCCAGCTGCGGTGGTCACCAGCCAGCCGAGGTCGCACTTCACGAGCAGCCACCACCACTATCACTTGCCGCACCAGTTCCAGCACCCGCACCACCAGAACCACCACACCCACAGTGTCCGGGTGCCCACGCCCACTGTGCCCAGCAGCTATGCTCCTCCGCCCCCCGACAGCGGAAGCAGCAGTTCGCCCGTGGATCGCCGGCGGCTCTTCATGGCAGCAGCTCCTCCGATCGTCGCCGGGGGAGGAGTATCCCTTACGGCCACGCCCGCCGAGCCAGCGGTGGCCATATCGCCGGGCAGAGTCTCAGCCCGCTCGGGATCGCAGCACCACGTGACCATCGACGAGTCCAGTTTGCCCAGTCACAAGGGCAACATCCAGGAGACCCCAGGGCCCAGTGGCCTGATCATTGGCGGCGGCGATGGCGACGGCGATCGGGACATTGGCGGAGGAGGAGGAGGGGGACACGACAGCTCGGATCCGCCCTCTTCGCCCGGAGGCAGCAGCTCCCAGCCGGCTCTTAGCGGAAGTCAGGCGGACGGACAGCTGGCGCTGATGTACCACTCGCACCAGCTGACAACCTATCCCGTGCTGCCCGCCATCAAGCGCACCCACCGACCATCCTTTGTCTACCCGCCGATGCCGAGGGTTAAGGCGTAAGTAGCTGCCATAGAACACACATATCTGGCAGAGAATCCGATTCAAAACGGTGCCAGAGGTTCCAGGTCACCCGAGCTGTGTGCTATGAACTCACTAGATTTGTTTGTATTACAGCGGCGATGCCCTGGCCACCCTTTTCTCCGCACTCTACGGGAAACTGTTGGTCGTGATGGGGATAGCCTTTCCTATGGCAGAGGTCATATCTACCTATATCCCTCCCTCTTTCTACGAGGTGAGTGTTTTCAGTTATTGATACCTAAACGAGCATTGTGGTTTCGAAACGTATCCTTACCGAGACGTATGTTGTATAATAATTATCCCTCTTTCGCATAGGTGTACTATTTGTACTTGTACATTGGCAGCATGATATTCCTGCTCTTTATGTACGCCACCTTGCTATGGGGACGTCCTAAATTGCCAGTTCCAATTGGTAAGTTGTACGGCAGACCGGCTTTTTGGGAGAATTTCTATGAATCAAAAAACCCTGGTTTCTGCCTTCTTCCACAGCCACTTCCCCGAACAAGTCGACCACGAAGGCGAGTGGAACAGACAGCATGGACGAATCGGATACGGATAGCAACTCCGTGCACCACCGACTTCCTCCGGCGATTCCCGTGCGGCGTCCATCGCTCCTCTCGCCACTCGGAAGGCGGGATGCCCACTACGGCAGCTTTTATCTGCGCATGGGCGCCGTGGGTGAGTGTGCACTGTGCTGAACCTATTTAACCCATGGATTCTGATCCCAATTTCCTACTTTCCAATTACAGCTTTCGGAATTGGCAGCATGATCTATTCGGGTCTGGAGTTTGGACAATACTTCGAACTCAATCCGGACACCAAGTGTCACAACGTGCTGCTGGCCCTCACTCCGGCCACACGGATGGCCTTCATATTCATCCAAATGTATTTTATCTTCCTGAACAACGAGCAGATCAAGGTGTATCGCTACAAGATCATTGCCCGCTTCGGTTTGATGCACATGATTGGGACCAATCTGGCCGTTTGGCTGAATGTCCTGATCCAGGAGACAAAGCACGAGATATTGACGTTCTACAATCCAGAGAATCGCACGCTCAGAATTTCGCACAGGATACCAGGACACTCCAGGGGACACGCCCTAATTCAGCACGATCCGACGGCCCATTTGCGGGTTCCGCGGGGTCTCAAGGGGCCGTATCAGATCTTCGAGTGCCGGCGAACGAACATCATTGGAACTCTGGTGCAGGACGCCTCGCCCTTCCTGTTCCCCTGCACCATTGAGTACTCGCTGATCTGCGCGGCCATATTGTACGTGATGTGGAGGAGCATCTCGAGGCCCCAGACGCCCACGCCCCAGCGTCCGGATATGATCAGCTCGCCGATGAAGCGTTCGCCGCACCACTACTCTGTGGATTGTGCCAGGGCCCACAAAGGCTTGTTCGTGGGCATACTCATCCTGGTGCTGACCATCATATCGCTGATCATTTTCTTTGTGCTGATCTCGCGGCCCGAGTTCGTGGCCCTGGCGGTAACGGAAGTGACCATTTGTGAGCTGCTCATCTATGGAACGGCCACGATAGCTACTTTGGTCGGGATGATTCAGATCCGACACCTGCAGTACGACGCATACAGGAGCTTCTCCCTGGATGACATTCTCTTGGTCGGAGCGCAGACCGGGTCCTTTCTCTACAACATCTTTACAGTCATTGCCGGGCACTTCACCCTAAGGAGCGACGACATGTTGGTGCCTATAAATGCCCTTGCCTCCATCGTGCAGACCGCCTGCCAGACGATGTTTATTTTGGACGCCAGCCGCCGTCAGGCGGTCAGTCCGGAGCACTTGCGCAAGAAGCCGGGCCGCGAGATCGTCACCTTTATGCTGGTCGTGAATCTGGCCATGTGGGCCATCAGTACGCTGGAAAAATCCCGGGCCGAGTCGCATCCCATACAGCTGAATTTCTACGGCTTGTGGGCCTGGACGATCATCACTCATGTGTCCATGCCATTGGCCATATTTTATCGGTTCCATTCGACGGTGTGCCTGTGCGAGATCTGGAAGAGGGCCTATAAGCTGAAGCCCACGTACATGTGAGAATTCGCCCGCTCGCGCATCCAGAGCATTGCGCAGCAGCAGCAATTCTGCGAGGATCTCAAGACGAACCTGTCCTACTGCTACTGCTCCACTACGCTGGCTGGCGGCGAGCTGGAGACCGTCGAGGAGGTGGAGAGCGGGGAGAGTAATTCGGCGGAGGATGGAGGAGCACCAGCTGGGAAATCAGCAGGATCAGGAGGATCAGCGGGATCTGGGGGATCGGCAGAGGCAGAGGCAGGAGGAGCAGCAGAAGGGCAACAGGGCGGCGACAGCAGCTGTGGACTGAGGGCACCCATCCGGGCGCTGTCGCCGCAATCCCTCAATACGGAGAAGGCCTTCTGTCCGGTTTACGTAATCAACGGCGAATGAGTTTACGCGCACTTTGAGTTCATCGACGCGATCAGCGGCCATGAGCTCAGCTTTGTCTAGGACTTGCATCCGCTGGGCTCCACCATACCAATCCACCCCACCAACAAAGCCAAAAACCAGAGAACTAGGAACCCATCTTCGAGAACCACCAAAAACAAAAATAAAAGCCCAATGGGATGCAAGCGTTGAAAGCCCAAAACATATCCTAGAAAAGAAACATTAGAAAGAAAAAGAAAACCCAAGGGTCTCAAGCGAGGGCTAACGAAAAATTAGACACAAGCTAAGACGCATCTATAGGTTAGCCCCAAGACCCAATGCAAAGATAAATCATTGAGAAAATTCCAAGCAATGTCATTAGGGCGTATAGGCAATACATTTCGAAGCAATTGTCCTTAGTGTGTATACGCAATACATTAAATGGTTTAAGCTCTAAACGTTCGCCGACTACCAGAAAGAAATTATTATCCATAAACAGCCCGCAAATAGCATTTGCTGCATTTGACACAGGATAACTAGATCAAAGTATCTATGTGTTACTCCATCAAAAGCCCAGATTTCTTGGTGGATTCCCTTTGGTAGCAAGTGAGCGATATGAGAAGTATTGTAGGCAAAACACGTAACCGTAGATGAATACAAGTTTACTCCTCACAAAAAAACCCGAATCTACCAAGTATCAAGTTTGATAAATGTTGAAAAAGGTCGCAATCAAAAAACTGGACAACATTTTATATATTTATAAATAGTTACTGACTGAGGATCAGCAAAACGGGTTGTGAATCAACCGCACTACGAAGTATGCCGCTAAACTAACGATCAACCAAATATGTATAACCAAAAAAGCGAGTTCTATAAATGATATTTACAAGAATAATTAATCGGCGTTCCAAGGCATATTGAATGTATTTCACAAATGAAAAGTCAGAAGAGGAAAATGAAGGGAAGATGCAGTTTTGAAGGAGAAGAAGAATATGGATAGGAGAAGTCATTAACCCCACCAGAAGCAGAGGAACCGCAAAAGTTATTGGACAACGCTGTACTACATAGTAGACGGTTTACACAGCCTAGCACCTAAGGATATATACTCACATGCATATGTAGAAGTTATTCCAAGCTGCAATGAACCCCTTTTAAGCCCATCCCATTGATTGTTTGAACCCCTTGTTGAGTCCCTTATTTTTAGCATAGCTTTAAACTGAATTTGTTAATTTAAATTCGAGATGAAAGATGTGGAGAGCTCTTGTTAGGAACCTTGTTTTGCCCGAATAGGTTTTTATGTGATACGTTTGTGCTTGCTCCAGTTCCAGTAATCCCCAACAATCCGATTTCAGTATTATGAAAGCTCAAAAAAGTTTTAGAAGGACAAATCAAGAGATTTTCAAAAATTCCAATAAAAACTCTTACTATAAGACGCACAAATCTATTTAGGGAGGTATAAATATGTCTGTGTTTTTTTTGTCTACCATAATGGTATAAGATATCTAGGATATAGACCCCACTTACACATTCAATGCGATATATATATTTTCAATACCAAAGAGTTCATTGTGTAGCCTACGTTGTAATCGCATTCTTGTTGAGCTATAGTTTTTTAATCACTGTCTCATTCATTGTATATTCAAAGTTATGAATGCCAAATCGAAATCGAAATCAAAACCAAAAAACACGAACAAAAATCTTAAGGAACAACAAAATATATATATTAAATTAGTTATTTCAATTTTATACTCGTACTAAATTTTTAACTAGAATTACTGTAACTTTGTATGCATTTTCTTACATGTATTTATTGTACGTCGACTCGAATCATTGTTCGAAAAATCGCACATTCAGCGAAAAATCAAAATTAAAAATTGTATTGTATTTACAGCCGATTATATTAGAATTTATTGAAACTAAGTAGATATAATGAGTGATCGAACTCATTAGAGGAACTCCTATTCCATGTAGAATCGAAACGGAAATCGAAACCCGAAAAAGGACTTTTATGCGAATATAATAAAAATTAAAAGAAAAACGACAAAAACCCAACTGACATATTCAAGCTATACCCGACATCCATTATTTGTTCTTATTATTCAAAAAGAAAAATCAAAATACATTTAATAATCATAATTGTGGGACTCACTTATAAATTCGAGATAAGATAAGAACTTCTTATCATTGTGCGACTATTCCAATACCTTTCTATACCTTGTTCTTAATGGCTATAAACCTTATATTCAACCCACAAGTAGATGTCTAGTACATCATGTCTAAAGTACATAGATAAATAGTATTTTACTTTTTATGGTCTTTTTCGTAAATTTCGAAGAAGATGTCTTTGGAATCTAAAGTTGAGATGTTTTTGTGTGTTTTCTAAAAGGTCTCGTTTAATTCAACTTAAATATTAATTACAATGTTGAGAGTAAGCCATTGGATTGTTTAAATATTTCATTTTTTATTCAAATAGTATTCACTGTTCAATACATTCGAACATCTCATATGACTCGGATATTTGAATAACAACTTTCTAGCAATTTCTAACTTTTCCCATAATACTCAACCAATACAACTTGACTAAGCCTAGGAAAAGCAATGTAAGTGTTACAAGTATTTAAATGTATTTACAATAATGGATATGAAAATAAAGTTAAAAGGCATAAAACTAGTCGTGAATGTTCTGTGTTCCCCGAAAATAAATACACCGCCACCCCTGTACACCCGAATGAAAATAACTATATAGACTATAAAAGAGCAGTAAATATGCAATAAATATGAATAATAAATTGAAACGTATTTCGATTACTATGGAAAAAAGCGTTATTTTTTGTATGTGGGTCATGAAGAATTAAATAATGCTCTACATAGCGAAGGGAAGTGTACTTCTTGAAGCCTTTGGGTGGGGTTTGGGTTTCTGGGATTCTGGAGGGGCTTCCGGGAGGTACTGCTTAGGCTGGGGAATAGGCGCAGTAGCAGCTACAGATACAGAGCTGAAGCTGAAGCTGGAGCTGTAGCCGTATAACTCGCAATTGTATCTCGAACCGCGGGCATGTATCTATGTTTGTGCTACTCCCTCATTTTCCGCATTTCCCCAAAACGCTCCCGTTTTTGCATCTTTTAGAGCGAGATAGCCTAAGAACTTCCCCAACATCTCTCAGGCTCCCTCTCTCTTTCAGATCCTTTGTGGATGCTGTTTCCCCTGATTTTTATTGCAATCTGTGGATGCCATGTACTATATTCTTGGGTATATACACGTACCAAATGGTTACCCGGGATTGGAACCACGCCCTGGCCAACCAAGCTGGCCGAAAACTAGGTTAGCTATAATACATACATAATTACACACAAAAGTAAGGAGATTTTGGGTACATTAAACGGTTGTCCAAAAACTGAAACAAATTGTAAAACAATAGAAGATCTTCTTTGCATAGATACCGCTGCTTTTGCTAGGACCGTTTACCCAAGTATTAAAAACTTCGTTTCAGGGATCATTAAGGGGAAGTTTCATTATTAATCTCAAATAGGCTTATCAATGTTTTTATTTTTCATGGATCATGGATCTAATTCAATTAACTTGGGTGGAATTTCTATTAAGGGGGGTGTGTATGTTTTGTTTTTTTTGTGGGTGCGCCTGATATTAGATACAATGCGAGCGGTTTACATATAAATGCACCCTGTTTGGCGGCAAACTGAGGACCAGAGGTGAATGTCCTTTGCCAGGACTCAACGCATGCGCTGCTCTTGGGCAAAGAAGGACTCGCACTTTGCCACCCGAAGCGTAGAGGCCCATACCCCAATAACTTGTATGCATCTTAGGAAGCACGACTGTTGGCTCTGCTTCGCCCCGTGTCACACCTTTTTGGCCCATTAGCGTCTTTTGGTGCATATATGTATGTAGTGCATATAGCCCAGGGGAGTCCCCTTTTCCGATGGTGATAATCTGATTACGCCGCTGGACAGTAAATGACACCCGTAGAAGCTCCCTTCTCAGGCATAAGGAAATACCCGGTCCCGTGTCATGAAATAGAATACATTCTAGTTCTCTAATTGCTTAAGGAGACAAAGGAAATATTAACTTGGGTGTTCGTTCCTTTCGATGTGTAATGATTTTTGATTTTAATTTAATTTTAATTTGTTTAATTTCTTATAATTTCAAATTAGGCTACTGCCTAATGTGTTTATTGGTATTTCTAATCTATCGCACATTTCCGAGACATTGGCGTTGGGGTCTATCACTCATACGTCCTGTGGCCTTTCATCAAAAGTTCTTTTAATCTAGGTGGTGAAAGTTTCAGCAAAAGAAATGCTTGTTTTTATTAAAAAAGATCAATAAATTAGAAAGTTTCAAAATGGGAGAACGTTTGTTGTTCAATATTGTAATTGACATACGTGTGGTATACGTAATTTTTAAGGAAATTCTAAGATTGTCGTGCGACACCTCAACTTTTAAAATCCACCATACAAGGAAATATAGATATAAGGTGATATAGATAGATAGATATAGGAAAAATGCGATTTACTGTTTTTGGAGCGACCAATTCTTAACAAAAATATTCTTTTTAGTTCCGTTTTAGTACCCATTGGGATGTACGAATATTGTTCACTGCGGTTCAAAAGCTACAACTGCTATATGCACAACAAAAGCAACAAATGTGGGCAAAAAGTAAAAAAGCAACAACAAACGATATTGGGAGGAAAGCAACAGACGGCGTACACTGCGAATATCGTAAAAGCCTACGGTACATTTTCTCGCTGTGCGCTTCACACGCCGTCCGCTGCTTCTGCGTTTGATTTTGCTGTTGCTTTGCTTTTGCCTTTGCGTTTCGGTGTTGTTAGTTGCGTTGGAAGTTGGACATTTCAGTCAGAAGCGAACTTTTGCGAGTGATGGAAGACATTGTCTCTTCAGACCGGTGCCGAAAAATAATAAATAAATAACTAGAGGAGAACAACAGTCGAACAAGAAGTAATAGCAACACCTGGAACACTTAAAAGCTAGATTCCATAAAAACAAATAGCGAATGCCTCTGAATTTTCGCCTACTTAGTTAGTACTTTTTAAAGGCATTCACTAGTAATCGTTGTATCAGCTATTGCTATTATTCTTGTTGTTATTGTTGCCCCCTGCAATAGCTCGCTTTCTATACGTATTCTTTGCTTTTTTTTGTAAATGTGCAGTGAGAGAGAAGTGCTAAGAACTAAAAACCAGCAAAACTAACGAATTAAAACATAAAAACAGGAAGTGCGTCGTCCACTTTGTGTGTTGTGCGTGTGCCTATGCCTGTGTGTGTGATCGAGGCGTCCGGTCCAGTCAATCAACAATCCTTTGTATTTGGCCAACAACGTAGGACAATAATATCCTAAATCAAAGCGAAGCAGAATAAGAAAACGCGCGCGCAACCGAATCCACGACCCCAGTCCTCTCCGCCCCGACGTCTTGTCCTTCTCGAGCGGAAGCAAAACAAAACAGGACAACGCAAAAAGAAGGAAGCGAGGATAAGGCAAGAGAAAGCGACTCGAAGAGCAAACACATATGATCTGAACGGCAGGATATAACCCCAAAAAAGTAAGTCAAGTGTTGAATTAAGATAACCCCTTTAGTACGAACACATCTCAAGCCAAGCCAAGTACACATAAAAATATCTTATAGCAATCAGACATTTTTCATTTCTCAGGACCAAACTCAAAAAAATCTTCAAAGTCTAACACTTTTTGGTATAAGCAATTCACTGTCAACATTAATCCTTTTAGTTTTTCAATGATACCCAAGGAGCAACAACTGAATATACTTTTAGAATAAAAATTCCAAGATTTTTATAGATACAATTCCCTCAAAATGTAGTACATTTTCGATTTAAACAGGTTTTCTCGTAACATTAGGCTTTCGGATCCCTCTCCGCACCCGAAAGCAATCAAACTGCCGCCCTTCTCGGGTTACAGACACATTTCTTGGTCTTCCATTAGAAAGACATTGAAATCGCTTCGGTGTCGTGGGGATTTCCTTTTTCGGTTTTCGCTACCTTCGTCCAAGTAAACCCATAAAAGTGCTGGGCCAAATGGAAATCTTAATTGCACAAGAGGCGCGGACAAGAGAAAAAACCGCACAAACATGAAACGAGCTTTAGTAGGGCGGATCTGATCTGCCAGAAGAAACAGAATCAGCACAAAGAATTGGGTTACCATCACTGCAGTGCTATGATCCCAACCGATCGTACTATTTTGGAATTATGTCAGGCCTATTATTCCTAACACTAGTCAAACCTAGCGACATAACCCTGCACGGATGCTCTCGGGTAAAAAGTGAAAGCAAAAAGTATGCAACAAAAACTTTGCTTTGAAAGCCCCTTCCTCCAAAGCCCCCTTCACAAACCTTGGATCCGCCACTAGATGTAACAGTTACTTTACTCTGTAAATAATTCATCTGTTAGATCATTTGTAAACGATTAAGAATTGTTAATGTGATTTGAGTCAGTTCTACTCGTGAATCTTTAATTTTGTGCGATCGACTTAGTCAAGTGAATCATGGACCTGAAATGTAGGTGTTAGGTTCAGAAGATAATCATTGTGACTCTTGCGGAAAAAATGTAAGCAACATTTCTTTTTCTAGGATTCAAATTAAAGATCATACCGATTGTTTTTCATCGATTCCCATCGATTCAAAAACAACGATACTATTCGGCAGCATGGGAAAACATCTACGGGGGTTGAAGCCGCGACACGCGATTTCTAACGGTGGTTAGTTGGACAGTGGGTGGGTTGGTTTTGCGAGTGGGTGGTGCTTCCTCAATGATGATGTGGTGGCGGTGGTGGCTACTGGAAGGCTTGAAATATGGTAAGCAGGAAATAAACCAAAAGCAAAGCGAAGTGCATATTCTGCATACGGTCGTGTATCGTGCGGCAGCATGTATATTAACTAATGAGCCGATGACCTCGGGGGATGGACAACTGGGTGACTGGGAGCGTGGGTGAGTCAGTGGCGAAGGAAAAGAATCACGCACCACCCACTGATCTGTCCATCCAACCGAAAAACAACCCACTGTGAGCACGCTCCCAAGACCTAAACGAAATACGAATAATAACTCCCAACGTGTTGAAAATAGTTCAACGATTTCGAATATAGTTTTGTGATCTTTGATTTCCGTATTTTACCAACATTTTATAAAAAATTTAAATTATTTAAACTACAGCCCCTAATTAATTAAGACCTTATAGATTTTTAGAATTAATTGGAAACGTATTGTTGTGATAATTATCTATTTTATTGTCTTGAAACCACAAATTCACCCTACAAGCATGGGGAATAAATTTTCCTTGGTTCGCAAATTATTCTTTGAGTGCACTGGCTAACTGGCGACTGCAGACGCGGTTTGTTTATAAGGTCACCCTATTTTCACGTATTGCATCCATCTGCTGACAGTTCTCATGCTCATTTCCATGCCCATTTTCATTTGCTGCCCCTTTTGTCGTTTCTATTTCCATTTCCATTTCCATTTTCATTTTCATTTCCATTCAGATTCGGATTCTTTATTTTCTTTCTTTTCGGTATACAATTGCATATCCGGTTCTCCATGTGGGCGCCGTCTCTGAAACATCCACAGATCTGCATAGATCAACTTTTCCTCTGTGGTTTGCTTCTTTTTGTTGCTCATTTTCCCCTGGCGCCGATCCACTGAGCTTCTGTGCGGGTGGGTGGGGCGCTTGGGTGGTGCAGGGTGGCGCAGTCGGCTGTCATTTGTGTGCAATCTGTCATCGGATACTGTCATAAGTCAGCAACAATGATCTCCCAATCCAATTCAAGTGGCACAGTTTGTTTACAATGAAAACCAGACAGTTGGGCTCACACATATTTCCCGTTCGATGGCTGCCAGACCTCTTAGATCTTAAAAAGGGAAAACCTTGTTAGCCGCTTGATTGGCAAGAGAAGAAGCCCAAAGAGGAGACACAAGTTTTGTGTATCAAGTTTAAAATTGCTCTATTTAATATAAAATAAAGTAAGATATGTTGAGAACGTTTTCCAATTAAACTATCCATCGGTATCGATTTGCTGCTATTCGGGTCAAGTTAGCGATTCGATTCGATTGTTGGCAATAATGTTGCCCGGAGCCAAAATAAGAGAGCTCGCAATTAACAGCACTGGGCTAGTTTTTGCGCCAGTTTCTCAGTTTTTCGTGAGTGTTAGCCATCTAATGTTAATGGCATTAGCCAAGATTTCAATTTGCGAGACTGTGTTGGTGGCTGCTTGATGTTCGCTGCGAGCCGAATGGGAACATGCGACATTTCTGGCTTGCAAATGGCCATGGAAAAAGCATGGAAAAACTACAGAATTACAGAAAATTGAAAAAGCGGTAGCCACATTGTGACAAGAATGCTTTTTGCGACCGCTGGCGTTGCTTTCATACGCTCAAAGTTGACCCCTACTAGTTTCTTCCAGACAGAAGAAGGAATGATGATAATCATTGTAATTGAAAATGAGAGTTTGATATAAAACTAAGCCCTAGGAGCTTTTTGACATCTAAAATGTTTCGATTTGGATTTGTAAATATAATACTACATTTTCCCACAAGAAAATGTGTTGATATCCATATCAGGGTTATATACATATAAGTGACTTCTAATAAGGCCCGACGTTTTTTTTTGAATATTTGAATACACAATAATGCCAGTTTCTGAAATCTATACACACAAACTATATACATACATACTCAAAATAGCTCAGATTTTATGATTTCTTGCCAAATTCCAAACAAATATTTTCAATTGAGACCATCAAAATTGAATGCTCCCGATATGCTAGATATCTTGGAATACAAAAAAAAAAAAAAAAAAAAAAAAAAAAAAAAAAAAAACATACCTTCAGCATTGAAAACAGAGCAACAAGTGGACGTTCCAGAACAAAAAAGGCATCATTTTTATGACTTCTCATCTCCGGCCATCAAATCTGATCATATCCACGATGCTGATGCTGATGGATATGATGGATATGTGCCAAACATATCAGATTGATGAGGGTAGCTGCTTGAGAAAACTACTATATATACAAAATTAATATTATGGATCCACATCTAGATTCAGATCGAGATTCAGAGTCACGAGCAAAAGCCGCTGCATAAATCGCTCTGACTATACGCCACACTTTTCATTTGGCTGCCTGCCAGAATACTGAAATAGTGTTGCACAGTTGGCTACTTATAAGAGTAATAATCTAACTTTGAAATATAATGTAACTTCACTCTGAAGTTTGTTAAATCATCTCATTACTATTACTATTCCAAATATTTAAGTAATAGCTGTGCTCAAAAAATTAACATTTAATTTGGGTGAGGAATTTTTTTGCCATCACTATGCATTTTATATCCGAAAAAAGGGGAATGAGTGGGTGGAAATTGCATGCTGCACAATATTCAAAACTGCATATTTTCTTTTCGCCGGTCTCGCCTTTCCTGCGTGTTGAAAAACAAAATCTGTGGTCGTATATCGGTATAAACTTTCGATATGAACTCATTGAGACGACTAATTCAGCAGAACCTTTCATACCCTTGGTCACCTTAAATTGACCATTATGTTGACTTGCTTTACTACTTATTGATCCTATTCACTTAATTTCATTTTAGAACGACCAATCTGCGCAACCAAAAGTCTTAAACCTTCAACTGCTGCTGCAAACCGTATGACTGATTTATCACGTTGAGCAAACCATAGCGATTACCTCCCTAAGAACTTTTTACTAGCTTACAAATAAACATATACACACGCGCATTTACGCCGGATATATATTAATGGCAAGGCAATAAATCCGATTATATGTATTGGACTATATCGTGAAACGCTTGAACTGTTGCAAATTGTACTTCCGTAGATAGTGTGTACACCTAGTTAGCCGACCTGAGCATATAAATATTGTTCTGATAGATAGGATAGAGCAGAGGAGGGTCGAGAGCGAGAGAGACGAAAGGAATGCAGCGGTGTCCCTACATTCATGAGATGCGCGAAAGATTACTGGACCAGCCACGGGAGACACTTCAACTAGAGAACATGGAGCGGGCCAATCTGCTCGACAACCGCCAATCGGCATCCGAATCCAACCAGGTCGGCACTGTGGTCAAGGTAGGGGCCTTCGATATACTCGCTACAAGGATTACCCTTTTTCAACCCATTTTCAATATCTTAACCATCTAACCATGACCAAAATCGAAACACACACAGTACACACACGCAACCTTCATTAAACTTTTTACTATTTTAAACTTCTATATTTTTTGTGATCTGAGTTCACATAAAATTGTATCATTATTGCTTTTGCCTTTAAATAAGGTTATAGAAACCTATATATTTTTATCTTTATTTAATATTTAAATATACCAAATATCCAGTTGTTTTTTTCTTTAAAAATTATGGAAATATGTTTTATTGTTACTCTAAAATATTTCTCATGAAAACCATTGATAATTTCAACATTTAATACAAAAATACACATGAACTTAGAAAAAAAAAAAATAATGTGCATACATATGTTTATAAATAAAACAATAAATGAAACTGGCTTCGGCAAGCCGAAGCTTATATACCTTTGCAGATCGTTTTAATGGCGTAACACTCCGATTTCTATAAAATTAAACATTAATTTAAGAAATATTATCTTCCTATGACAGCTATATTCATAGTTATAATGCCATAGAAATTTTTTCAGTGAAGCATTCTTATACAATATTAATATATTCAAATTTGATTGATAATACGCTCTGCAAGGGTATAAAATAAAAAAGCCTGTATATTGCATATTAATAAATGTACCCTTCATTAAGCAGTGTGTGTGTTGGTGCGTGGCCGATAAATAATTTATTTTTAAAGATTTTTCTCCTTAGCCATGAATTCGAAATGGATCCAAAAGCTTTAACCAACCAAATCCTTGCACGAGTAACCGATTCGCCCATTCTTTATGTTCCTCGAATCGAAAATTGAAACGAAAAGAGCAAAAACAATTATAAGTAATTTAATTTGCAATAAATTGGAATTCATTTAATCTAAACAGATATGTTTATTAACTAACCTCTTATTTTCGAATCGCATGTGAATGGATCAAGAAATACTTTATTTGCTTTTGAGAGGTACAATGCCACAGAAATTATTTCTAAACAATATAAATAAACTACATTTTTATGAACTAATTTTTAAACGAAGTGGACTTAAAATGGTATTAAAATATTCTTTAAAACACAAGATCTTTAAAAACTTTTAGAACTCTAAAAATATTAAAATTTTTGTGGCAATCTCTTTAAATAATGTGTATATGTATAGTATACGTTGTACATTACGTATTGTAAATATGAAATTCCAATTTATTGTCGTAAGCAAGAGACATTTGGCACCGGAAACTAACCCTAAATATTTTACCGATCCACCGACAGCTGCAGGGCGATGGCTATCACACAAGTCCCGCACACCAGCGAACCCCACTAGTGCCCCACGATCTTGGCGAGGACTTTAATTTGGATTTCGACGATGACTTTCCGATCGACGCCCGACGACCGAAAAATGCCAAGTAAGTGTGTTCCATGGATCCATTACAATGCCCTGACCCGCAAACGTACCCAATACCACTTGAAAGCCAGCACCACTCTATGTGTCTTAACTGAATTTGTTTTTGTGTTTCGCGTCTCGCACTCCATTTCCTGCATTACTAAGCTTCCGTTTTACATTCCAAACTGTCAATCATGAGCCAGCGTTAGTCCCCATTGTGAAGATGTCGATCTTCTCACTCTTTGAGGAATTTTTATTAGATCCGCAGTAGAAACATAAACCCCTTGAATCTGTGAATCGTGTACAATCTAATCAGTTAGAACCCGTTACAGCGGCAAACATCCAGCGGTTCTGACGCGCCCACAGCAAAGGTCAGATTTGCTATGTTTAAGTCATTTTTCACAAACCGATCTTATCTTTACTCTTTTAATACTTATATAATTACAATAAAAGTAGAGCCCTTATCCTTTTCCTACTAACCTAGGAATGTTAGCTAGTTTTCTCTGGAACGTAGTGGATCTTTTCTATCACCTGCATTTTTACACGGCTTCCTCAAGCAGTAGTAACCAGAAAAAACACCTGATATACCCATAAGTTGGGGTTACTAACCTGGAAATCCCTCGGGTAAACTAACATACACTTTCTTTGGTTTACTGATACTTTTCATTTGCATAATTATATTTAAAGTCCATAGATAAATACTTCTGGGGGCAAATTAAAAATAAGAAGAGTAGTCGTTACTTTAATATTACCAAGAGTAATATACGGTTATAGGTTACTAGGAATCGTGAGATTTTTTCGCCAAGTGGAGATCCAAGCACACAATGCTGTCTTAGCCCGAGTTTCATTCAGCCCTTTCTTTGTATCTTTGTGGCCCTTTTATTTTTTCGTTTTACTATTTGCACTATTTTTTGGCATCCAGTGGATTATAATGTCAATGAACTGGACGCCAGGCACATTGCCTTACATTTCCGATGGTGCGGCATCGTTTTTTCCACGAGTACGTTTGTCTGCCCGTTCTTCGGTCGGGACATAAAACAAATAAGTAGGCAGCGAGTCATCCCAAATCGCTTACACAATGCTGCCAGTGGGTGGCGCTGGGTGGTTTGAAGTTGCAAACAAATTATGCAACTTGACAAACCGACTTAGCATTCCACTCGGCTGGCTGCGGCATGAACTGTCAGCGATGCATGCCAACGAGATCTATATCACCTACACAGATAAAAAATGTATCTATTAGATATTTGCCAAGTAGATGATATCTTTAAAATAAGTCGAGGAACGTCAAAAGGATACGTGTGGTGCAAGTCACTCTGTATTCATCCTGTGGGTATATTTACTCTTAAATGTACAGCAAATCATTATATAATTTTTCTTTTCTGTTAGCGAGTGCCTATGGCATCCATTTCCATCTTCTGTAAACCTGTGGGCCCTATCTTTGCCTCGGGACCCAAAGTGTCATTGTACGAATGACTTACATTCGTGAGCTTGTGCAATTCGCTAACAATGGGATGGCACAATGGGCGCAAAGGAGAGCGGCGTTGAGTTGAGCAGACGACGAAACTATCGATGCTTGGCATTTGGCCAGAGTTGTCAGCCTCACTTGAGGACATGGTCCTCGACTTGCTCGAACTACACAAAGGGATAAACTTACTTCTTGTTGAAGGCGAGCTTGTAATGCACCACAATTGTGAGCTCATTGCCAGATTTTATTAACACATTTTAGAATATTTAAAGTGTGCTTTTGCATTAAGAAGTTTCACAAAAATAAAACGATTAACCTTATTGTTCGTATATCGCGTTACTGATTTTTCAAAACAGAAATGCGTCCACATTCTTCGCGGTGTTTCCAACGCAGGCCAAAGATTTCCTACATTTAGAGTTTTTGGTATCGATTTGGCTCCCAATCCGTTAGTAAATAACGCCCATCATCTATTTGTGGCACTGTCCTCGGCAAAACCATTATCACCCGATTAAGCACGTTGTTTTTTGTGGTAGGCCCAAGGATCTCTGTTCACCCCCGATACCCTGTTTTAAAATAAAGACCTCATCTGCTTTGAAGGGTGGCTAAAAGTATAATTAGGCAAGGGGACACAAGGCCAATGCAACCCTTCTTTGATTTCCGCGGGCAGGCGACTATAATAATAGACTTACCAAGGGATTGGTTTCAATTGGAGGGAACAACAAGTCAGAGACTTAGTCGTGTTTTTACTAACTTAGAACAAAGTTATCGTTCTGTGATTGAAACCTTATAGAATTACATTCCAAATTCAAATAATTAAAAAAAATGAAACAATAGATTATATATTCATTATTTCTTGAGCAATATGATGTTCAGCAATGCGCCTTATAATAAAAGAGATTGGGAAGTCTCATCAATTTCAACGTGATTCGGCATTAGACAGCTTTTATATCCGAGTGCGGTGAGTAGCATTTGGGTCACACGTCTTCAGCTAACTGTGATCAGGGTGCGGCTGCCAGCGATTCGATAACCCCCGTTTCTGCGCCCTTTCACCTTCCGCCTTTAGCCCTCTGTTGCCTGACTATCCGCCACTTTCCAACTTTTATTCATCTCTATGCAACTACGACGCAGTTGGCGAACTGCGTCGCAAATCCTTAAAATTCGTTGCTTTACACTGGGAAAATAGCATCCTTGTCTTACTCGAGTTGACCAATTTCCAAATGGTCCTTTAGTTTTCGTCTAGTTCAAAAAGTAATTCATTGAACAAAGAGGTTGTAATCCCTGAATACAACTAAAATATAACATAATACTCCTTTTCTCTCAGTGTGCACTCACGATTTTTTAATACCGCCACTCTTCTGGACGACTGCAACCCCTTGTCGCACTCTGCACTCGACGTTCAATGGCTGGGGTTTTCGGTAGTTGGGAATGCGAAGGGATGGGGCGACTCTGTCGGCGAATGGGCAACCAAAACAGAATGCCGCAATGGGTTTGCGAATGGCAGGCACAAAAGGCAGCCAGCGCTGGAGTTACGGTAAACGGCAAACGGTAAAGCAGGACGAAGGATGGCGAAGTCGAATGCCAAAACAGAAAGAAGCAGACAGCATGACGACGACGTCGCCTTTTACCGTAAAGCTCTGCCACAGCGCACAATGGGCCCTCGAGTGTGATTAGATATGAAAAACAGGACACGCAGTTGGTAATCCCGTCTAAGAAAGGCTCTAATGAACTCAAGAAGGAAAGAGACTGCATAGTATGGATTAGGGAATACGTTTAGTAAAATATCGGAGAGTAGATACAGGACTAGGGATCTGAAATTCAGCTCTGACACTCCAACATGTATTCACAGTGAATTTTTAAAAATGTTCTTCAATGGCAGTTTGGTTTTATGCATAAAAAAACTTTTCAATATTAATATAGGTTAGGATATAATTTATTTAGTATACATAAAGATCTATCTACTGTGACAAATTGTTGGCGGTAGGGCTATTGTGACGGTTGGGTGGTTGTCGCGCCACAATTCGAACAACAAAAACAAGGCGGAACGCTATGGACAAAGGTCTCGACTATCAGATACCCGTTCCTCAGGTAGAGGGGGTCCAATCAAGATGGAGACAACATTATTTGCTCTTAACTTCTTAATGAACAGTGCGATTTCAAAAATTGTGTCGATATGCATCGTGCGGTTCTGGCTTTTATAGTTTCCGAGATCGACTCGGCTATTGATCCTGATCAAGAATAAATATGGGGTCGGGAACGCTTCCTTTTACTGTTATGTACTTCCCAACGAATGCAATATACCCATTCAATCTACGAGTAACGGGTATAAAAGGCATCATATGATAGTAGTAAAATCAGTAGAGGCACGCCGAGCATCTTGGGTAATTGAGTTCTGTGCTGTTGCTTCTTGATGACTGACTGCTGTGTTGGATTCTGTTCTTCGATTCCCTATTTTTGATTCCATCTGCGCCGTTTTCCATCCGCCTTCTTTGGCACGAAGCCACCCTCTTTTTGCTGGTGCACTCCGCCTATTGGCATACCCGCTGATTGACATTTGGCAGCCCCCCTCTTAGCTCCTGGGTTCGCCGTAAGTGACCCATTTACATTGAGTGTGCGGCTCAAACAACGGATCCCCGCTTCCTGATGCAAAACTCAATTAAAAGATACGTTTTTGGACAGGTCTGAAGACCGGTGTCCGGTGGGGAAAACATTGAAATTGGGAGAAACATACGTATAGGGAAAACGTTAACAGAACAGGAAAACATAAGGAAAAGTCAAATTCAAGGAAGTCCAAATAAATATATGAAACAACACAATAAACAAATTGAAAAACCAGATGAGATGTTAGTTAGCATTTTAAATAAGACGGAACAAGAGCCATTCCTCCTCGGGCTGAGCCCCCGACGAACCCACAATACGAATACAACCCATCAGAACTGAGAGCAACAAGAGCAAGAATCGCACATAAAATAGCGCACCGAATTGTGTCCTACTTTCTGGCATACTCAAAGGATATTTTTCCCCTGCATACCGAGAGCAGCCTGCGAGTTGGTTAGAGAGAGAGGAGAAACTAGAGGCGAAGGAGAGAGAGTGCGAGAGATTCGGCGCAGATTGAGGGCGGCTGCTGGCCGTAAAGGATGCTGGATTTATCCTGCCAGGGCCCGTTTCAGTTGTAGTTGGATAGTAAAGGGTCTTGGACGTGTTGAGCGAATCGGTCGCCAGGTAGCCTCCGAAGTCCTCCAAAAGCAAAAGTCCTTCAATCAGTTGGAAGTTCTCAATGAAAAATCAAAACTCCCATCTGAAACTGTGACTATCATAGCTTTTTTTTCAAGTTTCCACTACAAATGTGATTATCTTTGTGTTCGCTGACGAGAAAACCGAAACTGTGAAATTAACTGTGAAATTAACGAAAGCACTCCAGTTGCAAATCAAGAAGCGACTTAGGTTAAATAAAGCAATTTGCAGTCCGGTTTATACCATAATGCCAGTGATTTTCCGCTAACTAAAGTTAGTACATTTGGTCAGGCCTCCAAAAAAAGTTGACTTTTAATGGCACCGGGCAATACACACACAAGTTAAGCAGCTTATTATACACACAGCAAAGTGAGGGTGGGAGAGATAGAGGGACAGTGCGGTACCGGGGGGAGGAACAGCGAGATGGCCTCTTAAGAACCTGAGGACTCCCCATGTACCCAATGTACAGAGATAGCATAGTCCACATAGGGCCGAGGCCAATGCATACACACCAGCACACCCAGAGTCTGTGGGCTCCACAGGATACACTTTCCCCTCCGGAATGCGAAATGCCAGATACGGCTTTCAGCTTTCAACCCTCCGAATCTGCCGGAGAGAGAGGTCACTGGGTCGCTCCCGTCCGGGATGCAGTCCGTTCGAAAATAATAACCACGCCTCATTTGCCCATTTGTCAAATGCATTTCAAATGCGATCCACAGGCTCCTAAAAGAAAGAGACAGAGAGATAGAGATAGCGATAGAGAGAGAGAGGAGTCAGCTTCATGTATATGGGGGTGCTCTCCAAGTCAAACAATTGCTGTTCTGTTGCATTCAAAAATAGAAAATAAACCCTGCAAATTGCTTCATTTAGAGTTGCCAAAATACAAAAACAAGAACTGTGAAGTACAATTAAGAAACAAGGAAGTTCGCCGCGAAGGACCAACAAATCCTATCGCCCATCGATACTGAAATCGGAAAGGAGGTCGTGGAAAAAGCCAGCACAACGGAGACCGAAACGGAAACAGAGACAATGGGCGGCGGTGAAGTGAAGGTCGCTACCGTCGACGTCGAAGGCGGGGACAACATGGCCACGCTGCCGGTGTCCCGCTCGCATACCGCCGGCAGCACCGACAGCGCCGAGAAGAACAACGCGGCCAACAAGGAGATGGAGCTCAAGAACGTCATGCCGCAGCCGCTGCAGAGGTGCGAAAGCTTGGGAGAAAACCCGGGGAAAAACACCGCTTTTTGGGGGACTAAGACTCCCAAGATTCAAACTGATAAGGGTTGAACTGATAAATTGGCAGTTAGTCCTCTCACAAAAATCACCTGGTGCAAGCAATCCTTGAAAATCTGAAATATGACAAAAATCTTTGAATCGATTACTAAGTCCCTTGATTAACTAAGATATAACCATCAACATAGATCTAAAAATGAGTTCATAGGGAAATGAATGTCCTTAAATTAAATTAGGGAATATTTTTGTTTCAGCGATACAATAAAACATCCTGGTAACCTTATATTTCACTCCTATAGAATTTGATTAACATCCCAACTCTACCGTATTTAATATCTTATTATCAAGGCCGATCTTCAGTTAGTAATTAGCCAATTCCTGTGTATAACAGTTTTACCCAGAACACACGAGGACACAACCCGCACACTTTGTACATAAGCAAGTAACGCAAGTCGTATGTACGGTAGTAGTATATAGTTGATTGTGTGAATATATTATGTGTAAGCACAAGTGCAATCCCAACTGCAAGGCGCCATCTCACTCCCTCATCGAGGTCTCCCAAAAGATTCTCATTTTTGTTGTGTACGCTTGCCAATTCACCCCCAACCCCGCCCCCATGCATTAAAGACTACATATCGTTTAACGAATTGGATATCAATACTTAATCTACATCAAATCTTATAGGGTTTGCTACACGTTCAAGCCAAATCCAAATAAGTTCAGTTTTATGCCAGCGAAAATAACGGTACAGGGCACATATGAAACAAATCCAATAACGGGACCCATCGAACTATGGTAATGTGACATGCCAAAACCATGACCTGCCCCAAGTCCCAAATACTCCGTTCGCTAAATACCTGCGTTCATAATCCTCACACTTTCAATGGAAATACTTTGGGGCTTTATACAATATACCTTTTAGATACTAATTGTGGAAGTTTGCGAAATAGGGTTAAAGATATAAACATTTTAACATTTTAGAAAGATTTATTGTACCTTTCCGTATTGAATGTGGGCAAAATCAGCTTTGATGAAATGCATAATTAAAGGAATTCTGTGCATATACTCGCATTATACAATGCAAACGTCGGATTTAATACAGCTCAGAGCCCATGCTCATGCAAATGGATGCTTGAGTGGGGTGGGAAAAAGAGGTTGTGTATAAAAAGCTGCACCTAACTGGGTCACAAAGTACTGAAAATACTGTGGGAGCCACAGTGGGATGCATCCCTAGAAAAAGTACGGTTTCTAATATAGTTTACTAGAATTGATAGAAGCAATGTTTTACAGAAACATTAGCTTACTTAGTAAATCTTAGTCAATACCTGGAGTGGTTCAAAATATGCCTAAAAAAAATGTAAGTAGATATTTCAGAGATTAGGACAATTTTGAGAGTAATGGTCAAAAGAGTCTTCAAATATGTATATCATTGAATTATACCAACTTTAAACATAACATAGTTCAGAGAGTTAACGCCAAATAAATATCGGAGCCCACCGTACTAGTCTATAGCTAATCAAACATCAAATGGGGGTTAATTCAGGGCGGTTATGTTCTTGAGCTGTCAAGTGAGAATGCACTTGAGTTGTAGCTGCATGTGAAACACTTTCTCACACTCACCCCCCTGTGTCTGGGCATAAACACGAGCACACACTCGACAAAAACTAAAAGGAAGGACTAAAACTAACAGCGAAGAAGCGGAAAATTAGCACCACGCTGGAAGCGGGACAGTGGGTCAACTCGGGGGAGTTAGGGCCAGATTTTGGCCAGATTTTGACACAGTTCCCGCACGCAATAACACGTATTCCCATGCCCACACCACTACTAGTATATACGCGCACCCAGAGTTTAATCTCCTGTACATATAATACCGAAGTTAAGAAAACAATCTGAGCATTCTGATAGCTGACTGTTGGGCCTCCCTTTCGCAGGACATCGCTGTTCATCGTGACCAGTCTGGTGTACGCGATCCTTCTGATCGTCGTCTGCATTGCATACGTAATCAGCGATGTAACCACGCACCGACTGCCGGTTCTCTACTACGAGACATTCTTCACATATCTGTACGGCGTCAGCATACTCTTCCTCCTCTACGTCTTCTGTTTCCTGCTGCAGGGTGAGTGCACCATGGTATTTTAGGTTTCTTCACGGCTCCTTACTTTGTCTTTTCATTTCGGAATCTAATCGGCTTTTGTTCTTCGCAGAGAGCTCTTGCTGCAATGGCGGCAATGGTGGCAGCAAACCGAAACCCCAACCCAAGGAGAAGAAGTCGAAGAAAGCCAAAAATGCCGATCCGGCCGATTCGAAGGACGCGAAGGGCTCAAAGGACTCCGGCAAGGCAGCCAAGGGCGCCGCTTATCAGGTGGGTGGTGACAATTATTGAAAGGACATCCTTCAAATCCTTTTCTACACTCAAATATCATGTTTAATATCATATGGATCATTAAAACATGACCCTTGAAATCGAGCTCCCTAAAAATATATATAAAACAACTAATAAGGGATCTGTTCTGTTTCTTCTAAAATATAAGCACACACTGGCCAAGTTTCTGGTTTGCTATGAGCCTTTCCTAAAATACTTATTAAATATCTGTCCGCTATGTAAATCTTGCATTATAGCCAATATTCCCTGTAATCCTCCTCCCCTTATCATAGACTAGGTTTCAATGGCAATATCTGTATCGGCATCCAGCCCCTCTAATCATCTGCCTGCATTTTCCATGACCCACTTGCCAATTGAGTAATTCAAGCTTTGCTAATTAGGGGCCAAGTGCTAAGGTCGCATCAATTAGTTTCCTCCGAGGGCTGTGAGATTTCCCCTACATGTATTGTCTCTTGATCGCCCGATCTCTCCGTCCATTCGAATATAGGAAGCACCCGTGGATGCTGAGGTGGCCGTCACCCCAAAGAATGTGCGCAAGCGCAAGACAACCCACAGCGACCTGACGCACGGCAGCTTTTTCCTGCGAGTGGGAGCCATTGGTGAGTGCGGGTTGGAAGCCCCAGATTCCAGGGGACTCCGTCTACTTGAACTAATGCCATTCGACCCTTCTTATCCACAGCTTTTGGATTGGGCGCTATGATTTACATTGGCCTGGAGTTTGGATCATTCTTCGAAATACCATTTGATTCTCCATGCCACCACATCCTGATCGGCGTAAATCCACTGCTTCAGATGATTTTCACCTTCATGCAGATGTACTTTATATTCATGAATGCCCGGGTAAGTCGAAAGGTCAAAAATCTGTGTCTAACTCTAAACTAAAACTAAAGAACACTGTAAGCGTATGACTACTACCTACTACTACTACTACCTACTGCTATTATCTACGGCTATTCTATACTCGTATGTTAAATGTAAAACCTTCATAAGTACACGAAACCAACCCGAATCCTTCTCAAGAGCCCCAGTGAGGTTAGTCTCTCAAGTTTCCGTACAACTCAAGTTAGGTCGCGGCACTTAAAGTCAGGTCGCGGTTCCGATTCCGGTTTATTTTTACCTTCATCGATCTCCATCCAAATCTCACCACGAACATCAATTTGGCGTGCTAATTGGCAGTTTTGAGTTCAGTTTTCATCCATCCGCATTCGTATCTGCATTTGCAATTGCATCCATCGCTGATCACTTCATCTGCCATATCACTCGCTTGCTGCTCTCAATATCTCAAACGAACATTGGAAAAGCCACAGACAACAGACTACTTCAAATTATATGCTATGCTGGAGTGGTGTCAATCTGATCTGATTCCAAGACACGATACCATTGTGATGGGAGATCAAATTGACCGCTTACGTTTAGTATAGATCCTTTATTTTGTTTCTTTTTCTGTGAACTCGCAGACCCACTGACACAGAGTTCGAAACCTCAGCACCACACGCATTTTGACCATTGAAAACACCCACCATCAGCCAGCCACAGATCATTCAAACATCCATTCATCCAAACTATCCATCAATCAACCAACGCATATTCATTCTTTAAAACAAATTTCGAAATTTTGCTACGTAGTTATTTAATGAACCATTTTTGTGTACATAATCCCACAACTCCGCCCCATTCGCGCGATCGCAGACTAGGCCGCCATTTCAGGTACGATATGCAACTCATTTTCTACTCTATTCTACTCACTACCCCTAACTCTACCTGTACCTGTACATCTGCCTCCAACCAAATGCTCATTTTGATCACCTAACTGCATACCTTAACACCTATCTCTGTCTATGTCTTATATATATATATACCTTATACGATATGATAACCACAAGTCTAATCAAGTTACTATATATTTAAGGGTTCCCCTTTGCGGGTGTTTGGTTTTTGTTTCGTCCCCTGTCACTGTGGAGAGGTTCTTGAAACTAAAATGAAGAATTTCAACGCTTCGTTATATTTTTCATTTTGAAATAAGGGAGAAAAGTCCATTTTTTGGTGGACCACCCAGGCTAAAGTAAATCTTAGATCAAAGGCAACAGTGCGTATGAGTAATAATCCTTAAAGCCAATTCATATTTTCGAAAAAAAACATTTATTTTGGTATTCCTTTGGGAAAACCATTTCAATTTACTTGCTTCTCTTTGATAATTTTTAAAAATATGGCGAAGAAATCAATCTTTGATCAAGGGCAACACTGCGTATGAGTTATAATCTTTAAAACCCATTTATATTTTCGAAAAAAAAACATTTATTTTGGTATTCCTTTGGGAAAACAATTTCAATTTACTTGCTTCACTTTGATAATTTTTAAAAATAGGGCGAAGAAATCAATCTTTGATCAAGGGCAACACTGCGTATGAGTTATAATCTTTAAAGCCCATTTATAAACATTTTGTTGGTATTCCTTTTGGTAAACCAATGCGCCAAACATTCTAAAGAAGGACCAATAACCATACAAATGTGGAAAATACGATAGGTGTATTATAGTTTCGAGGTGATTGCTTAGCAATGCAAAGCGTGCAGTTGCCGAATGTGAACTAAGTTTTTGCCCGCAATCTATCTCTATAAGTGATAAATGTAATCGCCATGACCGCCGTGAAACTCTGCGTAGTACTCAAGCGCCCGGCGCACCCCTTCTCTCTCTCTTTCTCTCTCTCCCTTTGTTTCCGTAACCATCCTCCGGACTTTGGACTTCGCACCTCCAGCTGAACATCCACCGCTTTAAGGTGATCGCCCGCTTTGGCCTGATGCACGTGGTGGCCACCAACATTTGCGTGTGGATTCGCACCCTGGTGAAGGAGTCGCTGCTTGAGATCACGATCTATCACCAGAAGAACGAGCCGGAGGCGGGTGCCTCCTCCATAGCTCACTCGATAAGGCAGCACGCGCTCCGCCATGCGGGAACTGTGCTGAGGACGCACGCGGGACCCAACAGCGAGTTCGAGGTCCTCGACGGCGAGGACATTCTGCCCAAGGATGTCTACAAGAGCGACAACGTGCTGTCCAAGCTGGTTCGCAATACCGTCGATGGTATTTCGAAGAGCCTGGGAATGGGCAGTGAGGCGATCGCCAGCACCACCAGCACCACCACCACGACCACGAGGGCGCCGTTCACCACTCCGAATTACCAATGGCACAGCACTACTATGGCCCGCAAGTTGAAGAAGTTTATCACGAGCGCCACCACAGCGGCGACCACGGCGGCGGGCAGCAGCAGCACCACCAGCAGCACCACCATCTCACCGACCACCAGTAGCACCACCATCCCGCCGACCATCAGTAGCACCACCACCATCTCATCGAGCACCACCTTCAGTCCATTTAGCTCCACTGCCACTGCCCTGAATCTCGAGACCAGCGGCAGTGAATCATCGCCCTTCGGTGGCCTGCAGCGTATCCTTTCAAGCGCTGCTCCGCCGAGCCTGGCGCCAGTCGATGGGTTCGGTTCCGCTGCCACGCCCACTCCCGTCTCCGGTGCCGGTTCCGGTTCCGGCTCCGGCTCCTTTGTGGACTCCTTCCTGGCCAGCACCCTGGGCCCAGCGAGCAGCACCGAGGGCTCCGCGAGCATAATGAACAACCTCTTCGGCCAGGGACCCATGGAGAACAGCTTCCAAACGTACACCGATCTGGGCCACGAGGAGGCCACCGGGCTGGTCAGCTTCGAGAACCTGGAGAGCCTGGACAACATATACCCGGCGGCGCTGTCCTCCAATATCGGCACACTCAACTCCACCGCCTGCGGACGCATCGACATCATGGGCACCATTGTCTACGACTCGGCGCCCTACCTGTATCCGTTCATCATCGAGTACTCGCTGATCGGGGCGGTGGTGTTGTATGTCATGTGGAAGCACATCGGGCGCTACCCGGGCCGGATGAACGACGAGGACCTGGAGCACCGGCTGGAGGTGATGCTCTCGCGGAGGGCGGTGGCCATGGCGCAGCAGGCGCGATCCGGACGCGTTGACTGCGTCGGCTCGTCGAAGGGCCTGTTCTTTGGGCTCCTGCTGCTGGTCGGGGCCCTCATCTGCCTGATACTCTTCTTCGTCTTGGTGCGCCATCAGCAGTTCTCGCTGTTGGCCATTTACCTCGCCGACGCCAGCCACTGCATTCTGATGGCCTTTGCCATTCTGGCCATTATAGTTGGATTCATCAGGTTTGGACGGAGCATGACGACGGCCCTGGGAGCCGCAGACTGCACACAGGAAACACACACAATTAGCACCCAAGGCCAACCTGGCTGTTTGGGAATTACGATTCCATTTGTTATCAGTTTACCGAGGTTTAATATAAAAGTAGTGTTATTTCCTCTGTGCCGTCCCAGTCCCCCAAAGTGCCCCTTGAACGCACCTAATCATACTAATATTTATCCGTTCTTTATCCGTTCAAAAGGGTCAAGAACCTGAAGTTCCGCTGCGAGGAGCAGTCGAACCTGAACGACATTCTACTCCGCATATCGGCCTTCGGCCTGTTCACCTACTCCGTGTTCAGCATCATCGCCGGCAGCCTGAAGGTCCTGGAGAGCGAGCCCAGCCTGCTGGTGACGACCACCGGGGGCGTGGCCGTCTTCCAGGTGATCCTGCAGCTGCTGTTCATCGCGGACGTGTCCCGCCGCCGCGTCCACCTGCCGGAGCACGATCGCAGCAAGCCGGGCCGCCAGATCGTCACCTTCCTTCTCATCTGCAACGTGGCCATGTTCGCCATCTACACATTCGAAGCTCAAAAAGTATTCGCCAATCCTGTAAGTAGATATGTACGTAAGCGAGACTGAGTTAAGTAAGACGATTAACGTTCTCGTTCTCTACTCGTTGTTCGATTGTTTTCGATATTGCCCCAGCTGGTCTTGTTCCTTGTCCTCGTGTGTTTTGCATGCCTTTCGGGGATCGGGGTTTCAAGTTCAAGATTTGAAAAATGCTAACTTAAGACTGCCTGCCAACGTTAATATTTTTTCAAATTTTACAACATGTGGCAGCTTAGGTAGCACAAATATTTTAGAAGTTCAAATATATATAGATACTTTGCTGTTCTCTCCCCTTGCATGTCTTTTTGATGTTCAACCCCGGAACTTCGCACTCTGCCAACTTATTAACCCTTGCCACTATGCCACTATACCCATGCCCACAGGTTCAGCTGGAGTTCTACGGCTTCGTGCCCTGGTCGATCATCCAGCGCATCACACTGCCCCTGTGCATCTTCCATCGGTTCCACAGCGCCGTGACACTCGCCGAGATCTGGAAGACCACCTACAAGGCACGCCTGGAGTAAGCGGATGGCCAAGCCCCGATGTCTATACAGGCCGATGATATGGGAGTTATGAAAATGCACCAAAACCAAAATGTAGCGAGCCCAGAACGCAAATAGAAATCAAGTGAAGAGTTAGTTTCTAATTACGTATTAAACATATATGCGTACTACATATAATATACATATACATTAATGCAGATATGAGTATGATTTTTGTTTGAAACCAAAGCGAAACGAAACAAGAAACAAGAAACGAAACGAACGAACCGGAAACGATTGCCAACCGGAAACGATTTGCAGGTCGCTTGTTGATTTCCCCCTGCTTTCCTTTTTTACTTTGTTAGTTCGTGGAGGACTTAAGAACTTAAGAACTAAGTCATAGCGTTTACAGTTTACCCTAAACCGAATACCGAATACCGACTACCACGGCACACGCTTTTAATCTGAGTTACGTATTTAATTTAGTTTAGTTTAATTTCGCCCCTAACACGCTGCAATATCTTGTTACTAAATCGAAAAATTCAAAGTAATATTAATTTCCCAATTGTTTACCCTTATGCGCTTCGGCACCAGAAACCAAAAGAAATCGATTAAAAAATTCAAATTACGAATAAGATTGAAATTACTCGAAAAAGAGGTTGTTTACTTTTCGCGTATTTTTTCGCTACTGCGAACGAGGGAAATCCCCGTGAAAGTCAAGGCTCCCGGGAGAAGCACACACGAATAAACACGAACTAAGACACGAAACAGGGACACTAAATGCAATGCCATGAAGAACGCGGCCACAGGAAACGGAAACGGAAACGGAAACGAAAGGACTTTCTCAATAAATTTGAACTGACTTCTCCATCAATCAACAAAAACAGTAACAGCCGAACAACAACAAACTGTGATGAATTTATTTGATTTACTGGTATAATTTAATTTAACCTTCTTTGGTTCTCGCCTTGATTTAATCGCTTAACCTCTTTGTTTTTTATTCTCAGCCACACTTCACTCACTGAGTCAACACAACTTTTGTAAGAATTTAGAAACAATGGCGATAAGACAACTTCATGGCCAATTGTAAAAACAAATTCCCCGAAACACCATATATAAAAACATGAAAACTACAAAAAAACAAGAGAAAACTAAGAAAATTGTGGCTTTTAATGGCCAAAAATACAAAAAAAAACATTTTTAATATACATTATATAAAAGTTTATAAATGTCCATTTTTTGATTATTAGTAGTGATGTTAAAAAAAAACATAATTAACGTAAAAATAATAATATGTATGTATGTTATAGCAAAGAATCGGATAAACCAAGAAATTCTTAGGCAACGCTCGAAAAAAGAGAGCTTGCGAAGCAAACGAAAAACTTTCCAAGTGAACCCCGCATTTATGAATGAAAATTTTAGATAAAGCGAAATGGAAAATCAAGTGGAGTGATGATGACGTAACAGGAAGAGAAAGGAGAAACCATTGACAAGCATCAATTTGTTTACAGCAATGTTAAATGAAACGAACATTTTGAAAGATATATATGCCACGTATATCTATAAATATATGTATACTAACCCACCAAATTCAAAGTATTTCAACGTTTTATACAAGGAGACGATGCGCAAGACAAGACATCAGGGCAGTTAACGACAAGTCCCTCTCGGACCCCGAGCCCGAACCCGAACCCAAACCCAAACGCCAACCCCAAGACCCTCCCCCTATTAACCGAAAACCTCATCCCAAATACAGCTGCAACTCAAGTCAGAAAGCATCAGTTTGCTAAAGACCAAAGAAGATAGAGACGTTACCAAAGCAAATCGATTAATTGCGAATCCGATTATAATCCGTAATCATAATCCAGTCTTCAAGTCTATATAATGCATGTTAACTGTAGACGCTGGCAGTTCAAGAAGAATACGTATACAATACTCGTAATCCAATCAAATGTAATGTGGTAGCAAGCATAGGTAAGCCAAGTCAAAAATCGAACAAACCATAAGTAGCTCAGCACACACTCAGTCACTCAGTCACTCACACACGACCCAGATGGTCGGGATCGAAAGATTCAGATATATCCAAAGTTTGCGAATTAAATTCAGTTTGAGACTTGTACTTGCGTAGGCCCTTAGACATTTTACTTGAATGCATACGCTTCATAAGTCACATACATATATTTAACTATACATACATATAAACACAAAGAATTGTTTTTTCCTTAACATTTAGTTACACGTAAGATTGAATCATATTTTACGCCGTACAACCGAACAGAAAGTGAGCAGAAAGAAATATTTATTAAATGTTTCAACTAAGTTGTATAATTATAAGTGAGAATTTACATAATGGAATTATGTATCTGTATCTAAGCCACAAGAAAAAACACTGACAACATTTTGAAAAGCGTCGATGAAAAAAGTTGGAAATTCGAATATCGTTGAAATATTCAGACAGAAACTTAACGCACAAGAACAGAAGAGATCAACACCAGAAAACAGCTGCTAAATCCCAAGAAAAAAAACATGAACCACTTATATACTCGTAAGTATATAGACAATTTCAATAACTGATAAATATATATACAAAGTGAAAACAAAAAGCGAAATTTACATGCAATTCAAATACATTTTCCATAACCGCATCGTCTAAACAACAAATCACGTAAGCCAACAATTACAAATGAATTAAAGTGGATAAACGATTCGACAATTGTGTACGAAGATGAGTATTACAAATTATGGATGTGCGAACGCATATGCTCAGCAACAAGATACAACAAAAGCGTAAAACCAAAAATTGTAAGCCATTTTTTAATCATTGTCGCATTTAAGATATGATAACAGGAGCGAAAACAAAATTCAAAAATCTCTAAGCGCGAAATCATTTTGTTAGAAACACCTAAAAACACGTTCAGATTCACACTGACATCCGCTCAATATTGAGTTCATTGCATAACGAATACAAATTGATATACAAAAATGAAGTAAAAATTTGATGGTAAACGAAGTACAGACGACATACAAGTAATTTTAAATTGAATAAAAACTAGTATTAAATATGTACAACAAATTGCCAGCGTGTTTTACTTACCAGACAAGTGTTCTTAAGAAAGTGTACAAGCACTAAAGTTAACTTAATCATCGTCCTTTGCTATATGATAGCATTATATATTTGGTACATCGTGGGCTAACAACTAGAGATACGTGACACAAGACTCAAACCACTCAATAGGCTGGACTAGCCACGTTTAGATTGATCTGGAAGCTGGCCCAGCGGTAGTCCCGGCTATCCGGGTCGCGCAGCAGGCACATTAGAGGCGGCCTCTTGTGGTTTCCCTTGGAGTTCGGCAGTTCCCCGACGAGTTGCTGTAGACCGGCGGGGGTTACATAGCCCACAGCACAGACACGAGACTCTGTAAATACGAAGGCGGCCGAACTCACGTAGCCGAAGACTTCGCGGCTACATTGACGACGCACGCTGTCCCGCATCTCCGCCGGATCGGTGGGCAGCCACAGTTGGCACATCCGCTGCAGCTGGGCTTGAACCAGAACAGCTGTGCTGGCTGGCCGTATGTACACACGCTTGGTGGCAGTCTCCTGAAGCCGCCGTTTTTCACGCACCCTTCTCGACCGTAATCGCTTCAGCTTGAGCTTGTGACTCTGGCGGAGATCCTTGCGCTGTTGTTCATTCAAATCCGGCTGCAGAGGCTCCACGTGGACTGGGGCCTGGTCATGCCGCTTGGTCTGTCGCCAGCGCTGCACGTAATCAGCCGCCGTGGGCAGGCAAATCAGGGCGTTGTTCTTCACATTACCACGCGATGTAAGTCGGAGTTGAATCTGGACGAGTGCCTCCTCGGGCAGCGGCTCCGGCAGCGGCCTATGCTGTCGAATGCTCTCCGCAATCTCCTCCAGCTGCTGGCGATGGCGCAGCACATAGAATGACGATCCGCTGGCAGAAGAGGGAGATGAACGCCAGTCACGCACTAAATACTTCCACGGAGCACTGAAGGGACTGACCACCGCCAGTTTTCGGTAGTTGGTGCGCTTGTTGGGCGGCATTCGGAAGTAGCTGACACGGAGCTCATCTGCAGCAGCAGCAGCTTGCTGAAGTCCTAGCGAAATGAAAAGGGAGGTGAATATATATGTATATTGAATATATTGAATTATCTTACCTGCTATTGTATCTGGCAGATCCATCTCGGCGCCCGCCTCCCTGGCCACCGAATTCAGTTCCCTCAATCCGCCAGGCCTTGCGCCCCACATGGTGAGCGTCAACCAGAAAGCCATGCCGTATCCAGCCGGAGCAATCACATCCCAGCCGCAACCGTAGGCCAACTTCTTGTATTTGGGGTCTTGCGAGCCGGGTCTTTGAATGAGGATTACAGGAACCGCCTGCATTGTCTGTTCGAATGCACAGGGCGCTCCTGGCACCACGGCATGCTGTTCACGCAGCTGATCGTACGTGTGCGTGGACATGATGTTCCCGGCCAGCCGGACTCTCTCCTCCTGGCTCCACAAAGGACTCTCCGGCAGACTCAATGGCTGATCCACGAGGAGTTCCTCGGCGGAGAGTGACTGCTGCGCTTCGCCTTCCGCTTTCGTGCGTTTTTTTGGCCGCTGCAGGCGCGGATCCACCACCTGGTGGCCCATCACCAGGTTCGAAAGCAGTTCGGCGGGCGAGCTCAGCTGCAACGCTGCCTGGCAGTAGTTGGCCTGCTCTAGGAGCTCCTCCTGCTGATGCGCACGCAAGCTAGCAAGCAAGACGCGTTGGGCTCTGGGTCCAGTCAAACGGAAACGATTAAACTGTCGCTGCAGCACTTGCAATCGGACGCTCTCGTCGGCGTTTGCGTAACTGGGCTGAAGTTCAAAGGATCTAGTTTGTGTCCAAAAGCGAAGGTCTTTTTGCCTTGACTTCTTCGTGGAGTCCTCCTGTTCCAACTTGTCGTTGTCACCCTCTTCTTTGCTCTCCGCCATCCTTTGTTGGTCGTCCTCCTTTAAAGGCAACACTTGTTGCTTTCTGGACTTCAGCTGGAACACGCTGAGCAGCTGCTCCAGGGTGGCCTGGGCGCCACTGGGATGCAGCCACAGCCAGAGCGTGTGATCCGCCTGGTCATTCTCCTTCCGTCGTGGCCGCCACATGAAGCTGGCCCGCTGCAGAGCTCCGTGCGGATACAGGCCGTCCTTGAACAGCTCCACGCTGCCCTCGCGTCGTCCGCTGATAAACGTTTTGGCCGTGATCCCCGGGCCGCACTGCGGACTGGTTAGCCGGGCGAATCCCTTGCGCAGGACGTCCAGCGGTCCGCGCAGCTCCACGCAGCCGTAGAACGAGATGTCCTGCAGCAAGCAGTGCTCCGAGCTGGCGCGGTAGCAGGCTCGGTAGGTCTTGTCGCAGCTGGCGAAGGCCAAGCGGTGTCCCCAGCGGTCAACCATGTGAAACCGCTTCGCGTGCCAAATGTGCGTCTCCAGCCAGACGTGGCGCCTCTGCCGGCGCACGTACTCCCGCATCAGGTTCTTGGGTCGCCGGCGGTACTTCCGCGAAGGCCGCTTGCTGTTCACCGGCTGGTTGCCGCCCTTGCCCATTTGGGACTTGTGCGCCTGGCGGTACTTGCGCGGCAGGCGCTTCGGGTGGTGCGACATCGCCCGGCGGCGCATGTGCTTGGGCAGGGTCTGGAAGATCAGCTTGCTGCTCCGCTGCGTCGTCTCCTGGCAGTCCTGCACCAGGTTCCGGATCTCCTGCAGCGCCACGGCCGCATAGTGGTACGTGGTCACGTGGGAGGGCAGGGTGACCCGGCCGCCCACGGCTGCATCGTACTCCAGCTTCTGCGTGCTCATCTGGGACATCTAAGCCAAATCAGATCGAAGCCCGATCCAATTCAAAACAAACCGAGCGGCACGTGTTGATTTTCGTATTGTGATGTTTTCCAACACTGACTCGATGCCAATTAGGGATGGGCGGTCTAGTATTTTATAGCTAGCTTATAGCTAGATTTTAGTAGATGGTCACCCTAGCAGTTATCGATAAATACCAATTTTTTGAATTTAGCGGGAAACTGGATTTTTTAGGGGCAAGTATCGGCGGTTCGAGATTTTTTAGGGGGAAAGCAAAATTAGCATCTGGCAACACTAGTTCCCTTCTCCAGCGTCGACGTCATTCAATATTCAACTTTATCCGTGTTTTTGTGTTTTCCTCAGCTAGCTAAAAACAAATCGATATGGTGAGTGCAGGGCGGAATGCTGGTTGCGTGGCGCACTGTTTGTTATTGCCGTGTGGCCTGGAAGGCGCCATGGAAACGGGTAGTCGAGTTTTCGTCGCCTCATCCTTTGTTGTCTCTTCTCGTTGCAGGCAGCTTACACCGAGGATCAGTTGGCTGGTGAGTGTCCTCCGCACGGAGATTAGGCTCCAAAAGTCGGCCAAGGAACGGCATTATTATATAGGCGATGTGGGCACATCGCGCCCTCTCCCTCCCACTCGGCATTGGAATGCGGGAGTGGGAAGGCGACGGCACGAGTGAGTGTGTTAGTGTTACACAGCTTTATAGGCGGCGAAAACGGCATATATGTATGCATGAATCATTGATAAAGCAAATACGCTGGAAAGCAGCCATACGAATACGATCGTGACTCACCCAAAAACACTGAGAAACAGCGATGCGACGGGCCAGTCCGCAAGTCGAGGCTGGGATACCCTCTGGCCCAAATGATATCATATGGTCCGGGGGTTCCCCAAAAGCGCAAACCAAATGGTAATATCTATGCAAGAGACAGTTGTAGGATATAATCACTTACACATACCTATTCGATTGCAGTCGTCTGAAAAGCAATCATTTTGAGAAAAGAACCGCAACCCAAGGGTATAGTCAGCGACGAAAGGAAGTGGGCTGATAAGATATAGATAAGGGGAGCTGCCTAATGGGATAATCACCCGGTTTTCTGACCCACCGGCAGCTCGTTTTGAATAAAACTGCAATTGCAGTTGCAAAAAGCAACCGATAAGACAGCCAGCTGGCGAAAAACCAGCTTCCATTTACGGAGAACCACCTCTCCGAGACCGACTTGGATTCCGATTCCAAAACGAATCAAATCGAACTTTTACGCAATCCCCTGTGTTAGCCTAATCAAAGTCAATGGTCTCTGATAATTCAGCAGTGCTGACACCCTGACGTCAGCGTTCGACCGAGTACAATGTACATAGGGACATACACATATGTCATCTACTATTGCCATGTACATGCCAAATTTATTTTCCAATTCCCACTTACCTTGTCGCCATTGCCGTGCAATCTTGAGCTTTAGCATTCGGCGGTGCCAAATCGCCTGTCGTCGCCGTTTTGTCATTGCCTAAAATGGACAAAAATGAGCTGGATTCGTTTGTTTTTATTGCCATTTTTGGAAGTCGTATGCGCATGATAACCAAACATAATGATGAACATCCGTGCAGGCCATCGAATTCTGAACACTCTAGTTTATATATATCCCCCTTGATGTTTTTATGTAGACCTTAGACCTTTTTTATAGTGCAATCACATCGGAATCATTCTCAGTCTCTGGGGAAATCAATTAAATATTTACTCCAACACTTTGCCCTTTTCTCGAGCTGAAGAACCTACACCTTCACTTGTTTAAATCCAACTGCAGCCGCTATCCCTAAAAATAGCCGACGATTCCTCGTCCCCCGAAACAAAACCTTCCAAAACAAACTACTTTCCAGGTTCCTGGGCTGTTTATGTTTATTGTAAACAGTGTACTGTAACGCCCGACTTCAAGAGAGTTGCAGCCACAGTAGAGTGCTCCCGCGAAGTGAGGGTATCGGTGTCCCCGGGCCAAGGAAGGCGGTGTGACAGGGGACTGGATCCGATCCAATGGCCAGCCAAATCCGGGCAGTCGGAGTTTCAGGCAGTCAGTAGCTGGCAAGGCGGTCATCGGAGTGGTTCGATATGTATCACTACACGGCGCACGTGAAGCAAACCTTTACCACACTGGAAGGTGATCCATTCAACTATATACTGTGTCCCAAGGGAATCAGTTGAAATATTTATATGTGTGTCTAAGCAATCTTTGTAAGAACCCATGGCTACTTCATATGCCTACGTTTATTAGGTTTTTTTGAGTTTACAGTGGTGAAGGTGATTGCAATAGTATATCAAAAGTATTATCCATTCGAAAACAAACTCCGTCAGGGGTTTAGAATTAGAAATTTCCGAGACCTCATTTAATTCGAGCCACTGTCTAGGAGTGATGGGAGTTCCAATTATGGCGAACTCGTAGGATGATTTAAAAAGCCATTCCAAACAAGTACCCCCCTTTCTTCGGCAGAATTCCAGGAGGCCTTCAACCTGTTCGACAACCGCGGCGATGGCAAGATCCAGCTGAGCCAGGTGGGCGAGTGCCTGAGGGCCCTGGGACAGAATCCCACCGAGTCGGACGTGAAGAAGTGCACCCATCAGCTAAAGCCCGACGAGCGCATCTCGTTCGAGGTGTTCCTGCCCATTTACCAGGCCATTTCGAAGGCCCGTTCCGGGGATACGGCCGATGACTTTATCGAGGGACTGCGTCACTTCGACAAGGATGCCAGCGGCTACATCTCCTCCGCCGAGCTGCGCCACCTGCTGACCACGTTGGGCGAGAAACTGACTGACGAGGAGGTGGAGCAGCTGCTGGCCAACATGGAGGACCAGCAGGGCAACATCAACTACGAGGAGTTCGTTCGCATGGTCATGAGCGGCTAGGTCGAGCAGGGTGCTCCCGATTCCAGCTCTCCAGCCCCACGACAATAGAAGCAACACTATCCAAAACAACACAACACAACAGCAACACTAAAAACACCTGCCAAGCTAGCTGAGCCGTTCATTCCGCCACAAGTTCCAACTCCGTGATTCCATCTTAGCCATTCTTTCCCCGGATGAAGGACAGATCCTGTTTTGCAAACCAAGGACAACGACCAAGGATATCGATATATATATACACATACAGGGGAAAAGTGCTTAACAAGCAGCTAAAAACTGAAAACTTAGAGATTGGAGCTATTCCCACTTCCACAACTAACCATCGATATAGACATAGATTCATGATTAACCATAACTAATCACAGCGTCTGTGAACATGCGTATTATTCTAAAAGGAAACTAGAAGGTTAATCAGTAATTATCACCTAGTGCAGGCGTTCTTTTGTACCAATCACACTCGATACATATATTATATTTCAATGGAAGACAGCGAGAGTATCACGAAAAAGTATTTCTAAATTAAATTTGATGTGCGTCAGTGGCGTGTGTCCGAATTTAAATACGCATTTTGAAGTTTTACATGGTTATTTTTTTTAATAATTTAATATTTGTATTTAATAAAAATAAAAAGAAGCAATGAATGTGTAGGTCTTTTTACAAAAGAAACGTACTTAAATCTATTAAACCAATTGAACCTTAGCTGGTGTTTTTATTTGTTTCGGTAAAGGGAAGAAAAAAAATGAGTGATCAAAATTATTATCCATAATTTTGAATTATTTTTATGTAATTATATAAATCTAAAAACCGTTTTTTTAATAGCTTGAGCTTTTTTTTGAGTGTGTTGGTATTTTTTTTTGACCTGGCAACCCTGTTCGCCGATCGGCTGGAATGGCACATATCGATATTGAATGTTATCGATAACACTATTCAGTTTACAAAAGTTAATTATATTTACAATTCCTAATTAAATTGGCCTGCTAGCGAAGGAGGATGCCCCGGAACACGGAGGCGGGCGCCGGGAGTGCAGGAACTCTCGGATCCGGCGGTGCGCCCGAGCCCAGTTCCCCGGTTCAGAAGGTTTGGAAGCCAGAATGTGAGTAGGAAAGCTGCACTTAAGCCCCCATACGCACTGCATCGTTTCCCCATCCCCCCAACAGTGTACAAACTGCAGTTGGAGGCACCGGCTCCGTGTCCGCTGCGTTGCCAGCGTACTCTGCCCCTTCCGCCGGCGAAAAGTACGGCGGAGGCCGTGGAGGCCAACAATTTGGCGGGACGGCTGTACGGCTCCGAGTACCACGGACTAATGGGCCACTTGGAGGCGGAGCAGCTGCTGGCCAACGCCCGCGACGGCAGCTACTTCGTCCGCCGGAGCCCCCAGTCCGACGGCTATTACACGCTGAGTCTTCGCTTCAACAAGCGCCCCAAGCACTACAAGCTGCTCCACAAGCCGGGCGTGGGCCACTACCTGCGCGGCCAGGACAAGCGCTTCGATACGGTCCACGACATGGTCGCCGACGGGCTGATCAACTTCCACATGCAGCTCCACGCCAGCCCAATCATCCAACAGATAAACCAGCAGACCAAGAACTGCTACCAGCAGAGCCCCTACATGACGTTGAATGGGCGGAAGCTGAGGGCCCTCTCGAATGAGCTGGGCAAGGCTTCGGCGGATAAGGAATCCCCGCCAGCCGAGGAGAAGGAGCAAAAGCCGGAGGAGCCGCCACCTGCCGATCCTATGCCACTGGTGTATGAGAAACCGCATCACTTTAAGGTGGGTTCAGGGTAAAACAATATGACTCACCTTAATCGAGCTTCGCCTACAGGTCCATAACTTTAAGGGCCTTAACTGGTGTGAGTTCTGTGCTAACTTCCTATGGGGATTCACAGCACAGGGCCGGAAGTGCGACGCCTGCGGATTTGTGGCGCACAGCAAGTGCTCCGAGCTGGTGCCGCCAAAGTGCGTGCCGGACTTGAAGCGTATACGTGGCGTATTTGGCACGGACTTGACCACTATGGTGCTGCTGGAGCCGCACCACCAGATACCTTTCGTGGTGCGGCGATGCGTGGAGGAAGTGGAGGCCAGGGGCATGCTGCAGGAGGGGATATACCGGGTGTCCGGGTTCGCCGATGAGATCGAGGCCCTTAAGCTGGCCCTGGACAGGGAGGGCGAGAAGACGGACATGTCGGAGACGGCCTACGGAAATGTGAATGTGATTGCCGGTACCCTGAAGCTATACCTGCGCCTACTCCCAGTGCCGCTCATCACGTTCCAGGCGTATCCCAGCTTCATGGCCGCAGGACGTGAGTCTCAACTAGGTTGAAACTTGCCTTTGCTTGACCTAATGGTCTTGGTTCTTTTCCAGGCACCGGAAAGCAAGCGGATCAACGGCAGCTCATGGCGGAGGCAGTGCGTCGCCTGCCGCCCGCCCACCACAGCTGTTTGCAGTATATGCTGGAGCACCTGAAGCGGTAAGATCTTGTCAGTAAAACCATTAAGTCCTTGCGATCCTAGACAATCCCTTATAACCACAGCGTGGCCTCCCATTACGCCGTGAACAAAATGAACGAGCACAACTTAGCCACTGTTTTTGCGCCCACGCTGATTGCCACACCTCAGCACATGACGAACCTTACGGAGGAGATATTCATGCTATCCTCGCTCATCACCCACTGCAAGACTATATTTGCGACATCCTGAAAGTCCTTAAACCAAGCCCACTGCCCAAAGCCAAAACATTAAACCTTAATTCGAGGGACAGATCTCTCCCTCTCTTTCGAAACGGATCCCAGAGGTTTGCACTCTGCCAAGCACACATCATAACTCGCGACTCGACGATTCCACCAAAAAATTTAGCCTAAGATCAAATATCTGCATCGGTCACTTTGACTCGATGGTCTTATCTCTTCTTTAGTAGCCCAAAAACACAAGGAAAACACAAAATCCAGTAGAATACATTGAATGTTGTAGGAGTACGAATTTAACGATTTTTCGAAATATTTTTACGTGAAGTATTTTATGTCACAATAAAGATATGTATTTATTTTATTTTTTACAATGTCACTGACAACTTGTCAGCTTATGTCAGTTTTAGGGTTGTGAAAGACCTGACTCGATGAGGAAGTAGGCTACTCTAGGCAACTCTATAATTCTTTTACAGCACTTCAACTTAGTAGGCTGGTCCTCGGTCGTAAAGTGTCAGTCGAAGATTCTAGACTTTGGTAGACACCTCTGACAAGTCGATTATTTTATTTTTGGCAAATAATATTATTCGAGTAACGCAAACGCATAAAATAATAACAATGAAGGTCGACGAACACCAGCATGAAAAACAAGGCGTGATGAAGAGCCCAATGCGTTCAAAGCGTAGCGGCACGAATACAATCGACAAGAAGCTTAAGGAGATAAAGGAGCAAAAGGCTCACTTAAACGATATGGTGAATAGCCTGGAAAATCTTGTAACGCCAGTCAACTCACAAACCATGACAAAAAACAGGTAAATTGAAATCGTTCAGAAGTCACAGTATAAGTAGATAATATGTGGGAATCAATTAATTAATCACTGTAACAATACGTTTTTCTAATATGCAGGAAGCGAGAGAGCCAAAACGGGATTCCGGATGACAAGCCCTCGACGAGTGCTGCTTCCAAGAACGAAAACTCTGACAATTCGGCCAAGGATGAGGAATCCGATGAAATCGTTATAGAGGTCGATCCCTCAACCAACATGTTCGTCTTGCTACCGGACGGCAGTCATGAGTTTCATACCGAAGACGCGCCGATCACTGACGAGCAACAGACGACCGCTATGCGAGAGATTCTCGTCGATGATGGGGAACTTATTATCCTAAGCGGTGGCAACGGGGAGGTTGTCTATAACCCTCAGGATACCGTGGCCATCGATATTAACGATTCGCGTCTCTTTGTGGTTGCCGCACAGGAAAGCGGAGTTTCCTTTGTGCATGCAGATGACGGCGACGAAAACGTTAATGTAGATTACATCATTGAGTATTCGCCGGAGGAAGAGGACCCGGCCAGGGAGGTCGAAGGGGGAGTTCAGACGCAAAATCCTACAGACACTGTGGGTATAGAAGTGTCTGAGCAACCGAATCTTGAGCAGAACCCAGAAACTGATCCGCCGCCGAACACTTCTTAAAATTGTTCGACTTGTTAAATGGCCGCTAAGCCGCCAGAGCATGCAAATATAGATATATATAGTTTAATAGTTTTAATTTATTTTCTAATTTCTAAAGTTGTAACACAAAGAAAGCTATGTAAAGCTTACTAAATAGGAATTTTTAAAGTGAATGTGTTAAACCCGCCTTAAATGTGCGAAAAAGCTAAGAATACCTTCGTATTAAAGAATACGAATTTGTTCAGTGCACCCCCTACCTCGCAAATTAAAGCCTAGCATCCTTTGACTTCGATGTTATCCGACTGGAATTACGTTACCTCAAAATCAAAATCCCATTTGGAACATCATCATTTGGCTCCTTAACCAAATTTTGAACAAAATTCTTTTTCAAAATTTATTCTATTTGAAACAATATGATTAAAAACGGAAAGCGAGTAGCACAACCGCACAATCGATTGCGATCCACCCACAGAATCGGATTCTTCCACAAGCAATCGGAGCTGATGATAATGCTGCCAGAAGTGCCCAAGTTGCGTCACGTTTTTAATCTATTCGTTGGCAATGGGAATGCGATGGGAGCAGACACAGGAGTAGAGGGTAAGTGAATTTCTGAAAATAACATATTTGCTGGCATCTTTTCGTATTGCTTTTAAGCCATTTTGATCTGTGATAAACTAATTTAAAAAATTTAATTTACTTCCAAAGGCGCCAGCATCGAACTGTCGGATGTGACGGACTGCCTCCGCACCATGGGCCTGAGTCCAAGTGACCACTGGCTCTCGGATCGCCTGGCGGTACACCTTCGTCGGCGAGAGGCAATGGGACTTGGGGGTGCGAGGATCTCCCAACGGGCGTCCTTCGAGCTGGTACTCACACTCTACTGCCAGTTGGCCGACGAGGACGAGGGACCCTCGGCCGAGGATGCGCTGCAAGTCCTGCGCAGTTGCGATCCAGGGGGCACTGGGGTCCTGCCCTACTGCGAGCTGCGCCACATGCTGACCACCATGGGCGATCGGCTGGACGAGGCCGAGGTCTTCAGTGTGCTGCACTGCGCCTCGGACTTTGCCGGCAATGTGAACTACGAGCACCTGGTTGACCGGATGTTCACCAAAAACGCGAAGGAGCAGGAGGGCCGGCTCCTACAGGCACAGCTCTACTTGCATGCGGTGGGACGCAATGCCATCGACATGGACATGGCCAAAAGGGATGAGTTCATCGACGCCCTTCGGCGCTCGGATCCTATGAGCTCCGGATTCATCGAGCCGAAGCGCCTGTTGGAGCTGCTAAATCGCAACGAGGAGCAGTTCACCAGCGAGGAGCTGCAGCTCCTCACCCAGGGAATGGAGGACACCCGGTGCGAGCGGGGCATTAACTACCGCCGCTTTCTGCAGTTCATCATGAATGAGTAAGTGCCTCCCGTTTTAAGATTTTTTACGAATTCGGTTACTGGCATCTTCTCCATTATTCCTTAAATCTTCAGTTCAAATAAAAAAGAATGGTGTGATACAAAGATTACAACTTTTAAAGCGCTTTTCTTGTTTTGATACTGTTTTTTAGCTATGTTGGAAATAATAATCTCTTTAAAAATAACGGATTTTTTAGGTGAACTCTAATAAACTTTGGCAACACTGACTGTTCTATTTATAGATCGCCCTCTATGTGTCAAGTAATATCCATATAATTTTAAATTAAAAATAAATATAAATATTTACCATGTTAAATACGTTTTGAATTACGTATTTATAGGTCGCCCCCTATGTGTCAAATAATATAAATTATAATGACATTTTAAAGTAAAAATTAATATTTATCGTGTTAAATACGTTTTGAAATAACTACATTACTATTTGTAATTTACAGAAATATGTAGAATTACATTTGACAATGTTAACTTTTACACGACATCTTTTGCATTACAGAATGTAAAATGTATTTCAAATTATCTACATTACAACGTGTAATGTAAAAAATATTTTATCTGTGGTATTCCCTAAACTGTTGAACTGCTGAATTGCTGAATTTCGGTCAGCTGTTAATCAACTGTTATATACAAAGTCAACTTTCAGAAACTTCAGCAATTTCAGTAGTTACTCATTCCTCGCTACCAATTTTAGGAAGAACCTAGCAATAAAAAATCAAACTTAACATGTTTTAAGATCCGTGAATATTTTCAAGAAGTAACAGTTGTTCAATTGCTAAAAGCTTATTTTCAATACCCTTAATATTCATGTTATATATCATGTTAATACAGGGTGCTTCAGAAATAGCTTAGCGCTGAATTCGGGAGGAATTGTACTCTAACTAAGCCCTATGCGTTTTCAGTGGCACCTATGTTTTCAATGTTTTTCCTGGCACTGAATTTATGATTTCGCGTGCTAGAAAAAATATTTTTTAATGGAAAAGATGCAGTAACCCTTTATAATTCTAGATCTTGTTTAAGGAAAATTTTAATTTTAAACACGCCATAAACTTTAAACCATCTGCCCATTATGACACCCCCGCTTGAGAACCCCCGAAAATAACGCAACTATAGTTATATTTATATATCATCCGTTTTATTTCATCTAACTTTCATATATAAGTATGTGTGTATTCTATGTGGATTTGTTTTTTTTTCAATTAATACACAATTTGCTGTTACTTATGTATCTTTTTTCTTGTTTTAAAAAATTCGAATCATAAAGATAAAAGAGTGGAGAAGAATTATAGCCAGAGGCAGTGAACTGTTTTATGTTTCAGGTTGTAGCACATGTACATATACTTTGTTGTATTGATTGAATTTGGATTTGGTATGTACATTTTTACAGGAAGTAAATACAGTTAAAAAAAAACTCAGTAAATATAATGGGCAAAAAAAAAATGTCCTAAACCATAAAAAGCCTTGTTTAGAATTGACAACTAAATTAAATCACATTTAGCATATTTTAAAAATTTTGCAAATCGTTGCAGCTCTTTTTACTCGCTAATGTATTGTGTTTCTTTGCAATAATTTATTATTTACACTAGGGAAATGAGAGAATATACGTTATTATATATAGATTAATTACGTGTGCTGCTTAGGTGTATGAAAAAAAATTGTTTGTTGGCTTTAAGATTAGGTTTTTGTATCTTTTTTGTTATGAATATAATGCCTTTTAATCAAAGATTTTTAACCTGGACTGTGTATTTGTGCTTGAAGACCAAAAATTCCTTTTTAAAATGCCCTGGCATCTGTTTTGAAAACATTTCGAATACAACATACACAGCCCAGTCTAAAAAGCCCGTTTATGCTTAGAAAATGTTCATTGCATTTAGCCGGATGTGTTTCGAATCCTGAAAATTTATCGTTGTCCTTAGAACAACACATCGATGTACATGTTTCATCTTAGTCCGTGGTGGGCCTGTTCCTGCTTGACTTTCAGCAGGAGCTGCTCCTGCAGACGCACCTCCTCGTCGTGGTCGTCGCAAATGTCTATCTCGGGGTCTGCATCCGGGTCTCCTTCGTTGTCGTTGTCGTTGTCGTTGTGCACCGGCTCCACATCCTCCTCCAGCTCGCAGTCCTTGTCCAGCTCCATGTCCTCGATGTCGTCCTGCTCCTCCTCCGCCTCGGACTCCGCGACGGTCACGGCCGAGGATGCGGAGGCCACTGCCACTGCTGCGGCAGCTGCCGCGTTCCGGGCATTCGCTGCTGCAGCAACGGCTGCTGCGGCAGCTGCAGCAGCCACCGCGGCCTCGGCATAGCCTGCGTTGTGGTGGTGCATGTGGTGAACCTGGTGGTGGTGGTGCTGCTGCTGCTGCGCCTGCTGTTGCTGCTGCTGCTGCTGCAGTTGCTGCAGGTGGTGCAGGTGCTGCTGCTGGTTGTAGGGGTGGTGAGCCGGTGGCCCGGCCGATCCTGCCCCAGAGCCCGATCCCGACCCCGATCCAGCGACTTGCTGCTGCTGCAAGGAGGCCTCTCCGCCGTGCAAGTGGTGCTGCTGGTGGTGCAGAAGCATGTGGGCGTGAGCCTGCGCCTGGGCATGAACGTGGGCGTGGTGGTGCCCCTTGTGGTGGTGGTGGTGGTGGTGCCCCTTTCCCCCAGCGGAACCCGCCGCCGGCGGTGGTGCGTCGAAGAGCAGCCGTGAGATCGAGAAGCTTGAGATCGGGGAGTTGTGGGTGCTGCCGGCGGAGTAACTGGTGTTCGTATCGTCCGATGTCGGGGTCTCGCGGTCACTCTCGTCGCTCTTCAGCAGCTCGGCGGCCTCCAGTGACTTCTTGTGCATGCCCAGCAGCCACGGAGCCACCGACTCGTCCTCCTTGGCCGACTTTATGATGGTCTCCGGCAGGGGAAGCGAGTGCCGCACCATCGCCCCGTAGAGACCGTACTCTGCCATTTTGGTGCTGTGGCCCCAGCACTTCTCTGTCTTGCGCCACTTAGCCCGGCGATTCTGGTACCACACCTGCAAGAAGAAACAAAGGTGGCCGAAAGGGGTTACAAAGTGAACAGATTTCTTTCTAAATAGCTCGAAATACAACAATTTGCAAATTAATTAAGAAATTATTTGCGCCACCGAGCATATTTTTAGGGATTATAATCGAATCCTGCGAATCCCGAGTGTTGAGAACCGCACAAAGGCGATGGAAAATCAGGCAATTGGGGGTTGGGGTTGGGGAATTCGCATGGACAATAGCGACCGAAATCTAATTAATTTAACAGGGTTACAGGGGGACTATCACTCCCCCTTTGGCCTTTCCTTGCCGTCCTTTGACAACAACACTTGTTGTTGCCGCATCCCCCGGCTGCTCGAGTACCTATTAGTAACAACATTAGTATTAATATTAAACATTAACAAGAAATGCTGCCAGCCGACAGCATTAAACGGTCAATTTTCAATTTTCGCAGACAAGTTTGCGGCCGCTCTCCCCGTTTTCCTCGTTCCTTCCTCCGATCCCCGGGGACAACTTAATCTTCTGTTGTAAAAGTTCAAGTTTTCCCAGGGTTGCTGACGTAACGACATGTGCCGCAATTCTCCAAGGAGCGAATCGCTTTAAACTCCCCGCCACGCGGCCTCGTCCTGTTTCGTTCCCCTCTGATTCTGATTCTGATTTGTATTTTTTATTTTTTATTTCATTTCAGTCGGTGTGATGTCAACATTTGCATTTACAGTTGTTTGCCTTGTTTATTGTTGCACTTGAGCAGCAGTAGCATCACGAAAAAAGCAAAGCGAAAACATGGCAAATTAAATCTGCTTGAGTTGACAACACTTAACACCCCCTCGAGTCCGCAGCCAGAAATATCATCATAGATAATGCCCAGTGCCCGGGGGTGCGACGGAACGGTCCTGGGTGGACAGACTCAATCAGTGTTGCTAATGCCGTGATAAATGACTCTTTAAAGTGCGCCCAGAAAGTCTATTATGGACCACTGCCACTGCCAAGGCTCGGAAACAGCGATCACCACGAGGTATTTATATGTCAAATATTAATAGTTTATTATCGGAATCGTTTTGGTTTATAATGCAAATATTATTTTTATGGTCTTCAACTCGAAACTTAAATACACCCAAAAACAATATATATTTAATATAACTCTTAGTACTCGTTGTATTAAAAGTATACTAAATGTAATATAAAAATGTGGCTGTACACTGTAGTACCCACAAAAAAAACATGGTCCCGTAAAATCGATATAGCCATGTAAAATTTCATGTCATGCAAAACCAGTTCAAATTTACCTGGCCGCTTATCAAACTAAAATTTATCTTAAATAATGTAAAATCGATCTACGTCTCGTATAGATTTTTTTGGGGTGTATTTATGTTTCACAAAATAAGAAAGAGCTTTAATTTTGATTATTTTTTATTTTAATTCTATACTAAAAGATCATTATGAATACTTCCGAGAGCATAAAGTTAAGACTCATCTTATTAAGATATTTTTGAATTTCCTAAGATAATTTTTTTTCGGTGTTCCAATCAAAAAAGAATAGGTATTTATTCTGATCTTTATCGAAAATAAAGCCTAAGTTTTTCCTAGACTTTTAAGTGTCAAATGGAAAAAGTGCAAAAATGCGAGAGACGCGCAAATAGCAATTTGTTAAATGCGTTTGTTGCACAGCCATAACCTCTTTTGTTTAAATGTTAATTACATAATTATGCATTATCATGTTGAATTTCATTCTCCCTTTTCTGCTGTATGTGTGCGTTAATATTAACAGCTCATTAAAAGCGCAGGAGAAAAGCAACGCAAAAGTGTGTAATTAATGCAAGGAGCAACAAAATTATGCAAAAAAAATAAACATAGATGGTGCAATTCGTAATTCGCAATTTGCAATTGTTAGTCAGCATGTCGGTGTGTTTTTATCGCTGTTTTAATTTTAGGTGTGCAATTTGCACTTCTGGAAGATTACACATAGGATGCATTTGGCTAAAGACCAACTCTCTTATTACCTTGAAACTAGATTTATTTAGATATTGCCTATTCATATCTGGATTTCATTTTGTTTTTTCTAAATTTTTAGTCTAGTTTGAAAAATGTTCTTTAAAATCCCTAAAATACTACAAAATAATTGAAAATATTTGAAGAAAATTTTTACAGTGCCGAGGTCTTTTGTTTCAAACCTTTATAAGCTTGAAATTTTTGATACTTTGCTGAAGAACACTTGAGGATTCGAAAAAAATTAAACTCTTACTCCTTATTTATTTCTCTGAAGTGCAAGTGCAGTTTCTTTTGTCCTTCGAAAATCGCAAACTGAAAGTGGCGATTTGATGGCTTTTTTTGCAAATTGGAAAAAATTGAACATGCGGTGGAGTGCAATTGGAATTTTTGCATTTAATGCAATTTGCATTGTTTTAAGTCTCGATTGTATTTCTTGTTTTCTCAAATGAATTGCTCTTTGTTTTTTTTATTGTGTGTGAAAATTAGCAACAAAAAAGGGGCAATGTAAGCGGTAAAAGAGAGCAGCAAGAGACAATAATTTCTTATATAAAATGTATTTAGTAATGTCAATAGTTTAGATACATAAAATTACCAAAAAAGGTGTCTAGAATATGTAGTTAGACATATTCTAGACTTAACAGAAGCTATGCTTAAAAAAGTTTATATATTTTAAGCGTCTAAATCAAATTTAAACCTGTGTAAATATGGATTTCGATTGGAATAGTCGCACTGTCTATGGTTGAAGGAGATTAAGTAGGCTTTATTTAGGTTGTGACGCCTTTCTTGGCCTGGTCGTTGACTTTCGGCAATGGCATCATTTTTGGCAACTTCCAGTTCAGCAGAAAAAGTGCCTCCTGAAAGCCAATAAGAGTGAGGGAGAGCAAGCGATTGCAGAGAGAGACTGAGAGAGATATAAATGTTTGGCCATGTTGCATTTACTTCCTTTCAAAGGGGAAATTTATGCAGAAAAAAGGGGGAAGAATTGCTGAAAAACACACACATAATACGCGAAATGCACGCAAAATGAAACGCAATTAAAAACGGCAGGCAAAAACACAAAAAGAGAGAGAAGGAGAAAACTTGAATGGTGGCTTCGATATTTGCCGTTGTTTCTTGCAAATTTGCATGGCTGCCGTTCCTCTTCCTCTTCCTCTTGCCACTTCCTCTTTCGGCCGCCCCTCCCCTTTCGCCGCCCATTCTTCTACATAGTGCTGCTAATGATTGCCTCTCCTCCTCGCCTTCTCATCCCCTCCCTTTCTCCACTCTCCTTTTCCAGCTGTGCGCCATATTTGCACTTAATTGAAGTGTATTTGCATGTGTGTGTGAATGTTTGGTATTATATTTACTGCAGCGCTTCTTCTTTTTCATTCTGCCCTGACTGTCGGCTTTTTTGTGTTTGTTGGTGTTGTTTTTTTTATTTGCCTTTCGGCCAATTGTGCTTGTTAATTTGATTTTCGCACACAAATGCAAGGAGCAGGATGCACTCACACCCACACCTACACATACGGTGCATTTGATGTGGCGCCATCTTGCGGATTTTCAAGTGGTTAATGGAATAACGGGTGTTACGAGAGTGGTGTTGATTTATAAGGGGGGAGTCCCCAACTATTAAAGCCATTGAAGCTATTAATTACACGATTATAAAACGTCTTAAATCATAGGGAGAGGTATTATCAAGGATGTGTGTTTCAATATGAGCATTAATTTCGACTTCATGTTTCTTTTAAGAATATATGTATGCCTTAAATTCTGGCCCAATACCATTTGTTCTTCCCCTAGTCCTGAAGTCTTTGAAGCCCTTTTTATCAGATGATATTACTACACGCTTTGCGGTTTTAATTTGGCCTTATTTACCCCTTATGTTCGGATTCGCTTCAGTTTCCATTATCGGAACGGGCGCTTTGAAAAATATAATTTGCAATTTTCAAGCTCGCACCTCGCGAGCTCTTGTATCGAATTTTTCGTGCATTTTTTGGAGTGTCGGCGAGTGCCGAGTGCCACGTTTTCTTACTTCATTCCGTTTCCGTTTTTGTTTCGCTACTTGGACGTTGCCATTGCAATTGTGTGCATTCGTAATTACGTAATCAGCGAGGCCTCATTACGTGTGGCAACACTTGCCAAGTGCCAGTTGCACTCCCCATTTTAAGAATTCTGTTTTATGGGAGCGACGAATCACTCGCCTCGAATCGAAGCCGCCTTTGATTACAATCCCTCCGCGTTCTGGATGAACAAAAGCCATAAAAATGGCCATAAAATGTCAGGAGAAGGCTCGCGCATCCTCAGCTCGATTCTGCAGTGCTACGTGACGGCCCCCAGTGTGTAGCCCCCGTTTTCGCCATTTCCCCATTAAACAGAAAGCCGCAAAATGGAGAAGTCTTGATTCACTCAGGGTCAGTTAAAAAACGGGGTTTGTGGCTTGAACAGTTTGAACAGATCTACGGTGAAGGAGCTTCATTTTAAGGCGTTTTTGAACTTAAAACTCTAAATTTTCGTAATTGAAATGAAGTATAGAGGAGTGCTCACCTGAATGCGATCCTCGGCCAGTCCCGTTTTCATGGACAGCAGCTCCCGGGCACTCACATCCGGATAGTGGGCCTCCTTGAAGGCCTTCTCCAGCTCCTCCAGCTGGCTGCTGGTGAAGATCGTCCTGCCGTGACGTCGCTTGTTCTTCTTCTTGCCCCCGGGTCCCGTGCCGCCAGGACCAACCAGGACATCCGCACCGTGGGCTGCCAGCATGCTGTTGGGATTCCCTCCTGCGCCGCCAGCGGCTCCCAAAAATGCCTCGGCATGATGGGCATGGGCGTGGGCGGCATGGGCGGCGTGGGCGGCATGGGCGTGGACATGGGCATGGGCATGAGCGTGCGCCTGAGCGTGGGCGTGGTGGGCGTGATGGGCAGCGGCGGCGGCTGCGGCATGGTGATGAGCGGCGGCCGCAGCAGCCGCTGCATGTTGGTGGGCGGCTAGGGCCGCCGAGTGATGCGGGCCAGCGGGCGAGGAACGGTTGCCGGAGCTTCCACCGTTCCCAGCGGATGTGGAGGAGGTGCTGCCGGAAGTTCCCGAAGCTCCGCCCGAGCCACCGACTCCAGCTCCGCCGGCGGAGCCACCATTGCTGGCCGTTGGCGATCCCAAATGACCCAGGCCATTGGAGCCCTGGTTGGCGCCGCCCGATCCGGAGCCTCCGGAACCAGACCCCGATCCTCCGGATCCTCCGCCCGATGAACTGCTGTTTTTGCTGGGCGACTGCTCATCACCGCTGGCATTGGCCAAACTGCTGGCATACTCCTGACCTCGTGCGGCAGCTTGTTCTGTGGGGAATATGGGCATCGAGTTTAGTTGCTGACTTAATTGAACTTGAAAAGTATTTATAACCTACATTTCTACATTTAGAGAACAGAGTTATTGATTGATAAAATAGGGATTTAAACTTAAACTTAAACTTAAACTCTTAAGCATAAGTTGAATTTTAAGTCCATGTATAAATATTTTTTGGTTACATTCAAGCTTAAAAAAACCTTTGAATGTTGAATAAATAAGAAGATATATTCCATATAAGCAATAATATTTCTACGAAGACCCTCAACCCCCCCTGCGCCACTGCTGGCTAGAATTCCTGGCGCTTGCTAAACACATGTCGTAGGTTGCAGCCCCCGATGCCGAGCAAAGACCCTTGCCCGAAAACCATAACGCATAACCCAATCCCTGTGGCAAATCCTATTTCCTTTAAATGGCAGACAATGGCGAGCAGATATTCGAGAAGTCGATTTTTCGCACACGATAAAGCGGCAGCTGGAAAATCGCTCCATGCCCATTCACTCGCAGATTTTTTGACAAGTTGTCTGGATTTTTATTCAAATGTCAGCGAAGGGTTAAATGTGTTTGTGTTTGCACCTTCCTAGAAAGCCTTCCTGGAGAAATAGAGAAAATAGCAGCACACACCCTCAGAGGGCAAATATTTTCTTTGCCTGGCACTGCTTCTTGCTCTTGAGGAGGCAAGCGGAGAGCAGGGTGCGGGGAGCGGAAGAAAAGGACGGTTTCGTGTGCCGGCTTTGTTTTGACAATTAGGGTGTTAGAGTGTTAAGTGGTTTAGCCCTTTTTCGGTCTCAAATTAAACGCGAATCGGCTTAGGCGTGTTGCACAGGGCGTTCTATTGTGATTGCCAGAAAGAGCCGATCCACAAGGATGATAGTGATGATAATGGTGGTGGTAATGATGATGGTAATGCGTTGAGGTCGACGAACACGAAAGGTCTCATTTTTCTTCCTCGCTGGACTTCCGGCCACTTTATTTAACAAATCTATTAATGGGGTATGCTCTCCTACAGATAGTTAAATAACGATTATTGGTCGTTTTCGGATATATAGTGTTGAATTTTCCATTCAAAAAATTAGACATTATTCTATCTCTTGCTGTTTTTTTTTACTCATAATCAAAATCTGCTCCACTTTGGACCGCCCAACGGATCCGGATCCTCTCCAGTTTTCTATAAATACATGCACATCCCTCGAGTTCGTGTTCATGTGTTTGAGTGGTGCTTTTATTGCCTGGCTACTTTGGCGGCACAATTAGACACACATCAATTAGCAATTAGCTGGTCAGCGAACGACAGCTGACCAAACCCCCCCGACTGTAGCCTGCAGCCCCCACATTCGCATACAGTTCGCAGCAAAGCCAAAATCAGACCCTCGCCAAAATGCTTTAAAAGCACTCGCACACTTATAAATAGTCATAATAATGATACACATATAAATATATATGAAGGGGGGGAGAGGGCGATGAGTGGTCAGCCACTTTGGCCAGCTATCGATGTCGTCTACACTGAGGAAAATCAGCTGGGGATGTCGTGACCGAAGACCAAGTGAAATAGGTGGCTGAACACGGTTTCTTGTAACCGAAAAGTGATTGAAATCAGAAGTAGGCTGTCATTTCTGCCAGTGTGCAGCTTGGTCTGTGCTCAGTTCTGTTCGGTTCGTCAACTAATTTAATTTGCTACTCGGGTAAGTCAATCGGGGCATGAGTTGCTTGATTTTCTGTTTTCGGTCATGCGATATTTTGTGCCGTCCCCCGACTTTTCTGTTCTCTGTTTTTCGCTTGCCATTTTCCTTATCCACTTTCATTCCCATTTCGCCAAGTTTTTCTGGCTCGTTTTCCGCCTAAATTAATTTGATATGTACTCGTAGTTATTTTCCCGGTTCTTGTGGCTGGGATGGGATGGGATGGTCTGTGTGTGGTGAGTGGGGGTGAAATGTATACGGCATAGGTCTCCTTTGTGCTATCGTCCTAGCCCTTGGACGTGTATCCTTTCGGGATCCTTTGTGCCTCGATTAATTGTTCAATTAAGCAATAATTTGATCGAACGGCTTTTGTTCTGTGCGGCATTCCATGAATTGCATTAACTGTCCAGTGAAGCGGCTACGATAATATGCCAATTTATCGTGCTATTTACTGGGTTTGGGATCTAGTTGTGTTTGTGTGGCTACCTCACCGTATACACTTTATTGTGGTAATTTCGCATTAATAATGAATTAATTCCGAAATGTTATTTATTCATTAAATTAACTTGAAAATTATCAATGCGTTAAGAATAGTTCGGGTGTATTTTGTCTATTTCTACTTGTGTTCTTCTTTGAATTTTCCCTTTACTTTCGACTTGGAAGATTATACCTATTTATATCTTTAATTTGAGCCTGAAAACTCGTGCTCTCTCCGCAGTTTTCGAATAGCCTATCCCATTGAGCGAGAAAGATTTATGGACTCCCCAGGAACTGCTCCTGATAAATGGCAGCCGTCCAAGTAGCAGATCCTCCAAAGGACCCCCTGCCAACGTCCACAGACGAAATGTAAAATTACCAATAAAGTCAAATTGAAATTGCCAGACATATTAATAAAAGCCCACCAACCACCGCCATTGAGAGCACCACCGTTTGGCATTGGCAACAGGAGTACCGGAGTGGAGTGGAGTGGAGTGGATCTATGCCTGTCTTGGGCCGCTTTCCAACCCGATTACACGGGGAAAAATCGGAGAGAGCTATTTCTTGTTCTACAAGATTTTCACTATTTAAATATCTATAAGCTACTATAAAGTAGGGACTCTAAAAAATGGCTCTAATCTAAGAAAAAAACCAAAATTCGGAAATAATTAGAAACAGGGTGTGAGCTATAAATATTCTGTGGATAATCAAAGGGATTGGACATTTTTAAATTTCTATTCTGTCTTGGATTTAATTTTGCCAAAACATCTTTTAGCAACCCCAGCTATTTCTCCTATATTTTTTGTGTCAAAGTGTGGCTTTTTTCGAGTGCATCATTGCGTAATAGCTGAGCGATTTAGTGGATGGGCCACATGGGTGCCACCAGGCGATAGAAGCAGCAGACGAAGCCAAGGGAAACCGACGCCCCGTTCGCAAACGATTTATACTTCCCCTCTGCTCTTATTTTTTCTCGCTTTTAATTTTATTTTCGCTGTAGAAGGAAAAAGAGAAAAATTTCTGTTGACAGGAAATACACTCGAAATTGGCAATTTTGCATTTACGTTAATAATACTCAGGCGTATTTACTACTTACACTTTTACGAGGAGGAGGTTGTCTAGGCGAAAATGGGTGGGATTTCTCTTCCTTTTTTTGGCCGCCAAAAAGAAATACGTATTTATTTGCGCCAAGGCAACATTTCCCCATTGGGTGGTGCCGGGCGCTTTTCCGGGGGTTTTTCGGGGGTGGTGACTCTGGGGGTTGGCTTTTCTCGACTGGGCGAGAGACGAGGGCTAAGTATAGCTGAGCCAATATGACGCGCAATTATTTGTAATGGAGACGTAAATAAGTTGAAGAAGCAAAGTGGTAAAAGAAAAATGGCAAGGCAAGTGGGTGGTGGGGTGGTGGGGTGACTGGGTTGGCTGCTCTTCAGCCAACTTGTTAGTTGTTACACAACGAGAGACTTGCTTTTTGTTTTGGGGTTGCGTTTTCGACTTGTCTCCCAGTTTTCTGGGTGGTTGTTTGTCGCTGCGGGGGAAACAGTGTTTTCGGGGTTTTCGGGGTTTTCAGGGGGGTTCGCACAACGGTGGGGATGGGACTTGAAGGTTTTTCGGAGGGCTTCGAAGTGTGGGTGGCTGGACGTCCCGCAGTTAGCTCGTTAACTCCATTTGCGCTCGTATTTTGCATTGTTGCTATTCCCATTGCCTCTGCTGTTGTAATAAATACGAAAAGGCGTTGTTTTTCCAAGATGGCGGACTGTGTATGTGTGCGGGTGGGTGGGTGAGGTGTGGGTAGGAACCGAACAGACTGGCGCAAAAACAGGCAGAGAGACTTTAGGTTTAAATAATAGAGTTAAAACAATTTGCATGGTGAAAGGAAATCCATTGGAAGGCATTATAATTTAAAAAGGTTACCTGATATTAGCTGTCCTTACATTTGATGGTTAAGTTAGATTTCTTCAAGTAACATTTAAAACAAAAAAATTAGATTGGAATTTAGGTTACAAAATGTACTGTCCAGTTTTTTAAATACTTTTATTCAAGGGACTGTCTCGGGCTTTCAATGAAACCAAATCCAAAAAATAATCTTTATTATTTTATATAGTTATAGTTTCTTTGTTGAAGGTATGTTTACGTTATATTAGGCTTTAGTTTTGTTCACAACATTTAAAAATCGATTTGTTTATTGGAATGTTCTTGTGTATCCTTAGATTTAACAGCTCTTATTTTCCTTTTGATACTCAAGTGAAAGCAACAGCAAGAAACGAGAAGGGAAAAACAACAATCAGACAATGACAATTGAAGAAAAGGCGGTGGAAAAGTGGGGTGTTATGGGGCCGCCGGTATTTGCCGGCTTTGGTTTTGGTTTTGTGTTACGCTTATTTTCCAATTTCGTTGGTGTTTTTTTACTCGCAGATTTGCAGCCATTGATTTTCCGAGCTGTGCTTAAATTTGCTTACTCGCCTTGAAAAACCCTGCCCCCAAAATTTCCGCTTCTGCCACCCAACACCCAACCACTTGACGCATTGTTGCTGTGTATTGTATTTCGATTTTTAAGCTGATTTCCTGCCATTTTTCTGTTGTTGTCTAGCTGTGTTTTCCCACTTTTCCCCCACTCTCTCTACTTTGTTTGTTTGAAAGCTTTCCGTTTCTGTTTTCCATTCATTCGGCAGCGGAGCAGTGAAGCTTGAATGAAATAATTGGGTAGTTAGTGCGATTTTCCTTTCCATTCGCAGGCTCCTCGAGAAACGCTTCTCGTCTCCCGTCTCCCGCCTCGCTTTGCATTCTTCCGCTTTTAATTTATTTATACGCAAGACTCTTGAGCGAGGCGGGAGCTTTTCTCAGCTTTTCTCCGACGTTTACCTCTGCCGCTGTTGCGCACAAACAGTTTTCCCCGATTCCCCCCATTTTCACCTTATAATTAGACATTATTTCGCGTTCAGTTGGGCTCTGTAGTTGGCAAGTGGGCGTGGCTCGAATAGGTGGCTATTAGCTAATGAAATTCATGCAGCAAGTCGACAGTAATGTGGGGAAATTGAGTGGCAAAATTGGATTAATCGAATTAAATCCGATTGCATGTTGGCCATGTGAAAGAACTGGTCAAGACGTTAGTTCTGTTGTAGTTTGGCTTTAACTTTATCATATCGTTTATACACATCATATCGCTTATACACATAGGGAGAAAGTCCTTAAGACCTACCCAGAATGGGTCAATCAATTTGGCAGTACCGCTTTTGGATAAACAAATTCCTCTTTTGTTTTTGGCCTCCAACAAGTTACGAATCAGAAACCAAGCCAAATTGTATGTTTCACTTTTGTAAAATTCATTTGGCCATAAAATGGGCAGTGCACAGTTAGGAATAGAGGACTTTGGGACGCCACCAGCCAGCCAACTTCCAACCCCCCTCCCGCCACCAGCCCATTTGGCCCACCTTGGAAATGGTCTGTTGGAGCGTTGTTCCATTTAAATGGGCAACTAACTCGAAACCGGCAAGCCAAACAGCCAAACGACCAACAACCCTTTTGTGGTCTGTCCATTTTGGCTGGCAACGTTTTACAACACTGTAAATGCTGTGCGGAAATAGCGGTAAATATAAAAACACACACACACACGCCTTCAAGGCAGCAGGGTGTTAAAATGCCTGTTTGTGTGCGCTCAAATATTTATTAACCCATCAACACATGCGGAAGTTTTTCCGGCCTTTATGCTACAAACACATATAACAGGCGAAAACTTCGGGCCACCCCCTTCAGGCAGCCCTTTCCCTCCCCCTTTTCCTCCCCCTCACCCACCCACTCCCCTCTCCTTCCCTTTGCATATGTTTTTCGGTGGTAACAAATTCGTGGAGCGTTGCAAATTGCTGTCAACAGGGAAATTAATAAAAAGTCAAACGCCTTTTAAAGGCGAAGCAACACAGCCCTCGGTGAAATGGGTGCTTCTGCGGAAGGATCGGCAAATAAAATAAGACCCTTAGCAAGTTTTGGGTTCCTTGCGAGGCCATAAAATGGATTAACACGTTTAATATTCAATTTGCGCACACGCAGCGCTGTAAAAATGCCGCAATGAGTTGCGAGATGAGTGGCGTCCAAACGGGGAATCCGGTCCTCGAGAAGCTCTCTAGTTTTGGCCATTTGATTCGATTAACGGCAATTAAAGTGCCGAAAATTGGCGAGGTAATTGCGAGTGGTGATGGAAACTGAAATGGAACTTGGGGCCATTTTCCCTGCGGTGTAAACTGGAAATATAATATACGGACTACGTGCTAGCTATTAGCATAGCTTATGAGCTTCAAATTTTAAATAGGAATCAAATAAAACACTTGGTAATCTTGTTGAAGGGCTCTACATTCTTTTGAATAAGTTTACCCATCCCAGTCATCATCCATCCTCATTGCCCCGGTCTTTCTCCACGGATTTTTGATTTCGGCAAATGCAATTTGCACACTGCCTTGCTAAAAAATCCATCAGTCCATCACTTTCGTCTGCAGTCCATGCACTTTTTCCCAAATGCCACTTGGCCCCAAATGCTGAATTCCGAATGCTGTTTGCCCTCCGGGGGCTTAACTGCAAAATCATGCAGAAAATGTTCGAGCTCGAGCTCGGGGGACTGGGACTGGGATTGGGATTGGATTGGATTGGGCTTAAACTGGCGAACAAAGCCACTTAACTGATGCGCTGACTAGCCTTGTAGGTTTATATAGTTTGTGGCCTGTAGATGGTAGATGGTAATGGTAGATGCTAGATGGGAGATGGTAGATGGCAGACTCCAATCTTCGGCTCCATCTCGGACCCTGAGAGCCAAAAGGCTGGAAAATCTGTATCTGTATCTGTATCTGTATCTGTGGCTGTGACTGTGCCTGTGTCTGTGCAAGTTGTTTACACGCCGCTCTCGAGTGCTTCCTAGGAAATTGACGACGACTGCGACTACGAGTGCAACTGCAGCCTGAAGTGGAGTGGTCCAGGTTGCATTTGGCTGATCATGCAGCTGGTTAACATTTCGGAGGGACGGCGGTAGGACCGAGCTCCTTTCAATGCCTGCCACTTGTTGTCATCAATTTCTGGCCCTCTGTTTATCCAGAGGGGCCACTTGCAGTTCGGTTGCACTTCGCTGGAAAGAGCGTTTTGGGAAAAACCCTAAATATGAAAACCACGCGTATCATTCGTCCATTTTTGTTTTCCTTTCCCTTCGTCTCGTTTCGTTTCGTTTCGTTGAAACCCAAACTGGAAGTTTTCTAATTAAAAATTTATTAAGAAAATAATAGCTCTTATTTTCGTTCTCGTTTCCCTTCTCTTCTAGTTTTTTGACCTACTCATTGTCACATAATTAACACTTGATATAGCAATTTGTGTTCGGTTTTTGGGGACTTTTCCTTTTTCCCAGCAGTTTTCGTCTCTTATTTTTGAAAAATGTGCGAAAAACTATCGTATTTCTTTTGCCAGAGGGCAGGAAATGTGCAAGGATTTGTATCGGAAGTGCGTCTTGCGGGGCACAATGGTATCGCACGAATATCTGAGACACCTTTACCCTCGTTCATTATGTTTCTGAAGAGTGAAGATTCTTATCGCCGCTGCTTTTTTTAGGTTTTATTTTCCCTTGGTTTTTCCTTTATTCCGTTTCTTTTGTGGTAATTATTTTTGGCTTTTAAAATTGGTGCGATTGATTTACAGTCGCCAAGGACACGCGTGACGAGGGACCTTTCGCCACAAGGAGCATATAAACTTATTGAGGCATGGGTTTTCAGGACAAAATAGGTCTTGAATCAAGAACTTGGTTCTCGAATTTAGATAGCCTATTTTCCTCAGTCTCGTGATTTTGACAACCTGTAAGCAAACTGTAAGAAACTAATTCATCGTACTTCTGCAATCGTTAAGCGATTAAAGTTAATTCGCCAATTACTTAATCAATGGAAGTTGGGGCAAAACACTTTCCCAAACCCGTTCATCTGCTGTATAATTTCTATCCTAAGGAAAACCCAATTAGGGAAACCAATTTGTCTGTTATTATTTGTCATTAAGACAAATCTACCTTCCAGAGCGCAGGGAAAAGTCGTACATGACTAAGGTGGCAAGACAACAATGGCCAAGAAGAAGGGGCGCTGACAACCAAATGGCTCACAGCTCACATGGCAATTCAGCCAAATGTGTGAAGAAAAATAAAAATACAAAAATAATACAAGACCAGTGTGAGAAAACGAGAAGGGAAAATAGTTTGCCTGCATTACACCAAGGAGGCGATGCGAACAAAAGGACACAACATACGGCAAGGATCTCTCGAGCAAATATTTATTAGAGCCAGAAAGCCGAGTTAAGAAGAGAGCTCCTCGATGGCCACTCAAATTAGGGCTAACAACGTGCAAGTAGCAATTTCGCCCGAGAAAAAGAAAACGAAAAGGATGCTCCCTCCGCCCACGCCCTTCTATTTTCCGATGTTCCAGCTGCGGTTAACCACTCGAGTCGATTTATTTTGTACACAATTTGCCTCGAAAACTAACGCCCCGCTCGCCGTAGATCCAGGATCTGGTAACCGGGAAAGGACACGGCGTTTGTTGCCTTTTTTACAGCTCGCAAGGAGCCTCGGGGTCTCAACTTCTGCTGTTGTGCAAACAAAGTGCGAACGGACCTTCGGCAAATAGACTGCTAGACGATGGGCATGACTGCGAAGAACAAGTTGAAAGGATGTGCCAGTGTGCAGGCGAAAAAAAGAGGTACCCACTTCAGGAGAATTGGCCCGGAACCAAGTTTCTACAAAGAGTTATTCGGAAATATACATGCTGCGGGGTTAAACCAATATGTTATTGGTAAGTCATAATTTCCAAGTCCATCGAGATATACGGCCTCCTCCAAAAGTTCCCGAGCTTTTCATTTGTATGTTCCTACCGCATTTTCGCGCAGTGCAAAGGTGGAACTAGAAGAAGAGCGAGATAAAGGCGATTCTAAAGTGGTTGGCAGCAGCTCCCGGAAAGGTCAACAATGACGGAATGACAATGACGGAATGACTGAATGACAAACGAAGAAACCCAAGCGAACACCCAAACCACACAAAGAAAACGGAATGACAAACAAACAGATGTAAAGTGTGAAAATTTAACAAATTAAGTGCGTGTAACTCTCGGATACAATTGAGTCCGCCATGTGAGTGTGTGGAAAATGTTGCGGAAAGGAGATGGGTACTTCAGGTGAAAATTGTTCGGGGGCGTGGCCACTTCGTTGGGAAATTGAGTTCATACAGATCTACAATAACCATACCGCCAAATAAATATGTTCAGAAGGGAGGAGGATGTAAAATTATATTTTCATAATTTTATATAATCTATTTGGCCCAGCTTTGGGAACGTATTATTAGTAATATGTATAGAGATTTTAATCTTAGTTCCTCTTCAAACGCATTTACAAATTACCAAATATATATATTCGAACTCTTTCTTTATTTTGAAGTCTTCATGACTCCTAAAATCTATACGAAAACTATTCTTTTATTATTTTATTTCGATTTTAAATAAGATTGTCTACAAAATATTTCAACGCTATTTCTGCAACCTTATGAGTCCTGAACCCACTAAAGTTCTATTCCCGAACTGCGCTCAATTCTTTGGGGCTTTAATCTCTTTCAATGAAGCTCGACTGGCTATCGCATTTTAATGGATGCTCGTGCCAACTGGAGTTTGCTAATTTCACTGAAAATTATGCGCTTAATTAGCGATACACACACACACACACACACACACAGAAACCGAAATCGTGTCTCGAGTGAAGTGTGTGTGAGATTTCACACTTTGCTGACAGGACGGCTGCCGCTCACTAACCGCCCCTCCCTCTGTTCCTCCCTCATTCCGTTTGTACACCTAGAGAATTTAGTAATAACCTTCTAGCAAATACTTCATTCTGGATCCACTTTTCCAACGCTTAGATAATCATACTACAGAAAGACAGCTGTAAAGTCCGCGTTTTTGGTTTATGTTACTAATCTTACAGATAAATCGTATTTGCCCAAATAGCAAGAATCCCACCTATATCTGTTATAAAGAACAAAGTATTTGAGCTCAATATGCTAATTTCAGGGCTTTTTTTTCGAGTGGATGAGTGTTATTAATAAGCTCGGACCCCGGTACCCGGCAACCTCCCCTTGGTTCGCTCACACTCCCTTTGTCCCGTGCTTAATCGTGTCGTTTCATTGTTTTAACTCCGATGAGGACGCAACTCAATTGCCAACCCTTTGAGCTTATTAGTTGCGCCTACGGGTGGGCAAAAGGACCCGGGACGTAGGACGTGGGACGCAGGACGAAAGATTCGGAGAGCCGAGTACGAAGTGCAGGAGACAGATGCGGTTGCCACTTGGCTGCACCCGTACAGCAGATGTAACAGAGTGTTCAACGCCATGTAGTCCCTTGCCCCCTCCTCCACCTCCTTCTCCTAATTATCCCCCCGCCCTGCTTTCGTACCCCCTTCGAAGTGCGCCACTGCCAAGGTGCAGGTGCAACACGTATTTGGGCTTGATTATGTTGTCTTCAAAAAAAGTACTTGAGATACATAGTCTAGGGAGGCTGAATACCTTTGTATTCAGTTGAGTACTGTGCCATCAAGTATTTAGTGTCATTTATTTCAAAGGTTTTGTTTAAAGCATTTACTATTAGTTAGTACTCCAGTTAAAAGTTGTAAAAGCAAAGAAAAACCTATATTTTTTGCATTGTTAGGCCATTGCGTTAGATAATTTGAGTTTAACTTGCAGAATCTGTTCTAGTTCTTGTACCATTGGGTGCTAGAACCCTTCTGTGGTTCCAGATGCGAAAGGCAGTTCTCGTTCTCGTTCTTGAATTGGCCAGTTCGATGGGCCACTCACCTGCAAACTGGGCGCCGAAGTGCTGCTGGAAGTGCCCCCGGAACTCGTGGGGAGTGCTGAATCCGGGCGGCAGGAATCCCCGGAGATAGGCGGCCGCCGCCAGCGTGGTCATGTGGTGGTGATGGGCCGCCGCCGCGTTTCCCGGGTCCGCTGCAGCGGCATATCCGGCGGCGGCGTAGAAGTTGGCCGGATTGAAGACGGGCAGCTGGCAGTGGGCGGCCGCCGCCGCAGCCGCTGCAGCAGCCGCCGAAAGTCTGGAGACGTCCGGCGATATGGACCGCGAGTCCCTGAGACTGTCTATGGCCTGCTGCTGTTGCTGCTGCTGCTGCTGTTGCTGCTGTTGCTGCTGTCCGGCGGATATCGAGCCATTTGCGGGCGTATTCGCACTGGGCGGGGGTGTGGCGGCCGGCGAGGGTGGCGCCTCCGAGGGCGCGGCATTGTTGCTGGCACTATTCTGCTGCTGATAGGCGCCCAGACCCAAGATCTCCTGGATGGCAAAGGGCGTTCGCATCTTGGTGGCCTGCATTTTTGCCGACGGCACTTCAGCACTTCAGCACTGTGCGATTGTGGGGTTCTTAGTTTTTCGATTCGACAAGAGTTGGAGTTCCCAAGTTTCGGTTTATTTTACACTTTCATGACAGCTGGCAAACACACGCACACGTACACAGGAAAAAAAGGTCACTCACGCACTTGGCGTTTGTATATTTTGTATTTCTTATTTTTTGATTTGTTTTTTTTTGGTTGTTTGATGGGTTTTTTGAGCGCTGGAGCGTTCGGTGCGGCGTTCGAAAACGAACTGAAATTGAAAAGCGAATTGCACGCCAGCAAAAGCGTCGCGTTGGACGTCTCTGTCGACGTGGCCGTCGCTGCCGGCGTCGGCGCCCGCTCCCACACACAGGGCGAAGCAACAACAACTCCCAGCGCCATCTTTGCGGGCGTGAAGGGGATGGCCGTAGCGCGCCATGCAGTCGTCTCGCTCGCTCAACCATTTTGCCTGGGCGACTTCCAGTGCAGAGGGGTTACCGTGCAGCGTCTCCCTCTGGCCTTGGCCCTCCCCTATTTGCCTCTCTTTCGGCCCTGGAAAACCCTCACGTACACTGTACGCTGTAAACCCTGTGCGTGTGAGGTTCTCAGTGTGCGTGTTAATTACACTGAATTTCATTTCGCTCCCAGTTTTTCGGCTTTTCGATTTCAGTTTGTTTTGCGACGCCAATGATGCTATATGTCCCAATATATATACCCATATAATTTCATATATATCTGTGTGAGAGTGAGAGAGTGTGTGAAATTGGAATTCAATTTTTATGCGTTTTTCTTGTTTTTTGTTTAGTTAAAAAATAAACCCAAAATAAAAGCAAAGATTGGAAGTATTGCCTTTCATAAGTAACAAGCATAACCCATGATACCTTTTATCTCATCAATTACACGATCTTCCGAATAAGTCCCGCCAAAATAGTCGTTTCAGAATACATAATTCAATCAAATGTCAAAGTTCAAATTCAAAATGATTGCAATTGTCCAACGGGTCTTGAGTAAATGTCAAAATAATGATATATTTTTAGATCTGCTTTAATATTTAAGTAGAATTGTAGTCAATAATGTTGAGTTGTGTATCAAAAAAAGGTTTTTTTCAACATCTCTTAAAGACAAATTAACTGGACTATAAATTTCGTTATCTATTTTTAGTTATTAGTTAGTATTTAGTTAGTTGTAACGTCAATCCCAAAGATGATTTCGTAGGGGTTCCCCTTAAAAGGAAGGGAATTAATAGGTTGGCCTAAAAATCGAATTCGAATCTCACTCGAAAATGTCTCCGCTCTCGTTTAATTTTCATGCTTTCTCCGCTCTCTCTCTATTTATTCTCTCCGAAAGTTAAGTTTTTCCTGGAAGTTTTAAGTCCCCTGCGCTTCTCCATTCTCCGCTTTCCACGCTTGTGCCCCAAAATCGCGCGCATTGTTCATGACAAAGTTGGTCATGTTAATTAAGCTTCACTTGCCCCTTCCCCTTCTCTCACCCCGGAGAAAGTCGGGGAAACTCTCTCGTATCGATTAGCTGCGGCTGCCGTGACCCTCTCTCCCCCTTCTCAATTTCCCCGCTGGACTGCAGTTGCAAACATTAATTAGTCGCATTGCATAACAATTGCATAATCAATATGCCATTTCAATTAACTGCTTGGTTAGCACTTAGTCAGCCTCAGCCCACAAAACCATCCAATCACCCACCCCAGTTTTTCGACCACCTCTCTTCCATCGCGGTTTTTTTTGGAGCCAGACTGTGCGATATTTTAAGTAATTAGCACTTAGTAGCTAAAGCTACACGCAGATAAATTAAATTGGTCACTTGGATGATTGGATGATAACTAAATCGATAAATGATAACCTTCAAAAGGATATTATTTAATGTAAAATATACATGAAGAAAGAAGGAAATAATTGGCTAATAAATACTGGATGGATTTATCATGACTATATTATATTATTTGGATTATTACGTACATGTATAGATTAACATTTTGAAGTTAGGAACATGGATAGTGATAAATTGTATCACTCTTTTAGATTTATCTTATATATGCATTTTATTCGTTACCGCTTCTCATGTTCTGGTGTCTCCCTACCCAATATCAGTTGTAGCTTTCATCTTAACTCCTTACCAGCGGCATTAACAAAACCCATTAAAACTGACAAATTTGATATATTTTCCGCTTTTATCTTTCCATGTGCAGTCTCAAGTGGCATTGTAAATTTACAGATGAGTTAAATCTAATTGAGTTTTGGGAGCGTGGGGAATGTTGAGTGCATGAAAAAATTAAATAAAAAATTAAGAGATGGGTTAAGTCTGTTTGATAATTTTAAAAATATATGTATATATATATTTTATGATTTCTAGCAGAGATTCTAATATCCCGTTCAAATAGCTTCTTTATAGTACCCTGAGCTCCATGTTTTAAGTTTCCACACGAAAACCCGGGTGTTCCGATGAACCTTTTGGGTGTTTGTTCGTTCGAACCCCAATCCCTTCGTAATTGGTTCGCCGCCATCCTCACATGGCTTTCCAGTGAAACAGAAGTGGTCAGGACACAAAAGTTCGATAAAAGGAGTTTCCGTTTCGCATTGTCCTCGAGGACCCGAGCATTATTTCATATTTATAATGTAATCTGCACTTGAGCCTCAAAGAGACGGCGCATAAATCACGAATATAAATGGAGGCGTGCTTGGCGACTATTCCGTGTATATATATATGCACATATACATCCCACATTCCGCATGCAGGACGTCCACTTCGTGGACTAAAAGCCTTTGTATGCGGCTCTTTACGCTTTATTTTTTCAGCATCCAGCATCGCCTTTTTTGTTTGATGTTCGACGGCCACTCGAGATGCATTTGGAATAAGTCGTTTTCGTTTTCATATATACACATATAGCTTATGTTGGCCGCGGGTGTGGGCGCGCTTCCTTGAGCTTTTGTTGAATGCAAATGGGAAATTCACTTCGATTATTGGTTGATTGATCCTTTGATCCCCGGATCTTGAGATCCCGACTGCCCCGCCTCCCCCGCCTCGTTTCTCATTAGGCTAAAAGCCTCGGTGGCCAACTAATTAACCGAGGAGGCGAAAGGAACATCTGCCATCGATTGCATCGCTTCTGGCTTTTTGTTATTGCTCACTTGTTGGGTCCCCGGGGAATCGGAATCTGAATCGCACGGTATTGTCTCCGTCTCCGTGTCCGCATCCGTATCCGTCCGACCGACCGCATATTAGCCCCCTAAGTGCCCCCGGTTTTTGCCATTTGCCACTTGCCATTGTTGTTGCTTAGCCAGAAAGGACCTTGGCTGCCATTTGACTAATGACAAAACCACAATCGCTCCATGGGACTTTAATTCAAAAGGCTTTGGGGCATCGCTTGCGATCTGGCAAATACTGTCCTTGAAAACCGATATCCAGCTGAGATATATGCGTCGTGGCTCTGCAATATATTACTTGAGGTTTGTGATTTGTTGGTTCTTTTTCATTGGATATAATTCGTTTTTTCAGGGTAGAGGTTCCTAATTACAACTAAATTTTTTCTAACTAGAGAAACAGGATGATGGTAGCATAATATGAAAATATAATGATGATAGTATGATATAATAATACCACTGAAAAATTCTTCTTTTCTTCTGTTTTCCTGTTTTTTCTTCAAGAAATTCAATTTCTAGTAATGAGTATCAGAGAAAAAGAAGAAGGTCAGAACACATTAAAACTGAAGATTGGGTCTGCTAATTTTATATACAAACCCTCTTAGAGGTAAAATTACATAGTTTATTAAGTAAAAAACTCCAAAACAAAGAGGATGTATTTATTGATTGGGTAAAGTAAATTTGCAGCTAATCAACGGGAGGGTTTGCCATATTTGGGATGTCCCTTGAAATTCAGACTGTACCCAGGCCAACACTCCTTCATCCTTGCGCCATATTGTTCTGGCCATTGTTCGCTCTTCTCCTCTTTCTCCTTCTGGCCGACACGCTCCCAAATAGCGACGTCGCTTTGAGCCACTTGGAAATCGTTAATTTTATAATTACATGTTTCATGCACACGCTCCGAACGGCGAACTGCGAACTGCGAACTCCAAAATGGGGAAATCCGGGTGGTGCCCGTGTACGTGTGTGTATGTGGTGTTTGTGGATGTGTAAGTGGCACATAAGTGGCAGCCAGCCAGAAAGCCAACACCATTTTGGCCATAATTTAGTTTTGCCCGTCCATTAGCAGTTCATGCCACACGAAGTGGGCGGCAGGGCGGGGGGAGGGGCCTTTGTTGCAATGGCACTCAGCGGGAAATCAGCACCAGGATTTGGGTGGATTTGTGTGGTGGGTAGTGGGCGGTGGGTGGTGGGTGGTGGCTGGTGGCCAGGGAGCGCCTCGATGCGGACGAAGTGTCCTCGAAGGAGCGGCCACAACAAGCCAGCTACACAGCGAAAAATCCTCGCGATGAAGACATTTTTCGTTTTTTTTTAGCAATGATATCATGCACCGCAAATGAAATCTATATGGTTTTGAATGGGGAATTAAATAATTTAAATTTTCAATTGGAACTTACAACAAAGTGATACGTGTTTTTATTAGTGCCCCATGTGAGACAGAGAGGCAGAGTGTGGCAGAAAGAGGCAGAAACAGGGGCAGCAGCGGCAACAGAAGAAGAAAAAGAAGGACGAGTGGATAATTATTAATAATTATCGCATTGACGTGTTTTCGTTCTTAGTTTTTTTTCCCTGCGCGGGAGTGTGCGTTGGGGTGTGTGTGTGAGTGTGTGCGGTACATACATATGTAGCGGTGGTATAAGTGGTTTACATAATTGGTCAACTTCTGCTCCATTCCCTTCCAAAAGTCCCCTTCTCCCTGGCCACTTGGCTTGTTCTTGCTTTTTACGATTTCTTTGACTTGAGGGGTTGGTACGAAAAAAATCGGGAAAAGGTTGAGGGACACAAAGCGGAAGAACAGAAGGGGTTAGCTCATTTTCTCGGGGTTAGCGCGTAATTTCATATTAAATACTAGTAGGGTGACCTCTAGTTTTTGCTGGAAAATGGATCATATTTTATATGTAAAATATTACCTATAAATATATAAAATCTTTATAAATAGGTTATCATTTTTTCTGCACTTTCTTCTAGTTTCCCCATTTTCCCGGCCTAATCAGCTGACTCCTTTCAGAGTGGCAGCGAAACCTTCAATGGTAAACCTTCACCCCCTGGAAAACCCCCCTTGCACCCCACCCATGCTTCTCCTTTGCAGAGAGCTCATTAAGCTTCAGGCGTATTAAGCGAATTCCGCTTTTTTCAATTATTTCAGCAAAAACAACATTTAAATGGTATTCAAAAACGCTTCGAATTCAAAATTAATCCCATCATGGGGGTGTTCTGTTGGGGGTTGTCTTTGGATTCTTTGTGGACATTGCGCCTAAATGAGCAGCTCACTCTTCATAAGCGATTCAAATGAATATGAATCTGAATCGTAGACTTCAAAAGCAAGCGAGAGTCGGGTGAAAAGCGGTGTTTTCTTTCAATTTCTGTCGACACAGCCCTTTTGACCAGTTCAGTCAGCAGAACCCCAAGTAAACGCCTCTGTCAAGTGGTCCTATTTAAAATGTATCTAAATGTTTATTTTCTTAATTACGCAGCTCGAATGGCGGAGCTCCATCTGAAGGCGAATGCCTTCGCAATTATGTGATTTCAAAATTTTTCAATTAAAAGAGCTGAAAGCAATATCAGCAGCACATAGGATATTCGCTGACATTTGTTTAGAGTTTTGTGCTTCGTTATATTTATTTTTTCCAGGGATTAGCGCAGCTGCTGATGTCTAGGAGCAACTGCAAAAAAAACTGTAAAACTGGGGAGCAGTTAACTGCTGGTTCAACAAAATTTAATCAAAAGCGCAAAACGACAAAGTGACAAAGAACAAATATCGCTCTGAGTTCCTAGCAGAAAATTCTCCATCCCCTCTCTTGAGATTTTATAGCAAACTTATGGCAAACGAAGTCGAGCCACGTTAGAGGGCGCTGCGCACGAAGGACACGAGTCCTGTCGTGCTCAGGATAATTTCATGGTTTGTGTATTCGCTGAAAGCCAAAATAAGCTTCGGTAAAAGTTTAGCTTGGTTTGAACACAGCAACCGTATACTATAGCTTATCATAATAAACAAACAATAATTATGCATGGTATTATGAAAAAAAGGAAGTTTAATGATTTAATGATTAGTTTGACTAAGGGTTTATTTATTCAGTTAATAAATGATATGTCAGGATTCTATTTGCTTATATGTCTCAGAGAAGTAAGCTGAACTTGAATTCGTTCTCTCAATATGAGTACCATTTATTGAACAACAAATCTTTACAGAGTCTATACTCACATGATTTGCTTTGGTAAGCCTAAAAATATGTGTCTGAAAAAGTATCATTTACTCTCTAGCTTGTTGAGTGATTCTTAAATTCTTCTAAACTTTAACCCTCGCGTTCCATATTTTACCAAAATAATTCGAATTTGGGTTAATTTGGCTTTGAGTTCGCAATTAAATTCACAACTAATTGGCATTCAAGTCCTTATTTTGGCGATCTTTATCGAGCAACTTAAATTGGTTAATTCCAGGGGGCGTTCGGCGGTAAGTGGGGGATTGCGAACTTGATATCCGATGTAAGGCAGCCAACATTAGACGGATTGGATGGATGCGTGACAGTTGGAGCACTACAAACACCCAACACCCACAAACACACACGCAGTGCCATCTGCAGCCATGTCAGTATCTGATTGAATCAACTTTATTTCAAAATGATGCCACTTAAGGACTACTCCTCCGGCCCCCGATATGTGTGTGTGTGCGCGTCTGTGTGCAGGATACAGTTTTGCATGTACATTGTACAAACTTACCCACACACACACACACACAGCCAAATGCGTAGCATACTTTTTGGCATGTGCAACGTGCCGACCGAAATAAACTTGATAACAAGCAATTTCTCACGTCTCTCGAGCGTGGCGTGGCAGTTGCCATTTTTGGTTGCTATTTCTGATTTTCAGGACTATGATGAGGGCGCACACCAACACACCAACAGTCACATGTGCAGGAATCATAATCTGCATGAATACACCGCCAAAAAGTTTATAGGAAATGCTTATAGTTTGCAAAGGAGTGTTTACCAAAGCAAAATACGCAAAATGATACAAAAATGTTTGCTAATTAGGGGTTGGTATTTGGATTCATAAAAATATATATTGAAATCGTAGCACCTAGAGCTTACTTATAGAAATTTTTTTTTGAATATATTCATGTAGGTATTAACGCCACTTTGTTTTCCATGTGTAGATCCGTTTTCCTCGGTTGTATTTGGCTCCATGTTTTGACTTTCGACGCGTTCCACTTCGATTTGCTGCTCGTTTTGCTTATCATTAGTTTAATTGGTGGCATGGCGACATCATTGACATCAATTCCCGCTTTTCCGCCTTTCGCCATTTAATTGGATGTTGGCAGTTGCAGGCGCAGCAGGTGGTGGAAAAGCAAAAAGGACTCACGAAATAGGGGGTGACAGGGATTAGATCGGGGAGTCAGAGTCGCTTGTATTTTGACATTTGACACAATTTGGATGGCTCGCAGCGGCATCAAACAACAACAAACCTCCCCCGGCCGCTGGCGGACTTTTAATTTGTCACTAATTTTCCACGTCTCGTCAAATTTCATTCCTCATTAACGCCTAACGGGCACACAAAAAAAATATGATTCCAATTTCGCCAACTTAATGAAAGTGTCAACATAAACGAGCCTCAAATTGTCTTTACTTTTGACTTGGCAATAATAACAGCAATATAATAAAAATAAAAATAACAAGGAAGCCGGCAATAGACGTCCTATTGATTGCTTCATCAGCAGCGCATTTTATTTCCTGGGAGCTGGAGCTTTGCAGCATGATTGATTGGAAAAATTATTCAATCTGGCCTACGGCCTTTCGTTATTCCTTGGATTATCAGGGGGAGAATGTGGTGCGTAGACGATGTGTGTTTGGCGGAGTGTTTAGATTGGTTTGAAGTTGGGGCTTTTTGATTTACTTAGATAACTGATAAGTAGAAGTGAGGATTACCGTCGAGTAAATGTAAATTTATGTTATAATTAGAGCTCTGCATATAATCAAAAACAAATGTTGGGAACTTTTGCTTTATAAGCTTTAATGTGGATTTTTTTTTGTATATTTTTTCAAGTAAATTTTAATAATGCTTTAAAATACCCACTCGATTTAATGAGTTTTCAATGATCTTTCCTTGCTGAAGTGCAGTATAATAACCTTTAAACCAAAGTCGGGATCTCGATTCCCAGAATCTCTTCGAAACGCCTGGGGGAGCAGTCGCAAAAAAGGATGCCGGGCAAAAGCTGCCTATTTGGACAAACGCTGTCAAAACATTTGGTAATTGATACCACAGCTCTCATCCCCACCGCCAGCTAGGACACAATGGCAGCTACACAATTAAATAAATAGGAGGAAACGCGGCAAGTTGATTAAATTGCGTGAAGAGCTAAACGACAACCGCAAGGATAATGGCCAAAGGATTGCCCGTGTCATGACGATCGGGTTTCGATTACAAAGAGGAAATGCCCCCTCCCCGTATTTATACAATCCGAATGCCGCTTCCTGGCGCAAATGTCATTTGTCTAAGGATGGTCACAAAAGACTCGACGAGACTTTGATTTAAGGATATTTGTTTCCCTTCTCAAAATTGTTTTCGCAATAAGCGAAATGGAAATCAAATACGCCATCTTGCGGATTTCCCTGTTTTCGCTTCTTTCTACTATTTAAATTTTGAACTTGAAATCGAAATTAAACTCTTTTCTTATCAGCAATATCGTCTGGCATGGTATACTTTTTTCCCTACCACAAGACAAAAATTAATTATATAGTGACTAAGTGTCGGTTTATTTTTCAAATATTTCTACAAGTACAGACCATATTTTTCCAGTGAACCCCACGCTTTCAGCTTCCAATTCGATAGCAACCCCACCCCAGCGGACGCAAACGAAGGCCTTCGATTTCCACTCGAATTGAGCCACAGGTTCCCCTCCTCCCACTTACACACCTATCGACCTCGAACACATTATGCAATCATTATATTGTTCTGCCTATTAACAAATAAATAAATCCTCCGAAATTTGCATAAATATTGCGCAGGTGATTTGGTCAATGAAGTGTGCGTGGGTCTCCAATTACGATTAAATCCGGGAATTGACTACTCAATCGGAATGGGTGCAGAAAAACAATGGATCTGCCGATCATCCAGGGATGTCGGTTTTATTCAAATATTCACTTATACTGAATTAAAGTAGAGTTGAAATACCACTTTTGTTCATCAGAGAAGGAAAATGTATCTAATTTTTTTGTACTTGAAAAAATCGGCATTGAGCCCAAACTTCTAAAATGTCTTTTTTGAGTGCACATGCTGAATTCTTGAGTGGAGCCGTTGTGAATTTCCCTTCCGGTGAAATAACACTTGAAGAGGTACAACAAATCGAATAGATAAAACCAATCACAATCCCTTGATTTTGACAATAAGTGTCCGAGAATAAGCAAGGAAATCGAGTTACCATTCACTTATCCATGAAAAGCATTTTGCCCCGACCATTTTCGCATTATTTCCTTCACCAGCTGAGCCACCTTTCCGCATATGTCCGTTTTTTTGTTGCTCCATTTGTGTCTCAATTTGCTCAATTATTCCCATACACTTGGCTTGCCATTTTCGCACTTATTGGCAAGTGGAAGGAGGAAAATTGCGTTGGCAGGACACAGGAAGTGCACAAATAACAAGAAAGGAAAATAAAGCTCATGTCATGGCTATCCGATTTGTATATACCCTTTTGTATTTAAGAAATATCTCAAATTAAGCAATCCATTTTCCAATTTGTTATACTCGTTTATGCACTTGGGAAATTAATTTAATAAAAACTATACATTTATTTTGATACTGCATATTTGTTAGTCAACATGAAATGAAACAAAAACAACAAAAACGTGGTTGAAAAAATCATACGTAAGTTTGTGAGGAAAAATGATAATCACTTGACAAAATACCAGCAATATTCCGAAAAATAATTATTAGTCAATATTATTAAGCATTATAACTGCTTACTAGTAATAATAAGCCACAAAAAAATGCTCTCTCCTGGTGTCCTTCGTCACTACTGCCGTCCACCCTGATATTAATATATTAATTGTAAGTTCCCAAAAGCTAATTTATTGAAGTAAAAGTCCAATTAAAATGAAGTTTTATTTGGTCTCGCAGTTTTCCACTTGAAGTCCGTGTGAAAGGACAATTGGAGTGCTGCGCTGAGTGCGATATCATTATCATTTTCATTACACCTGCTACTGACTAATTGCTGCCTGCTCTTTGCTGTCAAGCGAAAGTTTTTCCCGCGGAAAAGCGGGGAAAGTCAGCCGTGAAATTTTAATGATTCGTAAGTTGATACGCCTTGTAAGGAAGACTGAGAGAGAAAAGTGGTGGGGTGGTGAAAAATACAAATTAAGTGAGTATCTCGGCTTTGTCAACCTCTCACTAATCCGGTAAAGGACAATTTCTTATTGAGTATCAAAGGCGGAAGGCGGAGGAAAACCTGTGAGCACTGAGGCGAAAAGAGGTGGCGAGCGAAAGTAACCAAAACTCTCGTGGAAAAATGCGAACAAATGAGGTGCGGGGTGCACGTCAAAAGATTATGACAATTTTCCCACCACAAATGAACATGAAAATCCGACAGGCGACAACGACAGCCAAAGGAGCAACAGCCCAGGACCTCGAGCCATTGTTAGCTGCTGTTGACAAGGATTAAGGACATCCATGGAAAATAAGAAACTGACAAAATGCACAAAGACACAAAAAATACGTGGCAGAGAAGAAAGAAAAGCCCGAACAGACAGTAATCAATGAGAGAGGAAAATAGCGAAAATTATGATTGATGTCGATTGTTTGATTGGGTCGAGGGCGATAGATTCGAGATTGGAGATCTGCGGAGAGCACTGAATGGCTTCCTAATGAAAGTGTCCTACGGGGTCGCCATTTTGTCAGAAATATTTCCTACGGAAATAGGCAAAATTAGATTTGTAAAATCGCTGAACATATGCAAATTTCTTCTTGGCAAAACAAAAAAATCTCCCCGCTCGCAGTGAGTTGCAACTGAGTTGAAGTGGAGTGGCAGGATTGCCACCCGGGGGGCGTTGTTACTCGAGCACTGCGACGACAACCCTTTTCTCATTAATAATCATTTAGGAAACACTTTTTCGCGCCGAGTATAATTTCAACAATGTCATCGAAAGTTCCCAGCCACGCAGAACTCCTTAAGGGTTAGACGACGGCGACGACGTCATCGACGCGGGGCGTTGAACAGAAAAAAAAGGGGGGTTGACCCAAAGTGGAAGGGGCCGACGAGTGCGAGTGCGACTGCATTGGGAACCCCGGGACTCTGGAGCTCCTTTTGATCGAATTAAGCCGCCCAGCATGGCGTCCAAATATGGCCAACTTGGCACTTGCCCGGAGGCTCAGTCGCCCAGCCACCCAGCCAACAGCCCAAAACCCACCCAGGATCCACCCACATTCTCCCGAAACCATCCACTTCCACCTGCCTCGTGCTCGAGTGCAGTTTATTGTTTGATTTCGCTCTTTGTGCATTTGCTCGCCCTTTGAAATTTAAATTGAGACTCAAATTAAAATCAAGAGTGAGCAAAGCGTTCGCCATCATTCCGTGTCGGCCATCATGGCTCCCTTTTTTCGCTTTTCGTTTTTAATTTTAAAATCTTTGGTATCCGCCCAATTCGCGGACATCAAAGTGGAGCTTCCCATGTGAAATGTGGAAGTGTTCCGAATGCTCCCTCTTTTGTGATTGTGCAGCTTAGCTTGCAGTCGCGGCCCACACAAAATGCGAATAAAGACAGCAATAAAGGGTCTTTCAAGAGGTCTAAAAGGTTTCACGCTCTAGCGCGGCGCTAAATACAAACTTTTCCGAAATGGGAAAATTTCGAAAAATTAAAAAATTCATCATTTAAGAAAAATATTAAAAAAGTTGTACATACAACGTGAACGGAAGCTAACTTTTTAATACCCTCTATAATTCATTATAAATTCAAATAGGTTGTATTTGTTAGGTTGAATTCCTTACTTAGTAGCGGATTGAGGTTGTGGACGGGGGTTTCAGAAGAAAAATGTGGTTGCAAAGTTTTCTTTTCACTTCTCACCCGAGCGGGGAGGATTTATTCCCATATCCGCGCATGGCCTAATCACTTTTCGTCAAAAAATTGAATATTAGAAATTTTGTATGTAGATTCTACATTGTAGAGGTGCAATCGTTCCGACTTTATTTTCCTTTCTGAGAGGTATTTTTAAAATAAACTTGCTATGTTATCAGGTTGTTATCCGTTTTAATTAGACGAAAAATAATATGTCCAAAAATCGAAATCCTCATTTCCACCAGCAGAAAAGTCACTATTTTGGCCATAATAATGGAAATAATTGTCCAAATATGGAATGGCATACCTTCCCGAACTCGTAGTAAAATTCTGTACAACTTGGCATTTCAGCAAAAAATTTTATTTTTTTGAAAATTTTCGCAAAAAATTGTGGTGGTACCCCTTACAAAAAATTCGAAAATTTGAAAAAATTTTAAATTTTCCAAATCAACCGGAAACTGCACTAATATTAATTATTAGGTTGTTATCTGCTCAGAACTGTTCTCCTTTTTAATTTGGGACCATTTTTGCAAAAATTAGAGCAAAAACCATTATAAGAAAAATCACAATTTCGCCAAAATTCAAAGTCCTCGTTTTCCGCCAATAAAAAATCAGTATTTTTGGCATCATAATGGAAATAATGGTACAAATATGGAATGGCATACCTTCCCGAACTCGTAGTAAAATTCTCTACAACTTGGCATTTCAGGCAAAAAATTTAATTTTTTTGAAAATTTTCGCAAAAAATTGTGGTGGTACCCCTTACAAAAAATTCGAAAATTTGAAAAAATTTTAAATTTCCCAAATCAACCGGAAACTGCACTAATATTAATTATTAGGTTGTTATCTGCTCAGAACTGTTCTCCTTTTTAATTTGGGACCATTTTTGCAAAAATTAGAGCAAAAACCATTATAAGAAATATCACAATTTCGCCAAAATTCAAAGTCCTCGTTTTCCGCCAATAAAAAATCAGTATTTTTGGCATCATAATGGAAATAATGGTCCAAATATGGCATGGCATACCTTCCCGAACTCGTAGTAAAATTCTCTACAACTTGGCATTTCAGGCTAAAATTTTTATTTTTATTGAAAATTTTCGCAAAAAATTGTGGTGGTACCCCTTACAAAAAATTCGAAAATTTGAAAAAATTTTAAATTTCCCAAATCAACCGGAAACTGCACTAATATTAATTATTAGGTTGTTATCTGCTCAGAACTGTTCTCCTTTTTAATTTGGGACCATTTTTGCAAAAATTAGAGCAAAAACCATTATAAGAAATATCACAATTTCGCCAAAATTCAAAGTCCTCGTTTTCCGCCAATAAAAAATCAGTATTTTTGGCATCATAATGGAAATAATGGTCCAAATATGGAATGGCATACCTTCCCGAACTCGTAGTAAAATTCTCTACAACTTGGCATTTCAGGCTAAAATTTTTATTTTTTTTGAAAATTTTCGCAAAAAATTGTGGTGGTACCCCTTACAAAAAATTCGAAAATTTGAAAAAAATTTTAAATTTCCCAAATCAACCGGAAACTGCACTAATATTAATTATTAGGTTGTTATCTGCTCAGAACTGTTCTCCTTTTTAATTTGGGACCATTTTTGCAAAAATTAGAGCAAAAACCATTATAAGAAAAATCACAATTTCGCCAAAATTCAAAGTCCTCGTTTTCCGCCAATAAAAAATCAGTATTTTTGGCATCATAATGGAAATAATGGTACAAATATGGAATGGCATACCTTCCCGAACTCGTAGTAAAATTCTCTACAACTTGGCATTTCAGGCAAAAAATTTAATTTTTTTGAAAATTTTCGCAAAAAATTGTGGTGGTACCCCTTACAAAAAATTCGAAAATTTGAAAAAATTTTAAATTTCCCAAATCAACCGGAAACTGCACTAATATTAATTATTAGGTTGTTATCTGCTCAGAACTGTTCTCCTTTTTAATTTGGGACCATTTTTGCAAAAATTAGAGCAAAAACCATTATAAGAAAAATCACAATTTCGCCAAAATTCAAAGTCCTCGTTTTCCGCCAATAAAAAATCAGTATTTTTGGCATCATAATGGAAATAATGGTCCAAATATGGAATGGCATACCTTCCCGAACTCGTAGTAAAATTCTCTACAACTTGGCATTTCAGGCTAAAATTTTTATTTTTTTTGAAAATTTTCGCAAAAAATTGTGGTGGTACCCCTTACAAAAAATTCGAAAATTTGAAAAAATTTTAAATTTCCCAAATCAACCGGAAACTGCACTAATATTAATTATTAGGTTGTTATCTGCTCAGAACTGTTCTCCTTTTTAATTTGGGACCATTTTTGCAAAAATTAGAGCAAAAACCATTATAAGAAAAATCACAATTTCGCCAAAATTCAAAGTCCTCGTTTTCCGCCAATAAAAAATCAGTATTTTTGGCATCATAATGGAAATAATGGTCCAAATATGGAATGACATACCTTCCCGAACTCGTAGTAAAATTCTCTACAACTTGGCATTTCAGGCTAAAATTTTTATTTTTTTTGAAAATTTTCTCAAAAAATTGTGATGGTACCCCTTACAAAAAATTCGAAAATTTGAAAAAATTTTAAATTTCCCAAATCAACCGGAAACTGCACTAATATTAATTATTAGGTTGTTATCTGCTCAGAACTGTTCTCCTTTTTAATTTGGGACCATTTTTGCAAAAATTAGAGCAAAAACCATTATAAGAAAAATCACAATTTCGCCAAAATTCAAAGTCCTCGTTTTCCGCCAATAAAAAATCAGTATTTTTGGCATCATAATGGAAATAATGGTCCAAATATGGAATGGCATACCTTCCCGAACTCGTAGTAAAATTCTCTACAACTTGGCATTTCAGGCTAAAATTTTTATTTTTTTTGAAAATTTTCGCAAAAAATTGTAATGGTACCCCTTACAAAAAATTCGAAAATTTGAAAAAATTTTAAATTTCCCAAATCAACCGGAAACTGCACTAATATTAATTATTAGGTTGTTATCTGCTCAGAACTGTTCTCCTTTTTAATTTGGGACCATTTTTGCAAAAATTATAGCAAAAACCATTATAAGAAAAATCACAATTTCGCCAAAATTCAAAGTCCTCGTTTTCCGCCAATAAAAAATCAGTATTTTTGGCATCATAATGGAAATAATAGTCCAAATATGGAATGGCATACCTTCCCGAACTCGTAGTAAAATTCTCTACAACTTGGCATTTCAGGCAAAAAATTTTATTTTTTTGAAAATTTTCGCAAAAAATTGTGATCCTTTATAAAAAAATCGATAATTTGAAAATTTTTTAATTTTCCCGAATCGGGCGGAAAGTGCACCGATATTAATTAAAGGCCATAATATCTGATATATGTTGGAACCCTTTTAAGCATTCTTTCTTGCCTTCCCTAATCGCCGTTGGGCAGATTAAATGAATTGGTAAAATGCACAAACGCAAAAAGAGCAAAAATATCCTTTTGTGCCTTTCGTACCACACGTGCCTCCATGTCCCCGAAGGACGCCCGTCCGACAAAGGGATAGCACACCTCACAGCGAAGTGCAAAATAATTGTTTATGGTGTTTTAACAATTTGAACGAAACGAAAAGAAATCCCGGAGAAATGCAAACATATAACAATTATGAAGCTAAGGATGAGGAGCAGTACGCAAAGCAGCGGAGGGCTATGGGGAATATGGAAAAATGCGTCTCATTACAGAGCCATCGGGTTGATATATACCCACACACACAGGCTCTCGAGGACGACGTCGTTATCCTTAATTTATAAAAGTGTGCATTGCTGCTGTCATCATCTTGTGAATATGCATGAAACTGGAAGGAATTAAATTTCCGACTTACCGTTGCATCACGCAAAGAAAATGGTCACTCCTGGACCGATTTTAACTGTCTTTATATTTTGTGTAAAAAACGTTGGCTATAGAAATAATTGCTGTTTTCTTTGTAAAAGTTTCCAATAGTAAAAATAGATTCCCTGGGTCTGTTAGCCTTGCAAGTACCATACATTTTTTGCAGTGCGTCTTTGAAACGAAATGAAATGTAATGCAATGTAACCGAATAACGAACCAACCAAGCGAAACCGCCGGCACCACCGCTGAACCACCCACAGCAGCACACTACCACCTGCATGCAGCAGTTTTGCTTTTGAGCCCATCCTGCAGTAATTTGCATATGCATTAATATGCTTCAAGTATCCTATATCCGCGTATCCGTGCATATCCTTGAGTCCTGGCACAGCAACATGAATAACTTCGTGATGCTTTGGCTTTTGTGCACTTATGTAGACCCGTAGGATTGGACTGGCTCTCCAAAGACGCGAGTATCATAATGATGAGGTTGCACAAACCAGGTGTTTAATGAGGTTTCGGGGAGGATGTGCCCTTTTAATGTCCTTGTTAGGCGTTCTCCAGTTCATAAAACTGCGTAAAAGGTTACTTGCATTAATTGCATTTTAAAAATCGCATTTGAGGTGTCTTAAGTTATTTACTGCAAAAAAAAAGAAAAGTTTATGTTTTTGGAAATGTATTCTAAAATATTTCTTCACAAAGTGAGGTTTAGGGACTTTTTTGTGCCGAAGGTCTGATCGTTTAGACTTTCTTGTACCTCGTAAAACTTTAAGTAATGTTTAAATAATAGTAAACTAATGGAAATGTGATATTTTTGGAATTTACAAATGGCCATGTCATCGATAATTTTTATTAAAAAAATTATTCCCTCAGCGGGTACTTATAATTCCCAACTAATTCTTCCCAAATATTCATAACCTAAGTGCTGTGATAGTCGATAACTAAGTTTTTCTTAAGGTTGTGTGGTTGTGTCTATGCTTTTGAAGTGATTACAGGAGGAATGTGGATGCAGAGCATCGGCAATTGGCCCGGTTTTTGTGAACTTTACTAAATGACATTCAATTTTATGTGGTTTTAATAATATTTTTAAAAATGCAATCCCTGTGGAAGGAAAAAATAAACCAAAAACAACGAAGTTATATTTTTTTCAAGCGACCGGCATGGCCTATTTAGTGGTTAATGTTGATTAAGAATATAGATACTTTTTAGATACTTTATATATGAATTTGAATTTCATAAAAACTTATTTATTACAAAATCCAATTGACATTTTTCTTTCGGTATCGTATTTTTTATTCGCAGTCTACATAAAGGGACTACTTAGGTGCTACAAAAACCAATAAATTAGTTGACCAAAAGTTTCCACGGATAATCCAACGTTAATGTATCGCGGAGTATTTACAGAATTTATGTGGAATTTAACTCCATGATGAAGTGCATTGATAAACCTTCGAGGTATGTACCTTATTTATTTTTTAAACTTTGTTTTAAGCTTAGCTAATAAATTTATATCTAACAAGAAGGGATGCTTTTTGGACAAGTTATTATACTCGTGCAGTTTAAATTATATTATTAATGTAATTTAATAACATCCGGACATAAATTTTTTGTTAAAAAGATGATCAAGAAATCATTTAAATTAGGCTATGTTAATCTGAATTACAAGAGAGGTAGCAAAATCTAAAAAACTTATTTTACAGTCGTGTATGACAGCGTTCAAGTTCTGTAGTTATACCATAATATTGTTAGGCAATAAGACTTCCCAAGGTTTTAGCTTAAGTGATATCGTACGGGATCTGTTGAATTATTTGCCTAGTTAGGTGGGCGGTTGTTGGGTAAAAGTAACCACCGATTACCAAAGGGATTGCCAAATCTAAATCGTAATCAGCGTTTTAACAAACCCCTCACCCCTATATTCCGCATATTTCCCAACCCCCTCTAGAACGAACATTTATAATGGCTTCCTCTTTTGAGACCACCTCTCGAGGGGTGAGAGAGAGAAGGGGATACCACAGCGGAGAGAGACAGCAGTATGGCGAGTGACAGAGTGAAGGCGAATGGTGTGTGCGCAGGTCGAACGAGTGCGAGCAAGAGGGCGCGAGGGAGAGAGCGCAAATGCAATTCATAAAATGAATAAATGAGGCCACAGAAAAAAGGGCGAGCGACAGAGAGGGCACTACGGCGAGTGAAAAAGAGGGCAGAACAAATTAACTGGGAGGGGCAAACATGGTACTCCTCTCAAGGATGATTGCGAAAATCAGAACAAGGCAAAAAAAAAAGAAACCGAGGGTTGCTCTCGGCCACTCTATAAACCACCCATGTATAAACCCACTCAGCACCCACCCACCCATCACCCTGTCAGCAGGTAAGAAACAACCACCATTGGGCTGACGTGGGCTAAACAGAGATAGCCAGCCCTCAAAGTCCGGAATCCTTGGACTTTGGCGCCAGTTTGGGTCCTGGTTGGTCGGTTGTCTGCATTTCACGGGCTTTTTGGGTGGTTCGCCGGATATTAGATTGGAAATATTGAATCCACGTAATCACTGATTGTGATGACTTGATGATCTGGGCGGTAAACACTTGACGAGCTCGAGTTTGGATTGCATCGAATCAACAATTATGCAGGCCCTTTTGGGCCCCTTCTATTGAGGCAAATCGTGGAGGTTCCTTTTTAATGAGACCTGCCCCCAAACTCGACTAATTGCGGTCGAGGAAAGTCATCTAATGCTGGGATTAATCACAAAGATTAAACCAATCGAGTTGAGTGTCAGCCTCCCCAAAACGCAGGCAAAATCATGGTGGTTATTTGTTATATTGAAAAAACATACTCACAGATATAGGAAGGTTTGGGAAGGTACTTTTATTGAATTCGAAATCAGTTACAAAAGAAAAGAAATATATATTCGAAAACCGATTTTAGTATTTTTGTTAGATAATTCCAAAACTCATATACCTTAAGTATTCTAAGACTGTGATAAATCTTACTTATTCACACATGGGTATATGTGTGTATGACCTATAACCCCTACTCACCATATTTTACCCTCAATCAGTGCTATAGCCCATACCTGATGTTACGCTTCATTTGGTCTGCTGATTTCGAAGCTTTCCCATATTTCAATGCAATTTTCGTTTTTAATTTCGGAGGAAGAATCCCGAGTTCGTCTTCGTCGTCAGTTGATTATGTCGCTGTGGGAATTGAGTTTATGATGGCAAACCACTCGCATCCATATGCAAATCTCGTTAGTTGAGCTCCATCCCTCCGCAAATCGTTAGCGAATCTCGAATGCGGGAAAGTCGATGTGGAAATTGAATTTCGCAACATTTTATTTGGCTGTAAACACGCCTCCACAATGGCATATTAATTTCAGATGTGAAAATGTTTGCCAGCGAGGCTTTTGAAAGCTATATCCGAGGGCCCTTCAGACCACACTCACTCTTGATGTTTTTCGACCTAACGAGTTGCAGAATCTCATTCATTATGCGACGATTTGCAGTATTATTTATGGCCTCGTTTGCAGCCCCAATCCTTGTTGCTTTTATCGGGAAATACAGGAAGAAAATATCAGTGAGATCGGTTGCAAATGTAAATATTTTAAATGAATAATAAACTCCACGCCTTGGTTTTACATTTGAATAAAGTTCAAAGAAAGTGCTTAAGGTAAATCAAATAATATGTTAATGTTCCACACTATTATTTGATCTTGAATGATCTTATATGCAATACTGTTGCTATGTATATATTCTATTTTATTTATATGTTTTCCTGCTCTGTTTAATCGGATTCATAAATGTACTTTTTTTTATTCGGCCGGATTAAAATTTGCATTAAGTGAAGTAGTCATCAGTTATCAGCATCAGCATTATTATCGCCGTCATCATCGCGATTATCGTGGGGCAACGCAGCGAATTTTGAATTGAATAGAAGGGCGCCGTCTTCGGCACCTCAAGGGGTTTTCCCACTAAGGGGGTAGTGGGTGGTTGGGTGGTGCGGTGGAGCGGTGGCGATGGCGGCATTGTTTGCGCCAACGGAGCTCAAAACTCAGACTCATTTGGGGCAGAAATATGCCAACGGTTCTCGACATCCACCAGCACTCGGAATAATAAAACAAACTTCAGAATTTCGAAAAAAGAGAATGCGATAAAAGGGGTTTCATCGGGGATCGGGGTTTATGTTGTGTGCTTCAGTTGCCTGTTAGTTTCAACACAAAATCAGGAACATTATAATCGTCCTCATTACCGGGCGTCCTCGTTGTCGTTGTCGTTAATATCCTGGAAAACCTACCTCGTCAACTCATCAGCGTCATTAGCGAGGAGCAGCGGAAGGAAAGAAAACTCGGGCTAAAAAATGGATTCGGACGTGGTCGGTACGAGCAATACTCTATAGGGAAAATTGGAAAGTTCCGATTTAACAGAAGATCAAAAATGCATTTTAATTCTCCTATTTGCTTAATAGAAGATTAAAAATATATGTATATATTTGAAAGTTAAAAGTTATTACCAATAATTATAAGTTTAATCAATAAACTCAATTTTAAATGATTATTTTTTGACTTTATTAATTAATCCAAAAATAATCGTTATTTTTTTGAGTTTTTAATAAATCTCAAAAAGTAATGAAATAAATAAATTATGAAGTAAATAAATAATTAATAAATCTTATAGACATGCGAATTTAATTCCTTATTAAATCCAAGAAAATTAAGGGTTTACATTTCATTTGTAAACAAATATATATTTTTGTCACGCAAAGGAGGAGAGGATGTTAGGTACTTTTTTAAGTTATATGCAATATAACGTATATGCAATATAATGTAGAGTATAGGTTTTGCGACCGAAGCACACAGCAGTTTCTACTGCTCCCTAGAACTTAACCGACCACGCCAAATCAATCCATTTCAATCCAATCCAATTCACTGCTACCTGGCAAGTTCGTTGAGTTTTCAATTGATAATACACTTGACTGAATCCAGCGCATTTCCCATCCTCCTTTCGGGATCCATTCCATTTGTCAGGATCCATTCAATGCCCATTCAGACAATTGCACAGCCCAACGGAAACTCACTGCGAAAAATAACGATGTTTATGATTTAATAACTAAAAGTATGTTAGTTTTTAAAGCAAGAACTTAACTCCCACTTTTAATGTATAAATCTAAAAGTTTATCGGTTACAATGGACCACTAGTCTATATTATTACACGAAGCCTTCACATCGAGAATTTGAATTTATTATTTCTCCCTTACATATTTTTAGAAAACTAATAATACCAAAAAGTAATAATATTAGTAGAAGGTTGGAGGTACTTTGCCATATTTGCAGTGCAGCCGAATCGCAATTTCGCAGTGTGACAGTCAGTCGATTTGTCAATCAGTCAGTCAATTGGGGAACGCAATTTTCTATTGGCAGTCAGTGACAGGAAGCCAGGATGCTGGAGGATGCCGAAGGATGCCGAGGGAAGCCATAGGGCGAGGGGAAAATAATATTTCAGCATTTTTATGCTTCCATTTATTATTATATTGTAGCTCTTAAGTGCACTTTCAAGGGGTTGTGTAAATTATTCAGCTTAATTCGGATCCCGGTATTATTCGAATTCGGTAACCCAACTCCCATGCAGCGGCAGCAACCCACCCTGACTCGCTGCGATTCGCTCTGGGCGCTCTTATTATATTTCTCATTTTTCTATGTTTTCTCGTATTTCGCTAATGGCTGCCTCTGCAGGACTCTTTGTGGGCTGGGTGGCGGAGGCGGAGGCGGAGGGGGTGGAGGTGCATTGCGCACAGGATGTCATTATGGCGCACAACTGCAATGGGGAATTATGTTGGCTGTTGTCCTCGCCTATCCTCCGTTTTCTTCCGCCAAATTGAATGATATCGAATTTGAAATTTTGCAATTCAGCTTCGGGACTGCAGGGTAGTAGCCTTAATGGATTGCTGCGAAGTGTGTGGGTGGTGTATTCACTCTGGTCTACATTTCATTTATCTTCGCAGAACTTACAATTGCTGATATTGAAATCATATTATTATTATTATCATAAATAAGTTCCTAATTGTCCGAATTTGTGTAGCATACTGTTCAACACAATCTTTTGACCTCTATAGTTATCCAATTTCCATGGCACAGGAAAAGGATATGTGTATCGTAAGCATCGCAAGTCAAACCACCTAAGAAGCAGTTAAGGCCAACAGGTTTTTTTAGAACTTCCGCGTTGCCAGGAAAATGGCTTTTGGCATTTGGCATTTTCTATTACCGCTTGGCACTTTCGCTTCGCAATAAGTTGTTGCACGGCAAATATTGGCAGCAACAGAGGGCGCCAAGAAAGGGAAACCGTGAGGGTGGCACTGGGGGGTCATGTCAAAAGCAGTTAACAGCAGACGATATAAGTGAGCCGTAGTTACGAGTATTTGTATGCGCTTGACAGAAGTTATTAAATCGAATCAATTCGGAGGTGCTGGCGTCATATTTATTGTGCAATCATCATAACAAAACCGATTTCGATTGCAAGCTGGAATTGGAATTGGAATCGGAATCGAATTCAACAGCCAACTCCTTCGACTGCTTCTGTCGGTCCCTGGGAAATTGCAACTAAACGAATTTATATTTCTATTACTAGTTCCATTTGGCATGTTGACACTTTAACTGTTGGCATTGCACTCGGTTCACTCGGATTGCGATTTTCGGTCGCGTATGTAGTTGTTAACTGTAGAAGTACAGTAGCCAATGGCATGGACGACATAACGAAATAAGTGAATATACATTCTAGTGTACAGTTTGCATTTAAATTAACAGTTGAAAAATCTAAAAAATTATAAATATGTACAAGTCTTTCTCCTATTTATTAAATATAATACGGTATTAGCTTTAAAGTTATTAAAATTTTGACCTGCCGTTGGGCGAAATTTCTACCCTTTAGGAATATTTTTTTGTTTTAATTTAAGTAAATTTTCAAAATAAAAGACTTTTTGTCTAAAATAAGAAATCCTCTTCATCGATATGATAAACTTCAAATACCATATCGATGAAGAAAAATAATTTATTTTCCCCGTTAAATTATTATAACATAATTAAAAAGTTTAAATATATTATATTCAGTCGCCTTACTTTAGGCGGTTGGGGAATGAGATTCAACTTACAAATTTAACAGATGCCCCTAGAATATAATAGTGACGATAGACCAATAACACACCGCAAATAGTGCCGCTACGCACCCCCGAATCGAGACTTCTTCCCGGGTTTTCCCAGTTCGGAGGGGACTTGTCAGAATTGGTTGACATGTTTGTCCTTCGTCTTTCGGTGACGTGAAATGTTTACACTTCATCCTTTTGTCAGCTCGATGGTAGCGATGATAAAAAGGCCCATTGTGCACGGTATCTATCAGATACGCTTCTTTATTTTCCTTCATTTATTTGCTCACGCTGACAGATGTTGCATTCGATATATTCACGCATAATTTTCGTCTCGATTCTCGGAAAAGAAAATTGCTTAATTTTATTTTATTTTTATTCCATTCCGGGAAGAACAGTTCCAGGTGCTTAAGGCCTTTTGCCTCATCAGCGAAAATGTGAAAATATTAGTGTAGAATTTTCTCATTTTCATATCAAAGGCATAAATAAAGCAAAAAAGAGGAGATTCGCCATCAAAGAAATTTCCCATCGTAATCTGGAATAAATTCATTTACGAAATATGGAAATGGAAACATTTGTGCGGTGGAGGGTGAAAATTGCCGTTAAGCAATTTCCTTACCTTTCATATGCAAAGAAGTTGGGTTTTTTATCTCTGTAGGTGGAGTTTGTGGCGCGGTCAGGTGAAGCAGGCACAAGTTTAGAGAAAAAACTAGTGAATGATTGTATTTTAAACAGTATTCTGCTTAGCTAAATAGTTAGATATTTTTTTAAGATGTAAGTTCCATTAAATCTAACAATTTAACAGTAATAAGTACATTGCATAAAACACAAAGAGTAGGAATCGAATAATTTTTAATAATTCTGAAAAGAAATAATCAGTGCCAACTAATTGATTGTAGTCAGTGCTTAGCATCAAGGGACAAAAGAGCATAGCCACATGGCAGGTCAACCCCACAATAAGCCAAAATCCGGACACTCCGCAACTCCCCCCAAATACTCCAACTGTCTGCAGTGTATCCATTCTGGGTTGCCTTCTTGACGGCGACCGACCGAACCGCAGTGCGTGTAAATAAATCCAAGGGGAAAATGCTTTGGGTTTTTCCGAGCGGACACAGGATTAGACTGGGCAGAAGATGCGGAGCAGAAGAGGCAAGGATAACAACTTGGCCCATTGTCAAGAGGGCTCTAAAGCTTTTAGCTTAAATACACTTTGGACCAACTACTTGGCGGCGAATTTGGGGTGGAGGGTGGAGGATGGAGGCTGGAGGGTTGTCGTCCTGCCATTGACATATTTGGCTGCCCGCGTCCTTCCCCGCCTGTAATTTAATTTATCGTTTTTATTGTGTATTGAGGGCATTGCAGCGGAAAAGTCGACATTAAATGCAACTTAACGAAATTGCCAACAAATCACTTGCGTTCCTCCCCATTATTTTGGCCAGCGCCATTTAATAGGCGGAAATTAAATCAAATTGCGACGTAACGCATACGCAACGTGGTCCGTGGATATGGGCAGGCGCAATGGCCACATACACACGCGGCAGCGAGAGCCTCATTAGCACCAATACTCGTGCGGTGAATAAAACAACGTGCAATCCTTTGAGAGGAGTGGAAAAAGCTCCCCATCCCCCTTTTCTCGTTGACCCTTGAAAGCTGCGGTTCTTATAAACTTTTTAGCGCTCGCAATCGGCAATCTTCCTTTTAGTCGGGACACAAACCTAGTCTTAGAACGTCCTGAGCGTCGGGGGCCTATAGCCTTATGGCTAAACATTACCACCCAAAAGATGGTTTATCATGAATGCCGCAATAATCTCTAGAGATCTTAGAACTGTGCAAGTCTTACAAAAATCGGTGTGCGAGGCATAAAGAAACTATATTTTTTTTATCAATAAAACATTAAATTACTAATGTTTTACTAAATTACTAATTGCTAAATTTAATATAGGTTAATATGGTTCTTCTTAAATATAAAGAATAAATATATGAAAATTAAAAGGTACATAACATAAAAGTTGCAAGCACAAATTAGTTATTTGAGTTACAAAAGTGAGTTAAAAACCATTTTGAAAGTTTTGAAAATAATGCGGATTTGTATTTCATTATACGGGTCAAATATGAATTAAAATATTTTTGCTGTAATTTTAATGCTATTAACATAATGATTTTATTCAAGAAGATTTTCTACTCGACAATTAACTCAGTAAGGAGCAGTTTCAGTAAAATCTAATAAGTAAAATGTGCGCATTTGATGGAAAATATTTTTTAGTTTTTTAAACACCTTCCGCCAGAGCTATCAGGTATTTAGTTTTGTAAGTGAAACTGTTCGTGTGGAATGCTCGACAAATGTCAATCAAAAATGTTGAGAGACGTGAGTAGAACTTAAAAGGCATATATTAGGCACCAAGGAAGTCAATCAGCTCGAGCAGGATTGCCTCGATTATCGCGGATGGGAGATGGGAATATGGTTTAGGGATACAAATGGCAAGGTGTGAGGTCCTTCTCCCCTCGAGTGCTCAACCACTCCAAAGTGCAAATGCCGAAATGCACTTGAAGCCACCGAATCGCTTGATTACTTATTTAGCATTTACTCCAATATTCACCGCGCCTTCTACAATTGTCTAATTGCAATCCGTGGATTGTGGAAATGCCTATTATGCAATCAAGACTGCATCTGCATCCCAATCTGAATATGGTTTTCCCTTCATTCTGCTGTTCACGCCACTTGCGCATTATTCAAATTTTGCAATTTTCAAATGAAAAACAAAAGCGAAGGCGCTCTATTCAAAAAATGCAAAAAAGAAAAGAAAACGAAAAAGAAAAGGTTTGAGAATGAAATGGTATGGAGAGCAGTCGCCGTTGCCGCAAATCCTTTTATGATAATTTCTCAAGAGTGTCGTCCTTTGATCAAGCAAGTGCCCATTCAAGCATGAATGTGAATATGATTTCCAACCACACACACCCATGAGGATTTCAAATTCGTTAAGCGAGATTAAAATTGCTAACTGCAGCCGTTCGCCAACAATGGGCAAATTTCTCTGTTTTCAACAGCGGAAGTGGGAAAATGCGTTTGCAATGCAAAAAATTGTATATTGTATATCATAATTTTAAAATACAAAAGTATTTTCTTATTCCTTAGGTGTGTATTCATAAATTTTGTTTTATAGCGACCTACATTTTGTTACGGAGCATTCGAAAATAAATCGTCAATAGAACCCTATTATTAATTTCCTATAAATATTATTTATATTAGCTATATCGGTACGATTTCTACCATATTATATACCTTCTTTTACCCCACTGTTCTTGGGAATCACCTGCCCATATCGGGGACTCGTTAGTAGTAGGATTTATTTTGCTGCCTCCTCATTTTTCCCCTTATTTTTTTGCAATATGCAAAACTGCAGTGGCTCTACACCTCCTTGAAAGAACTCATTCCACCTCACACCCCCACAATTTTGCCGTCAATTTTCGTTGGCTTTTTTCACCGTGTCCGTGGCTTGTTTCCTGGGAAATCATTGCAATTAAAGCGTAATTGTTTTTACGCATTTGTCCACTCCCCTCCTGATCCCATTTTGCACCGACTGCTTAGCTCGGCTCGTGTCTTTTCAAGAGCTGCTGGGCTTCTGGAGGAAAAAAGTATACGGCAGATTTTAATTTACAACATTCATAATGCACTGGCTGCGCTTAATTTTCGCGCATTTGGTGGGAGTGGCGCTGAAGGACCAAAACCCACTCGCAATGTACCAGCGAATGCGAACGTACGAATTCATTTGCATAATTTTTTAATACTCCATTTCGCTATTTCGGGCGGAGCGTCGTTAGCTAACGAGGTGAGGATGTGGTGAGTCCTGGGTACTGGGTACTGGGTGCTGAAGTCCTGGAGACCTGGAGGTGTCCTCATTATTATATTTCCGCACTTCGTCGGGCACACACGTTTATAATGCCTCTATTCTCTCTCTGACTCTCGCCCCTCGAGGACAAAACCATCCAAATTAATGCTGTAATATGTTGATTTCCTTTAAGCTTAAATAAAGCCATTTTTGCTTTGCCTTCTCGCTGTTTTTCTCATGAAAAACGGACAGAAATTGTTAGAAAAAAGGTGTATTTATTCGGTAAAAGAGTGCAATTTTTAAAAATATTTAAAGATTTCTTCCAAGTATTTACAAGACAGAAAAATATTTAATTAAACAAAAACACCTCTTAACAATGTTAAAAACGATCGCATTTTCAAAATACACAAGAACTGCTATCAACTTTTGTCCCGAAAAATGATTATACATTGTATATATTATTAAAATTCGTATTCGCCTAGCTTTGTCAATATATTAATATTTTTTTATTTATTTTTAACTAGTGGCAGCTTTTTTTAAATTTAAATTTGAATTTATAACGTTTTGGCTCAATTTCATAGCAGTCAGCTTTTTGTCAGGCAAGAGATCTCAGGAGAGAGCCACTTATCGAAATTCGACACTCTTTCGCCGTTTTCAGTCGCGAGCGCAGCTTTCTCTCGTCGGTCCGCAAAAAGTGTGTTTTAAGTGGTAATTTGGCAATAAAAATAGGACAAAAGTGATGAAAAGTGTAGTTAAAGGTGTAGGGACTTCTAAGTATATGGTAGTTCCTTGGAACAACCAAGATTTATACATATTTTTAACCATTTTGATTTTGCATTTTGCCACGTGAGTGTTTTCGGTTTTCTCACCAACACCAATGACCTGTCGCGAGTGTGTGTGTGGTGAGTTAATGAGAGAGGTGAGTTTCAATTGCGCAATTATCGGTAAATCAATTGTTTTGTAAAATAATAGTAATAACGTAAATATAAAAGAATTTATTAAAGCTGAGAAACCTTTTAAAACATTTCAAAGTTGGTTAAGTATTAAATATTATTAAAATATTGCCCACAAATAAATAGTAATTTTCTTATTTACACTTTTAAATCGCCTTCATTTATAAATTTTATTATCGATAATACAAGTGTGTTAAAACAAAGAGCAAAAATAATAATATGCAATAACGTTTCAAAATCATAAAGTTTAAATGTTAAACAATTCACTTAAAATTAATAATTTAATATAAAAAGATATAATAGATCTCATAGTCTAACAATCAAGTGGTAGGTGACCTAATCAATAATAATTATTTTAAGTTCAATAATTCAATTAAAAAAAACTGACATCCAAATTTCATAATTTATAAATTAACTTATCTTGTTTCCTGGGTAAACTGTGAACTCATAAATGCTTATCCATATTAGCGATTTATGGATGAAAATATTTAAATTACTCTGACCCTTCGCCAATTATCCAATCAATGAGGCGTGCGAAAATTGATTTCCAAAAGGGAGAAAATTAATTGATTTAATAGCGACTTCTGTCCCAGAGGCGTATCACCCATGACACATTCTAAAAATTTAATTGGTTCCAAGGAATGAACGAAAAAATGGGCACGCCCTCGAAAGGCACTTTCACGTCGGTGCCTTGTTAAAAAGGTGAAAAACTGTTGTAATTGTTTTTACAGAAGCGGCGGAAAAAGCGGCGAAGGCAAGTGTGAGTGTGACTCGTAATTGGTTCTGACTCCTAAATGAACCATTTACCAATTAAACCCGATTGCCAGCCAAAGAGCTCAGAACTTCAGAACCCGTGAACCATGTGTGAGTTTTTCACCTGGCTTAGAGAGGAGACCGGTTTAGGCCGTGTTGCAATGGCGATAGTCGTGAATGTCCAGCATATATAGATTATATAGATTTTACAATTATTTTTTCCATCAAGAGGCTTCAAGAACAAATTTATTATCCAAGAGTGGATTTTCAAAATGAACTTAAACCAAATACAGCATATAAGTCCCAGCTTTTATTTAATATTATTTAGTCAAGCGATTTTTCTGTAAGTCAGAAAGTAAAATAAATGTACAATATACAATTTTTTCCAAAATTAAAGTAGCTAAGATTTATTTTTAACTATACAAAATTGTCTCAGTATAATTGAGTCTTTAAATGAATGTAAGATCAGTAGAAGACAATTTCAAAAATAATCACGGTGCAATCTCTAAAAATTGCGCTCGTTAGCTGCCTTTTTCATAAATGCTTCAGTCACGCTCGAGAACACAGGAGAATACAGTAGAGTTGGTTCAGAATTGGAAGGAAAAACAAGGCTCTTTAAGGAGTTGTGTTGTGTTGCCAGGTTGATGGAAAATCGCTGGGAAAGAGCAGCAAGCATTGGCAAAAGTTGCTAAGCCATCGGACGAGTGGAAAAACACCTGTGCCTTCTGTTTCTGCTAACTAAAAGGAGGAACTCAAGTGCCTGAAAATCCTTTGTGCGAAGGGGAGGGGTACAGATTGGCGTTAATCATTAATTAATTGGGCTATAAGTCAGCCTCCGATAGCCCGGGATAATGAAGAATGACAAGCAGGTTGAAGTCGAGTGGGGCAGACGAAGTTCTTGAAAGCAATTAATGGTAAACTTTTCATTTATTATATTATATTATATTATTAATAACAATTTTTTTTATTAAAAAACTATAGAAATAAAATCGAGATTAGGCTGAGAAGTCAATAATTAGAGAATCATTAAACAGCTCCTTAATTTTTGGTTTTGTTACTTGGTTTTCGCCAGAGATTTCCTCTTGAAACCTCTTCAGCTGCTACTATGGGCCTTTGTTTTTCCTAGCCAACTGTTGCTACCGAAGATTCATGTGTTTTTGCCCATCGAAACCATCAACCTTTGATCCTCGATCACACCCTCACCGGGAAAAGGTCAATGTTAATCCCTAATCCTGTTCGACCCTTTTTGCACCTCGCCTGTCAAATGGCTTATTTACATTGGCACTTCTCTGGCAGGATTATTATCATAATTACTCGGCATCCTGTCGTGTTTGTTCTTTAAATAATATAATTACAAGTAATTCCTGTTGCCCACGACGAAGATCCCATTCTGCAGCCGGACAATGCCAGACTGGAATGTCCTCCGAGGTCCTGCAAAGTTCTGCCGAGCGACTGACAGCCTGACAACTGTTGTGTCAATATTTTGACAGAAGAATGCCAAAAATGAGAGTGCTTCTTTTTTGCACAAAGCAGGAAGAGACGAAAGAAGACGATGAGCAGGTCTCAAGGATCGAGGATCGTACGTTGGATGAGTCAGCCTGGAAATATGCAGACTCGATGGTGCAAATTGAAGAGAGTTAGGGGAAAGCAAGAAATCTTGAGGACTCTGGGGATAAGAAATTCAAATTATACAAAAATGTATATCTTCATAATGTGATAAGCATTGTACTAAAAGTCAGTTGAGTTTTTAAGACAATATTTAGTCGGACTCATTTAAAAGCCAGGTTTATAATCATTTTTCTATGGCAATGATGACAAAATCCAGTTTTGAATAAATGATGTCAGCCTAGGATACGCCAATACTAAATTTTATCTGTAATTTGTGTGGAATTTGATGAGTGTCTCATCAAAAGCAAAGTTTTTTTTTGATAATCTTCTGAGTATTACATACACACATGCATTTTTAAGTGTCCAGACACACACACACACACATTGGCGTTTGCTTGAAAAGACGATATAGGCAGCAAACTAAAATAGAAATTAAGAGAAATGGCAAAAGAGGACTGGGGGAAATAAAAACAAAACCATAAAGTGCAACTCAGATGGCGGAAATGAAAAGAAATGGCATATACATAAGTATTCCTGTGTGTGTGTGTGGTGCATTTCCCTCTGCAAGAGTATATATTTGCATATGTGTGTGTACATAATGAAAAAGTACTTCATTAAAAATCAAGTATGTGTTGATTTCCATATGAAAAACAACAACAGAGACATAAGCCGACCGAGGAAATGCTAAGTACACGTACGTAATGTACTAGTGGGCGGTAGGTGCCACGCCCCCTTTCGAGAGGGGTGGGGGGGGGGGGGGGAATGGCAGAGGCTCGGCCCATTGTCACAGGAAATGAGTTGAGCCATAATGCAGAGGAAATGGAGAAAGCTCTAGACTTTGGCTCAGGATTGAAATTAAAAATGTGTAAATGAAAAAATGAATAAATATGCACGATGTGGATGGTGGGGGCGTGGGGCTCTGCAAATACAAGAATATAATTGCTACATTTCGTATTAAGCACCCCCTCCCCTCCATGGCATTAAGCCCACCCACTTCCGCTGCTGGGCAAATGGCAACAATTGAAAACATTCTTTGATCTTTCGCATGGAAATTAATTTCTTGCGCCTTTTTGTTGTTGCTCAGCAGTTATTATTCGTAATATTTGCAATGAGCATGGGGTTTTCAATAGGAACGGGGCCCTCGATAATGGACGGCGATTGGAACTCTCGATGGGCCTTTGGCAATGTGATATGAAGCCGAATCCCCAAGAAAAAAGTTAAGATTCTTAGGAGGCGCTAAAGGTTAATTGTGGCGATAATTAGAAAACGGTTTATTTCCAAATCAAATCAAATCAAATATATATTTCCCAAGCCAACTCAATCATTTATTGGGTAACTTAAACTTTACTTCGGTGTAATCCAAACATAATACAATAGAATTAGTAAGAATTTAAACGGTAATCACAATTTCCTTTTGTGTAGTAATAATTACAAAGATAATGATGAGGCTGATTTACCCAAACCGATATATGTATATAGGCACTGACTGTCTGCTAGCTCGGTGTGAATTTTCATCACAATTATTCCTTTCTTTTCCACGTGGCCTAAACCACGCCATTTTGTGAAACAATGGAAAATGCAGCCAGAGACCGCAGCAATTTGTGGCTTGAAGTGAAACCTGTGATACGGGGAAAACTCATATACGGATGCGTATAAAATCCCTTTTAGGTGCACTGAGAAAGAATGTGTGCTGTAGACTGGAGTCTCTTTAGCAAAATATTATTTATTTTCGAAAGGATAATAACGATTTTTGATTACTTAATCACTTTAAGCATAGGAGAAAACACACGTATCTAAGCCGAAGTCTATATTGTGATACTAACAACCATTTCTTGCAGTGTCCCTTCTTCCAGCCGCGAAATTTTGCAATTTTCGCATAATAATCATGATAATAATAATCGCACCCATACTTGGATTTTTTTTACCTCGGGCCAGGGCGTTGGCGCTTGCCGGAGAAATTCCACAAAAAATATGAAAAAGCGAGAAATAATTCTAATGGGGGCTTTCTAGGCGGGGCATGGCGACTCTATGTGCTATATGTGTGTGTGTGTGGGGGTGTCATTCGCCTGGTTAATTGTGGTGGAAATGGGGTATGTGCTCTGTTTCCCACTTGTGAGAATTGCGCAATTTTCAATTATTTCTTGGGGAAAATAAAAAGTGAGGTAGCTGCCGGGGGGCGGGGATGAATAGGTGGGCGTGTCATTGCAGACTTTTGCATAATTATAAGCTGCGATTCACTCACAGCCCGCAAATTATAATTAATGTAAGCCATAGTGTGAGTGTCGCATTTTTCAAATGCTCATGTGCGGGCTAAAATTACGCAAATGGTCTGATTATGCAGCTGTAAAAAAAGAACTCAAAGCCATGTGAATTAAAGCTTTCGCCAAGGATATTTGACATAAGAGTAATGCTAACCCAAGGTAACTGAATCGTACCACAGGCCTATCAACAACTAGGAGATTTCTGGTAAATACTATTATTTATTATATCCCTCTATCCATTTCTCAGATTTGAGAACTCCTGAGAGGATATACATTTCTTATCCCCACATCTATTTGTTTTGACAATTAATATGCTGTGCTATTATTTGTTTTTATGTGGGTATAATATGTTTCTGCTACAGGATGGGTATAGGTGGGGTAAGCCTCGCATTTATGCAGTCAGCAAATGTATTCATTGTCCTCCGCCTTCTTTTCCATCGAGTTTCCCACAAATCCAATTCAGTTTCTTTGATTGCGATTGCGTGAATATTGAACCAACAGAAACAACAAAAAAGCGAGAAAAAAGAAAATTAATCAAAATTCGTGTCAAAAATTGTGAATTGGATGCAGAGGCAAGTTGATTGAACCCGCCTAGTGGGTGGTTTTTAATCTCTGGTCCTTAGAATGTGATTTATGCTCTTTCTGCACAAACAATCAAACGCATTGCATTTTTGGTTTTGTTTTCATTGGGCTCGTTGCTGTAATTGCCAGCCGATTTTTTTGTTATTTGCCAGATGGTAAAAAAGGGGAAAAATCGTTAAAAAAAAGTAAAAAAAAAAAAATAAATAAACCACAAAGTGTTGTGTTTCTTCTCATTTATACTTCCTTTGGTTTTTTTCCTTTGGAAAAGTGGAACCAAATGTGGTATTCAGAAAGTATGAAGCTACAAATCCAAAAATTGGACCAAATAACATGAACAGTTTACTTTTCAATACCAATTACTGGTCACTTGAAATTCTTATTTTACTTCCATCTCTCAACAGGACTTTTATTCCGTAATATTTCATTACATGGTTTTTTCCTCGCTTCTCTTGTATGCAAATCAGACTTTGAATGACTCATTAGCAAGAGCCAGAGAGTACTTTTAACAAAAGAATTTTTCACAAAAAAAAAAAAATCGGAAAAAAGTTGGTAAGTCTTGCGAACGGGATGACGCCTGTGCAAACTCCATGGGTCACAGCTTGAAGGCGAAATAATCAAATTTGCACGCGACTCTGATTTAAAAATTAACAAATAAAATGCCAGCGTAAAATATTCAGGGAGTGCGGGAGGGGAAGAGAACTCAAATAATAAGTAATGATGGCAGCGGCGGAAACGCCTGCAATTTGCCACAATTGAAAGTGGCTGCCTGGCTGCCTTCCCCTTTTTTGCCCAGCAAGCTGCCATGTTTTTTGTATTCTGTATTTCTTTCTCTCGTTCTATTATAACATCGCGCCGTACTCCCATTTTCAGGCGAATTGCGCCCCTTTTGGTTGGCTGCCAAGTACCGCCACCATCGAAAACATCAAAAACCGAGCGTCTAATTGAAGTCATTTCCACTTCCACTTCCCACTTCCCAGTCCACTCTCGAATAACACTCCCTTGCCCCCGGCGGCTGCTTTGCATAGCTGAAATCCCGCTCATACAATTTGATTAACCCATAAACGAGGCGCGGGACCTTCCATCATCATTAGCGACCCGTCGACACTGGGCTACACTGAGCCGAACTTGGGTGTAGTGCCTTTGTACGCAGTTATATTTTGGATTATTTGTATTTTCCCAATTATCCACTTTCTAAAATATGCATGATGTTTGGTTTATTAAGTCATAAGGAAAGGTTTTAAGATCTAACTATTTTGCATTATATTTTCCTGATATATTGTTTTTAGTCCTGGTTTTTAGTTTTAAAAATATATATTCTTTATTACTGTTTGGAAAATCATTGTACACCGATTAGAGTGATATCCCTATAACCACTCCTACAAACTATGTTAATTTGCTGTAAAAGTTTTCCCATGTTTTTGTTGCAGTGTGGCGGCCATCAGATGTACTCGTATATTTGTATGCCACTGCCGGCTACTTTTTCTGTTACACTTCAATTAAAGTTCGGCCATTTTGGATTTCACACCCCTCGCTCCCTTATTTTCGTTATTGTTATTATGTTTTTTGTGCTGCCTCTAATTTGTTTTGGCTCTACGTATTTTCGTTGCCTATTTTCTAATGTGAGGCTTCCACCACCGTCTATGGACAAAGTTTCCACAACCCCTAATCATGCCCCTCCCCGCCCTCCCCTCGTTCTGGTTGTGTGTAGTGCAGTGTTTGCCTTTCGGTTTACTCAAGTGCCAACTCGAAAGCCTGTCTCATAAATTGGTTCGTCGTCATTGTCGAGCACACTCTTCGGCCACTTCGGAAGCTCACACAGCCAGATATAGTGGAACACTGAAAGAAATGGACTCCATGGTCAAGCAGACGTGTCGATGGGGTAATTTCGATATTCTCAAGTCCTCGTCATTATTGTTATAATGGATTTACCATTGTTGTAACCCAAAAAATGTATTTATATCGACATATTAAATTGATTTCGAATATTTCGTCTGGCCTCAGCATAAAAATGTTATCTTAGACATATTATTTTCATCAAATATAACGACAGTAGTAGGAGTTACCGTTTCTCTCCATGTAAATATAGAGCAAAAACCCAAAACTCACCCAAACCAGTCGAAGAACTAAGCATATAGCCTATAGCCCAGCGGCTGTCAGCGAGTCAGCCTCACCCTCGAGTGCTCTCCAATGATAAATCATTTTTCCCGTCGCTCACACAAATGATGATCGAGTATTTTCTACTTCAGTTTGTCTGTTACTTTTTGCCGGGTGAAAATTAGTGCAGATAATCCCATTAAAGGACCGTACATATGTGTATGTAGGTATATGCGATGTGATAAGCGGGGGTACTTATAATAGAAACAAAAGTAGAACAGACGCTGGACCTTTGGAGAGAAATCGAATCAGTTTAGTTAATTTCGAATAAATGCTCTTATTTTAACCGAAAAACTTTTTTTATATCAAACCATTGGTCAGAAATTTGGTAATAAAAACTCGTGAGAAAGATTTCGCAGCCCCTATAATGGGAATAAGTACATAAAGTTGACAGTGATACAACACAAAAATAAATTTAATATAATACAATATTAAATAAGTAAGTTTATTATGTTTTTTAATTATTTAACATGAATCTGAAAATGTAAAATGAAAACTACAGATTTAAATAATGAACCCAGCAGGTAATGGAGCTGATTTTGTGGTAATTAAATAATAAGCGAAAACTTTCATTAACTAGCGAAGACACGAACCTACCGCAAAACAAGGATTCGCTGATTGGCTTTGTGCAAAATTAGCCATAAAAGCAACAGTGGCGCCATCTGTGGGCAGCGTCCACAAAACTAATCTTTTTGTTTAAAAGCAGAATTGAATTTTCTCACGTTATCCAAGCGAAATGAAGAATTAAATAAATTAAAAGTAAACACGAAATTAACAGCGCAAGCAACTATGGCCAGAGGCCCAAAAATAGCAGCCACAATAACAATAATAAATAATAGTAATGACGATTATAATTCACAGCTAATACCAAATGCCACCACTTGTACGGTAAATTAGTATGCCCTATAAATTATTCGGGGCTATCCAAACAGAGTATTCCATATGTTTGGTAATAGTTTGCGTAATTGATTCTCACTTACTTAAAAAATATATATTTTCCTCTTTTATTATGCATATTTTAATATTTTGTCATTATTTGTCATTATTTAATTTTAAAAAAAGAGGTAAAATTAACTTTAAAACACTTCGAAAGTTGGAGTTCAAGAAATTATATATTTTAGTAATATTAAAATAAAATATCGAGTCTTGGAAAAACTCTTTTTAATTCACTATTATCGCCTTACATTTTATAGCACAACTTCTGAAGAGTATTTAAATCGCGCCAAAGTGCCAACGCGAAAACCATCGCTTCAAAATTTGTCTGTGCTCTTCGGGCCATTATCGTTGTTATTATGCCATTGTGCCGCAATTAAAGTTTCAACTAATCACACGGCAACAATTGTGTGACAATAATATTGTTAAAGCCCCTTTAAAAACCCCGTTTCCCCGCGAAGATTTACCGAGATTTGTTCACACTTAACAACTTAATTACACAACAATGCGTCTGTTGTTATTTATGCCATTTTGATTTATTATTATTTATTACTGCTTTTTGTCCAGCGTTTTTTTTGGCAAGCCTTATAGCACCTGTCAGTCGGCAATCACTCCAAAAATAATCGAGAAACTCGCTGGGGGAAGCCTACACAAAAAATAACTGAACTTTAATTGTTCATAATTAAGTTTGTCCATTCCAATTGTGTGTTGTACATTGTGTGTGTGTGCCAAGACAATGGTGGATAAGTAAATAAATCTCGACACATAATTGACAATCGATTTTGGTAAACTTTCGCACTTGAGATCATAATTAAATCATTTGGCGGGCTACGTCAACTACCAGAAATGTGAAGAGCAACTCGAGACGGAATAGGGCACCCGGTATCGAAATATCCCAGTATATATGTATGCGTTCACTCAAATATATAGCCAGACTATTCCCAGGTAGTCGGGATGTCAGTCCTTCGTTGGCACGTCAAAATATTTGCAAAACAAAAGCACAAAGGTCCGAGCTTCTGGGAACTCGAAGGACATGCCAAAGACTCCAATAAAAAAAGAGAAATCGCCAACATTGAACTGTAGCCAATAGTCGCCGGGGGGAAACTAGTTCTCGCTGGATTATATCGAATTACCCATAATCTTTGGCGAAACTCAATATTTATTTTGACAGGATCCCCGGCGATTGTAATTGCAAGTTAATTAACAATCAAATTCCAGTAAATAAACGAATTTCGCTTGTAGAAAATGCGAACCCCAAATGAATCATCCGAGGGCAACCTGCTCTAAAAAATATCAAATTACCACTCGAAATTCTTCTAGTACGCAGTGTTCCCTGCCCTTTATTCTCCGTCATTCCTTTAATGCCAGACTGCGTGGCCCGACGCATACGATCCGTGCTCTGTGTTCCGCTTCGATCCGCTCCGATTTCTGGCCGTGTGAGCGTTGGCATTTCAATTGTCCAATTGCTGCGGGGGCTTCTCTATACAGGGAGCCCATTGGGTGGGCGTGAGAAAAGCCCCGAAAGACCCGTTGTACGTTTCACGACGAGCTTTTGGTGCCGGCGGTCTTGGCTTTCCAATAATTATCCATTGGTGTACGTAATTTATTTTAAAATACATTTTTAGTTTGTAAGGTTTATGTATTACATTACATTAAAAAAACATAAAAATCGTATCTGTAACTTTGTAAGTTTTTTACCTATTAGAAGGTACTTACATTTAAATATCAATATTATGTTTTAGGTTCTTTTAAAGATCATTCTGATCGAGATATTACTTAGCCCTCAACTCGTCTACCCGTACTTACAAGTAACAAGTACATGTAACTACTCTCTCCGAAATAATGCCGAACCATTGCCACGGGAGGCCGCAAACCCGCATACCTCCCGAAAATCCTTCGCAATCATGCATTGCGCAGCAAGGCTCTCCCACAAATAAATGCTAATTTACGGATTTCAATAGTAAAAGTTTATGGCAAAAATTTTAATTAGACTGTTTTTTTTTTTTTTTTTTTTTTTTGGAAGGCATTGTTAGGGGGCGACATTCAGACCGACAAGTGAGTAGTTTTTACAGTGCAAACCGAATGGTGGCTCGTTTTTTGGGCCATAAATTGGCGTCCTTCATTGAACGAAGAAGAGTTTGAGTTCCGAGTTCGGGTGGTCGATTTTTTTTTTTTTTTTTAAGCTTTTCTCTCCTTAACTCTCTGGCTCTCTTTCACTCACACAAAATGGGCGACGCACACTCTGGCAATATAACACTAATACCACGACAGGTTTATCACTAACACATCTAAAATTGGTCCAAAACTGGAAGTCGAAGGGAAGACTGGAAAGTTTTGCGTGTGCGAGAAGAGCACAGCTAGCTGCTGCTTGGAAGCCAAGTGCTGGTCTCTTTGCTCTCACGCAGAGTTGATGTTGCACATGCGCCATGTTGCCGAGGGGAAGGCCCTCATATTGCTGCCTCGCTCGCACTGGCTGAGGGGGGAAGAGTGCGGCTAGCGTGCGACAGAGACCGCCCCTGAATATTTACCGTTGCCGGGCAGTGCAGCCGACGTCGGCGTCGCTGCCAGCGTGCTGCTGCTGCTGCTGCAGATGTTGCTGCTGCGTTTGCCATGATTTGAGGTCCTCGGAAAGGCAAAGCTCCGCTGGCCGTTTACCGTTTACCGTTTGTGAGCTGAATGCCTCCTTGGCCAAATCCAAAGCGAAATGCAAAGCCAAGTCGAAAGCCAACCACCAGCAGCAACATTACGGCAGCAACACCACGGCAGCAACAGCACGACAGCAACTGCGATGACAAAACTCCTGGTGCACATTAACGCAGGCAACAGTTTAACGTGGAAATTATTGCGAATTTGTTGTGTGTTTTTCTGCGACGCGTGCTAGCGCAATATCGCATATCGCGTGACCAGCAGCAATATTGCAACTTGGCAAAGTTGCACTTGGTTTTTTTTGGGGAAGTACCATGATTTTTTTTGTTGGCCACAGCAGTATCTAGTCGTAGATTTAAATAGAAGCAATCTAAAATGCCGCAGCGCTCGCCATTTGCCATTCAAGAGCTGCTGGGCTTGGCGGTGGCAGCAGCAACAGAATCGCCAACAGATTTGACGACAACAACGGCCGGTGCAACATTGGCGAAAGAGCGCCAAGCACCAACGCCGCCAAAGACAACGAGTACCACAATGGCAGCAGCAACAGCATCATCAGCAACAACACCAGCAGCAGCAACAGCATCACCCAGCACAGCAGCAACATCGTATGGCAGCGGAGCAGTAACAACAGCCACTAACGCGGCTGAGGGCAATTTGGCCTCCGCCTTGGAGCCCCACCAGCAACAGCAACAGCACCACCAGCAGCACCACCATTATAGGGAGCACCACCAAATGACCATGGCCTCGCGAATGGCCTACTTCAATGCCCATGCGGCGGTGGCAGCGGCCTTTATGCCCCACCAACTGGCCGCGGCGGTGCACCACCATCACCAGCATCAGCACCTCCCCCACTCCCACCACCACGCGCACCACCCGCACGGGTCCGCTGGTGGGCCACCGCCGCCGCCGCCAATGCAGCACCACCACGCGCACCACCCGCTGCTGCATGCGCAGGGTAAGCCACTGTCCCCACCAACGAACTAGCGAACTAATGAAGCACCCAACCGCACCACAAAACCACCCAGTTTTATTGGCTTCAAGCTTCAGGTTTTATTTTAAATGAGTGCACCCACCAAAACAATTAAATTTAAATATTTATTTACGTGGGCGGATTGCGGGTGGAATTTGTATGGATAATTGATATTTGATAATACCCATTACGAAATTGCCATCGTGTTCATGATTTATGCTTTCATTATTAGTAAAATAGCTTGTCGTTACAAATTTTTTATATATTTACATTTTTAGTGGCATTATAATAAGGCAAAAATAAACACATTGCAAAATTTTACATTTCTTTATAGTTTCTTGTAGAAAATATAATAGCGTTTACTTTTTTAAAATGATTTAAAATACAAGATTTTTAACATAAAAATTTGCAAAAAAATCTCTATAATAATCCATGTTTTTTTTGCCGTGTTCATTTACAATGACAATCAAAGTTTAAACGCAATTAACAATCGCAACTGGTTTTGTCACCTGCCAGACAAACAAACAAAGGCACACAAACATATATATTCGACTTGCACACATATATGTACACACAGTGGGGCGAATCGCGGTCTGGAGTGGAGCTTAGTTAGCATAAAAAAGGGATTAATCAGCGGCCCATCGTCCAGCCAAATCAGCTTTACCCCTACTACAGAGCTCTCACACCTCACAACTCACAACTCACACCTCACCCACCAATCCGCCTCCAAAAGCACTCCACTCGAAAGCACCGCCACTCAAGTTGAGCTGCTAATTGCAGTGCGTGTGTGTGTGCGAAAGAGCGATCAGATGGGGGGAACAGCAGCGGTGCGAAGGAGTGCTCTTCGATCCTACACATGCAAATGAACACTGCCATGGCTAAATTCTAAGCTTGGCTTAGAAATGCTCATGACGAGAAACCTTAGCTTTATCGCCAGTTTTCAGGGAGTTGTCTTTAGAACATTTCCTAACACAATGTTAGCAAACGTCCACATTTTTTCAAACTCAAACTTTCAAACTGATTGCGAAAAGAAATAAACTTAGAATGTGATATTTGGGTAGGTTTGAGTGACTTTGTGCCACTGTAAGTGCTCCTTTTTTGCACTCCGAAGCGAACCCACACACTGGCAGCGAACTCGAGTCGACCTGCTGTCTCTTGATTCAAAGCTCATTTGGAAGTGGCAATATCATCCCAAGTCGGGGCGATGACAGCGAACGCAGATAAACAGAAAGGCGCGAAAACATATATGGGGAGTACTACACAAGAAAAATTGATGATATTAAAATCGTTTTATTCGGAATCAAACACCACTGTGAAGTAATCATGGCTTGAATTAGAATTTCAATAAGCTTTGATAAATTTTAATAGTAATTTTGCAAACTTGGCCATAGATATATATTTTTACCAATTATGTATGTATTATTTTTTATTTGGATTCCGCGTAAAACATAATCACTTTTGTGGTTAAATTTTTTTCTCTGTCAAAAGTGCGAGGCCCCGATAATCTTCTAGATTCAAGTGGCAGCTGTTATTATTGTTATTATTATTATAATTAGCGTCGAAACATCATCGTCATCTCCGATTTCCATTGCCCTGTACTGATTCACTGTGCCAATTTCACTGCGCACTCCACGTACTTATGTTTGTACGTACAGTGTACATTAGGGTGGACCAACAAATATAATTTTATTTGGGGGTTTTTGAAATTTGAAAAAAAATGTATTTTAGGATTTCGTAAAAATTACTTATACGCCACGTATGACCGTTTAAAATTAGTTCTCCCATTTCTAACCTTTCTTTCAACTTGGAATAGTGGTTAGAAAAAGGAGAGCAAAAAACAAATATTCCGTTGACACCTAAGCAACCTAAACTGAAATGAACTTTCAAGGGCAACGGTACGTATGAGTGATACACTTGCGTAATTCTTTCTTCGTGCCCTAAATGCGTTAAATTTGGTCCTACGAATGTGGACCGCCCTAATGAGCTTACACATATATCGAAATCGATTTTATACCCTGGTACGCGGTATTACAATTTCAGTCAGAAGTTTGCAAATCAGCGATGAAGACATGAGTATAAGATCCTAAGAAGTTGATCTATCCATGTTCGTCTGAAAGCTATCTGCACAAAACTTTCCCAATTGCCTTTCTTTCACGAACCGACGACTATATCTGCAAGTGTATACAAAATTCGTCTTTCTGAAGTGAGTTTCTTCTCTTGTTCGGTTTAAAATTTGCCAAGGGGTACACTTCCGGACCCTTCTCTTGGCTTTATGTACTTCGCTTGTATGTCCCACGTCTTTCTTTTCGGCTGTTGCTCCTTCCACTCGGTGTTTCTGCTTTGTTTTAAATATACAACTTTTTCGTTTCTTGCATATCTCCACAGCTTGGCCGTAATTTGTATTTAATAAATGTGAGAACGATTGCGTTGGCTCCTATTAATTGAAATTGGGAGTATTGGCTTGTAGATTGGGATGATACTTTCAATTAAGTTTGATTATCAAATTAAGGTATTTGTGACAATTTTAGTTCAAGAATGTTAAGATGTTTTCATGGCAGCAAGTTCAGTTGGGTTCCCATTAACTAAATGCCATTTTTAGGGCATGTGACAGTCGAGTTCTCCGTTTCCTTCTGTTGTTCTTAGCGATTAGTTTTGTGCTGGTTACTCTTGCCTTCTGCTTTTCATTCACGTCATCGTATTTAATTTTGCATATTGTCGTCTTGTTCTGCTCTTTATGTGGATACGGTACAAATATTTCGGGTTTCTGTTGTTGACTTTATACCCATTTGCGTGCCCGGTTCTTCAATTAAAAATTCGCATCAAGTTCGGTCTGATTTCGGCCGGATTTCCCGTCCGGAGCTGAGTATTAGGCGCCTGCCATTAAGTGCCTTTGATCTTTTACCAGAAGGGAACAGCAAATCGGAAAATTGGTTAGCCAGCAATAACAAAGAACGGCGGGAGGAAAGCGGCGAAAGCGATTTTTCTTCGCTTTTCCCCCACATTTAATTGACAATTTTCACTTTGGCCCGGCGCATCGCTTTGTTATGACAGTCGTTTTGATGTGTTTGCACACTGACAAGCAAACACACACAGCAAACAAATATTTCGGCAAATTACTTGTGCCTCGAAATTAACCATTTAGTATTTTCTACATTTCTTTCGGGAAGCCAGGAATCTAGTACAATATATAATACAAAGTACTGGAAGCTGGAAATTAAAGCAGAAAATGTATATAACATTTATTTAATTCAAGTTATTGCCATTATATTTTTGGTTCAGTTCATTTAACAGCGGAAGGTGTTGCAATCAATGGCTCCAGAATTGCTAATTGCTGCCTGTCAGTCTCGAAGGCTCGAAGTCAGTCTCTTCTCGATTTGTGCATGCACATATCTCTATGTGCCGCCCTTTGATATTTGAGCCACTTTGCTAATAGCCTGCCCCAGCAATACGTGCTTATGTATGCACATCTATGTATCCTCGGCTGATAAAAATATTCTTAATTGTAGTTTCGCCTCGGACATTGTGTGCGGTCGTCTTTTGACTTTGCTTTGATTTTGAGTTGACGTAAATTAGAAAAAAACGAAAGAGCGGGTGAGAAATGTGGGGAATATGAGGGAATAAATATAGTCGGGGAAAAAGTGTCGACAAACGCCCTTCGTTTTTTGAGTGAGCGGACGAATTTTCGAGTGTGCCCGCACCCCACACCCCACAGCCACCGTGCTTAACCCCTTACTTCCCGCCTTTCTTTATTGTCTGAGGTGTGAAAATGTTCGACGTCAGCGTTCCACGAGTGCAGTTATTGTTTCAGTTGTTGTCGCTGCACTTTGCCACCTCCTCCTCCTCTCCCTCTGCTCCCATTCCGCCCACCCGCCCCCTTTTTGCATACTTGTTTTTGGCACTTTGTCACACTTTTTCGCTTTGATTTTTTGCGAATTTAAAAGTCAATTAAAGCAACTTGACGAACGAAGTGCCGAGTGCCACTCAAGGGTTAATTTGTCCGTGCCAGTGTGAGTGTGAGTGTGAGTGAGTGCGAGGGTGAGGCTGTGACTATGTGAATGCTGTGAATGCGAGTTGATTCAGAGCAATTTGCATTAAGCGGAATTAGCGGCAATAATTTCAAATTTTCTCAAACGGAACGCAATCATGAACTACGATAATAATAAATGCGATAACTAATAACTATGGCGAATGACATGAAGCTGGAATTTCATAATTGTTTCTAAAGTAACGTTATCATTATAGGGATTTTCCAATATTTCAATAATAAAATATCGAAAATTATTTGAGAAAATATATTATATGCCGTCGAGACTATTATTTGTATTCATCACAAGCCAGTTCCCCAGTATATTCGCATTCACGTATTTATAAGCTGGATTTTCTGCCCCGTCACATGGCAATCAGAGCCGGGTAATTCGTGACCAAAAGCTCAACTCACTTTGACTGCACACCCAGCCATTTTCAGAGGCGGCGTTTGGGGGGACTTGTGGGCCATAAACCCCCTTGGAGGACGCCTGTGCACTGCGCTAATTTTATAACGCAAATAAACACGATTTGGCACTTGAGTTTCCTCGGCGGCCGCTTTGCTTCTTCAGCGGCTCGAAAGTGGGATTCCGGTACGGATTTAGATTTGAATTTGGAACTTGGAGTTCGGAGCTTGGAATTCGGTTGCTTTCACTGTCCAACAGCAGTAGCAACAACAACAACAACAGTAACAATCAACAAATACGACTGCTAATTATTCATAGCATGGCCATCTATCTGGCTATTTGGAGTGGCTACTCAGCACTTTTTGGGCTGGAAATTGTTTCAATTGTGGACGCGATGTGATTCACCTGAGTTCACTCTGGGAGCCAGATAATTGATAGTTGGACGTCAGTTAGTTGCTAGGTTCTATCAGCCCAAGTCTTTTGGTTAATAGTGGAGTTTGGAAAACATGGATATTGGATGTACTCTTAATATTATCATCGCGGAATGGTTCAGATCCAAAATGTAGTAATGATAATTTAACACTAACTAAGATGCTTTAAAATATTCCTAAATAGAAATATGAAATGTGTATAAAAATTATTGCATTTCATAATTGCACTGCCATAAAACCGGTATAACTTTGGAGTAATAGTGCTTGTGTCAGTTATACGAGTTCATAATTAATTCACTTGATTTTCACTCACGACGCCCGAGTACACATGTCTGGTACACATATATATGTATGTACATTCGGAGTTGGACACCGAAGCGGCTACTTTGCATGACCTCCGGCGGTTGGCAGCGGATTGCGGCGGATGTTCACGACCCACACGCTCCACGATCGCCTTGTGCGGTCCGCCTTTTACCCCCGCTTCTCCGTACTTGGTATTTTTTCCACACTTTTCCCATATTTACCCCAAGTTCGCCGTAAGTCGCAGTCCCCTTCCGCTAAGCGACCCATATCAGCTATTGTCGAGCGTTAATCAGTTTATAAATACTTCGTCACTTGCAGTTCCCTTATTTTTGTTTCAACAACTCTTTAGAGAACTTTCGCGCACTATATTGCAATATCAAATTTCATCAGCATCAGCGAATGGAATTTCTGGTAGAGAGCTAATAAATGCGGTTTGATTGTCGACACAATCATCATCGTTATTATTGTTGGCATATGTCGAGATTCTTTGTGTTTTCGAAATGCGTCACCGTAAAACAATTGAGGAGCACAGTTTGCGTTTCACTTTCAGTTCCATTTGCAGTTCCAAGCTCCCAATCCCGGACTCCCGATTCGCGATTCCAGTTCCCCTTTAGAGCCCCGAAACAAAGCCCCGGGACCGAGAACCAAACTACAACGAACGTTTGCCAGAGGAACGCCTTGAAACAATGAAACATCGACCAGAAATTAGCGCGGTTGTCTGTCAAATTTGATTTCGCTTTGATATGTCACTCGCTTGCCGGGGGTAAGGCCACAGAAGGGTTAACAAGGCGAGGTAGGGGTTGTAGGGGTTGGGACTGCGGCGAGAGCTTGTCTCGATTTCGACATCGAGGTCGCCGATTTGCATTTCTGAGTGCCGGCAATACTCAGAGAAAAGTCTGAGAAAAGTTCGGATTAAATGACCTAAACAAATTTTAATCACAA